>CM053581.1:142248506-142340187 GCA_028627135.1 Pseudochirops cupreus | reverse complement strand
TTTTTTGGTTTTCTAATGACTGTACTTGTGATTAATGATATTTAGTAATTGTGAATCTAGATTAGTGACTGATTAAGTTAATGGTTTCCCCATGAGTGGAAGACTGATTATTGTATTGTGAATTGACTGAATGATTAAGTAAGGAGGGTTTCCCCCTTAAGGAAGCCGGATGATAATTCTCTTGTTCTTTGTTCTAAATATTGTGACACTATAGTGAAAACTGTGTGGCCATTCCAATGTTAAGCTGTTATGAACACTATATTGTGATTTTCTGTGATAAGATGTAATGTTGTGAATATTATATTGTGATTTGTTGTGAATGTTTGCCTTGATTTGTAATGGAATAAATGGAATGTTCACTATACTGTGTAATCCAAACCTTAAAAGCTGTCCACAGTAGCATTCTTTTGGGAATCTGTTTGTGTATGGCGTTACATGCTTATAACTAGAGAATCTGTGGAATCATTAGTATAAACTGATATTAGTTGAGTAGACATATGAAATTGTATACTGTAAGCTCTCTTCTCCCTTTCTTTTAAGCTCACATCCCTAGACATCCTATTATTTCCTCCTTTGTTATCTGAAAAATAAATGACTCTTCTCTTTGCCAACACTAACCTTACTACATCTGTCCTTCATTCTATCTTATCCTATCCTATCTCAACCCATCCCACTCTATCCCATCCCGTCCCATCCCATCCTATCCCATCCTATCCCATGTTCTCAGGCAGATTCTTTTTTCTCAATCCTCCTCTCCCTCAAATCTTCAATTTAACTATATTTACAATTTTCTTCCCTGTTATCTACAAATATACTTAAGTATGCCCACCCTTTAAAAACACTCACTAGATCTTACTATTTCCACTAGATATTATCCTGTATTTCTCCTCTTCTTCTCAGAGACATTCTTTGAAAAAGTCACCATATAGGTGACTCAGATAAAAAGTCACCTGTACACTCAGAGCTTTTTCCTCCTCTCACTCACTTCTAAACTCTCAGCAATCTGACTTCCTACCTCATTATTCAACTGAAACTGCTCTCTCCAAACTTGCCAGGATCTCTAAACTGCCAAATCTAATGGCCCTTTTTAGTCCTCTTTCTTCTTGCTCTCCCTGTAGAATCCACCTCTGTGAACCACCTTCTCTTCCTGGATGCTCTATCCTCTCTTGGTTTTTGTGACATTGTTGTCTCTTGGTTCTCTTCCTATCTGCCCAACTCCTCTCATCTTTTCCTGGATCTTTATCCATGCCACATCCCCTAAACTTATAAGTATACCCCAGAGCTCTGTTCTGGGCCCTCTTCTCTTTTATCTCTCTAGTCTTTCATTTAGTAATCTTATCAGTTGCCATGGATTCTAGGCAAATGACTATATATTTCCAGTCCTTTCCTCTCTCCCAAACTTTGTCCTATATCCACAACTCCGTCTCTGCCATTTTGAAGCAGATATCTTATTGGAATCTAAAATCTGTTCTCTCAAAAACACAATTCATCCTACTTTTCATGTTTCAACTTCAGTATCCTCCCTAACTCTTCACTTTCATTTCCCTTCCCTCCACCCCCATCTTGCATCAGTGGCCAGATCTTCTCATTCCCTTCTTCACTACATTTTTCATATAAGTCTCCTTTTATCCACTCACAGACCTGCCACCTTAAATCAGGTTTTTCTCACCTCTCACCTGGACTATTTCAGTAGCCTCCTAATTAGTCTGTCTGCCTCAAATCTCTTCTCACTCCAACCCATTCTGCACACAGCTGCCAAAGTAATTTTCCTAAAGCAGAAAACTTATTATACCACCACCCTATTCAAACCTCAGTGGCATCCTAAAACCTCAGGATCAAATATAAACTCCCATGCTTGGCACTTAAAGCTTTTCACACTGTGGCCTTCTTTGTTCGATTTTTTCTAGTCTGTTTGCATAGTACTCCCCTCTAGTATTGTATGACCTGTCCATATAGGTATACTTGCTATTCCTCAGCCAAAATGTTCCTTCTCCCCTCTCTGTGATTTGGTACCAGCTTCCTACTATGCTTGGAATAATATTCCTACACACCTCCACCTTCTAGAATTCCTGGTTTTTTTCAACATTCAGTTCAAGTGCTACCTTCTGCAGGGATCTTCTTCCCTGTCCCCCAAATCCGGAGCCTTTCGCTCTAAGGTTATTTTATATCTCAGTTGTGTATATCTTATGGATACATATTTAAGGATGAGTTAATTGAATTACTCAATCAAACCATACCAACCCACTTAAAATAAGGAATAAGATGCCTTGATGTCTTAATGAGATGAGAATCACAGACCCTGGACCAACTGTTAAACAGTAATTGGAACTAGAATGTTGAAGAAGAAGAGTATTTGATTAGGCTGAGGAAACCCGGTCATACCTTGGGGGTTATCTACAAAGCACCAGAGTCATTCCAGAGATTAGAGCAAAGGAGGTATTTCATTTAAATCCCTAGAGAAGTAACCACTTTAGAGGGGAAAAACTGGCTTGGCTTCAAGCTTTCATAGGTTTCCTTTCATGTATGCCAGTCTCTCCTGTCTTACCTTGGCTAAAGATGGATCTTAGGATCTCCTTCCCTTCAGTGTCTTAACAATATCCTCAGAGCAACTGATGGCAGACTCTGTATCCAGAGCCAAGGACAGACGATATAAATTCACGTATTCCCCACGAGCCCAGCACAGAAACTATACTGTCTGAGAGGTATTTCTTGAGATCACCCCAGAGGAGAAAAAAGGATTTCTAGGAACCGGGATTTATGAGTTATCCCATTGTAAGCAATAGCCCACTTTCCTTTACCAGAGATGGGGACCCTGTAGCCTCAAGGTCACATGTGGCCTTCTAGGTCCCCAAGTGCAGCTCTTTGACTAATCCAAACCTCACAAAACAAATTCCCTTAATAAAAGGATTTGTTCTGTAAAACTTGGCTTCAGTCAAAATGCAAGAGTCTAGACATATATGTACTTACAGGAGAGAATGTAAGAGTTTTAGAGGGATGTTTCATAACAACTGTTCTTACTGTACTATCTTAATAAAAAAATTCTTTAAAAACTGATTGGGTCTGACCAACTAAATGATAATCAACCCATAATCATGGGGGAAATGCAACAGAATCAGGACCCTAGCTGATATGGCTAGAAAATGCACTCCTAACCCCTCAGAAGGGGTGGCTCATAGAAGTCTTGTATTAGGGGACCCAACTTATTTATGAGAATTTGAGTTGGGATAAGGATGCCCCGATCTTATAAGAGCTACACACACACACACACACACACACACACACACAAGACAGCACAGTAGCTGGCACATTCTTGTTGTTGCTGCTGTTCAATTGTTTTTCAGTCACGTCTGACTCTTCATGACCCCATTTGGAGCTTTGTTGGCAAAGATACCAGAGTGGTTTACCATATCCTTCTCCAGCTCATCTTACAGATCAGGAAACTGAGACAAACAGGGATAAGTGACTTGCCCAAGATCACATAACTAGTGTCTGAGGCCACATTTGAACTCAGGAAGAGGAATCTTCCTGACTCCAGGCCTAGCATTCTATCCTGTGCCACCTAGCTTCCTTGGCACATAGTAGGCACTTAATAAATGCTTTCTGATTAATTGTTAATTGATTCAAAAGTGAAATATGCTCATTCAGGAAGTGCTCGGTCTCTCCTCACTAGAGAACTTCAAACAAAATCAGGGTATCTATTTCAATATTGTATGATGCCACAATATTGTGCATACAGATGATGCTCAGTAAATGGAATGGGATGATGAACCTGAGCTGGCCTTAGAAAAGTAGAAGTAATATTGTGTAGTGGGTACCATATGGAACTTCAGCAGCTAAGGAAAAATCTAACACTAAGTGCTGGTCACAGATAAGCAATGGCTACTGAATATAACAAATCATTCTAGGTTTGTTTTTTAAATTCATCCTGCATTCTTAAAGAAGAGCAATGACATCATGAGGGTGATGTACTGACTTCTAGTTCTAGCCATTCTCTGGAGCTTTTCTATAGACTCTTCAGGCATTTCCCTGGAAGCAGAAGAGGTCATAGGAATTCCTTCTCCATGTACCTACCCCCAAAATATTGATTATTCCCACCAGTCAGGTGCAATGTGGGCATATAAAGGGGATTATCAATAGCAGTTGGAACATTGGGACTCCCAAGAACCTTCACTATGTCAAAGTCACCAATTCTGGTGCCTAGATCTGAAAAGCATCAAGTCTAACTTCATCAGGTCGCCTCTTCACAGGGAGGTACTAAAGTGGTCCTAGTAGGCTCTAATCTGGTATGGATCCCTTTCCTGTTGGTCCTCCCCAAATCTCTTTTTCCGTTGATAAAAACACCTTTCAGTCACCCAAGAGTTTTCTGGATCTGTCTATTGCCCCTATCTAACATACTCTTCCCTAGTGATAGATGACACATATGCCCAGTAGAAATCTAATCACTTTGTAGGTATCTCTGTGTCTTATGATTCTTTCACACTTAACACTGAATAAATTACCAAATCCTGTCAATTCTATCTCAGCATCTCTTTGAGTTGTCCCTTTCTCATATTCAGGCTGCCAGAATAATCTTCTTAATGCATGGAACTGTTCGTGTCATCTCCCTGCTTGGAAAAAAAAAAAAAACAACAACATTCAATAGCTCCCTATGGTTGCTGTTGAGTGACGCTCGACTCTCCATGACACCCCATTCGGGGCTTTTCTGGAGCAAAGATATCAGAGTCGTTTGCCATTTCTTTCTCTAGCTCATTTTACAGATGAGGAAATGATGCAAATAAGATTAAGTGACTTGCCCAGGGTCACAAAGCTAGTAAATGTCTGGGGTCAAATCTGAACTCAGGAAGATGAGTCTTCCTGACCCCAAGTCCTGAACCCTATTTACTGTGCTGCCATCTGGTTGTCTCTATAGACTATAAGATAAAATATAAACTGTTTTGTCTGACTTCAAGGTCTTCCATAATCTGGCTCCAATCTATATTTCTTATTACATTTCACATTAATTCCTCACTCTGCATTCTAAGCAGACTGGACTAGTTGTTTCCTAATCAATTTGTGGCCTTTTCTGCTTCCGTCTTTATGTACCCTTTCCTCCTGTGCCTACAGGGTACTCCCTCATCACTGCCTCCCTCTGAAGTCTTTCAAGACCCAGCTTAAGTACAACCTCCTCTATGAAGCCTTCTATAAAACCCCATCCTCCAATCTTCCCATTAAAAGTGAGATTATACTTTGTATGAATATCTCCTTTTCCTCAACACATTCTTCCTTGTATTATAATCATGTATATACATATCATAGACAGCTAAGTGGTGCAGTGAATAGAGCACCAGTCCTTAAGTCAGGAGGACCTGAGTTCAAATCTGTCCTCAGACACTTAGCATTTACTAGCCATGTGACCTTGGGCAAGTCACTTAACCCCAACTGCCCTCTAAAAAGCAAAAAAAAAAAAAATCCCAAATGGACTTATAAAGACTCGAATATGACTGAAAATGACTGAACATATACATACCAGATATATACCAGCAAAATGTAAATTTCTTATGATGATGACAATGATGACAATGATTACTAACATTTATGTGGTACTTCAAGGTTTATAAAGCACTTTACACAAAATGTTCATTTGATCCTCACAATAACTCTGGAAGTTAGGTACTGTTACTAGCCCCATTTTACAGATGAGGAATCTGGAATTCAGAGAATTTGTGTAACTTGTTGATAGTCATACAGTTAGTAAATATGTGAGAAAGAATTCAAACTCACGTCATCCTGTCTCCTGACATTCTATCTATTACGCCACGCTGTCTCCTTGAGAGAATGAACTGGGCGATTTTCTATCTGTCCATACAGGGTCATTATATATAGAGTAGGCATAGTCTTTATTGAATTCATTTTACCATACCACTCATTAATTCTTCAAAGCCAATGATAAGCTGTAAAATAATTTATCTTCCCAAAAAATCTAAGTGAAAAATAGAACTTTGATGGGGAAAAATCTTTAGGGATTACCTAGTTCAGTCCTTCTTACTTTACAGATTAGGAAAGAGAGTCACAAAGATGTTCAATGATTTTTCCAGGGCCGCACAAGTTAACAATCCCAAGATTTGATCCCTGATACTCTGATTCCAAATCTGGTCTTTCTTCCATTACACCCTACTGCCTGTCTCATTAATGAGAGGCAGTGTGGCATCGCTGGCAGAGAGGTAGATTTGAAATCAGATGACGAGTTCAATTACTGACTGAGGTAATTAGTAATTGTGTAACTTAATTTCTCCAAGGTTCAGTTCCCTCATCTCCAAAACCAAGATGACTGCATTGGGACAGCTCAATGGATTGTATCAGGTCTAGACTCTAGAAGACTCATTTTTCTGAGTTCAAGTCTGGCCTCAGATACTTATTGGCTGGGTGATCCTGGGCAATACATTTAACCCTGTTTGCCTCAGTTTCCTCATCTGTAAAATGAGTTGGAGAAGGAAATGGCAAACCATTCCAGGATCTTTGCCAAGAAAACCCCAAATGGGCTCATGAAGCTGAACATGACTGAAAAACAAAACAACTAAAAACACAGATGACGACTGCATATACCTCATAGGACTGTCATGAGGAAAGCACTTTGCAAAATGGAAATCACCACACGAATGTGTTATTATGATGATCAATAGAGCTATTTGGAACATGTTGCAAATCCAATGATAGCACATTCAAGAATTCATTTTCACATACTTCATCTGAAAAGGATCTTTTCAGCGTTTATTTTAGCCTTCTTCCCCAATGAGTCCTATGGGTTTTTTGTTTTGTTTTGTTTTGTTTTTGTATTTTCAGGGAGTCATTTGCCTGGAGCTTACACAGATGCTCCAAGTCTTTTGGTTGTTTCCATTTCTAAATATTTCCCAACTTTCAAGATATATCCCTATGAAGAGTTAGGAAAAGTACAATGATCACCCATGTGAAGCACATTAGTCTAGGCATCAGGGTCCCATTAATGCCTTGGGAGAGAGGCAGCTTACTAACTGGTACTCAAACGCCCTGAAAGCACAAAATTGCATTACATGGGTGAATGCCTTAGTCCCAGTGAGGATTTTACCCACTCTGCCTGATCACAAGATCAGATTCCGACTTAACTATGATCCATTTTTCAGTATTAGCAAACAACTACAGGCTTAATTATTAAACACCCCCAAACAGCACCTGAAATTCAAGTAGATGGTTAAGATTTTCTTCTTTTTGAGGTAAGGAGGGGAGGCATGAAGGGAAAAAGACCTTGGGAGATACACAAGTGTATGGCTCCACACTCTATTACTCATTGCATCCCTGACATCCTGATTTCACACTAAAGAGACAACCTACCCAACTTTTTTATCAGTCAGTTTGTACAGAACAAGAATTTTTGGACTGTGCTCTACCCAAAGACTAGTAATGTGTTAGGACACCATGTGGGTTTCATGGAGGTAAATTTTATTATATTTTAGGATGTCTTTTGAGATTACTATTTTCCCAAATTTTGAATTTATATAAGGATGATTCCTGAATCTAGTTGCCCTTTTCTTCAAAATCTGTCTTTAAGTTTGTCCTTCTCTTTACCCTGAAGCAGGGCATTTATTCTCAGCCAGAGAAAAAACTGGAAAGTGAACTGTATCAGCGCTGACACTTATAGGTAGAAAATTGATTACACTTGTATTAGCTTGACCCAGATAAAGAACATTATTAAAAGGAGAGGGGAAGTTTACAACACACCACTATCCTCACTCACATAAAACAAATATTTACTTATTTTATTATTGTCATCATCATTTCACATCAATACTTCCCAGATCTATATTTCAGCTGAGTCTTAAAAGTTCATGTTTTTTATATTATTTTTAATCCCACCAATTGAAAAATTCCATAGTCAGAATAGGGGAAAAAATAATTTCTTGATAATGACAAATAAATTCACCACAAACACTGGCTCCAGTAGAATAAAAACCCTTCATTCATTAAGGGCAGTGATTTTAGAATAAAATCTGAAAGACTGAACAGAAACCTCAACCATTTATTCCTTGACACCAAAAATACGCCAGTAACAATGTCTGGATTACAATCTCATTAGTTTTTCATTACATTTCCATATAATGTATACTAAGGTCATTATTTTCAATCACTATGGGGAATATATTAACTGATTTTGGTCTTACTTAACTATCCTACACTATATATATATATGTATATATATATACACACACATATAAATTATACACGCACACACATAATTTCTAGATTTTTTGATGTTTCACTGCCAGAAGCCTAGTTTTCACTTGAAAAGTTTATATTTTCCAGATGATGTCAGAAGTTTTATGAACAACGACACCATCTTATTTTAGGTATATGCTATCTATCTCCAAGGAGCTCATGGGCGTCTTTCCTTTTTGGGGTTATTCCAAATGAGGCATGAGGGGGAAGGTTTTATAATCCTCATATGCTGAAAATTTCATTGGAAAGTTAGTTGCTAAAGTACAGCTAGTTATGTAAAAACTTTCCACCAAATGTTTCTGAATATATATTTTAACTAAAGTGTGAAACAGCAGAAAAAACTTTATTCTTGACTTTGCCTAACAGTAGACGCTGAAAATGTTTTTCTCTGAAATGCTTTTTGCCTTAAATTTAAAGAGGAAGGATAGGGAAGGGAACTGAAACCATGCATAGGGAAATTTTTAAAATAACTCTAGACATTTTGCTCAAAGAAGTGAAGGAAAGGAGGGTGCATGATAGAAGACTTGATAGTTTGAATGGCTGTCATATTAAAAAAAAAAAATCTTAGTCTTATTCTGTGCAACTCCTAAAGGAAGAACTATGATCAACGGGCAAAAGTTACGAGGTCACATATTCCAGCTCAATATAAAGAATAATTTTCCAACAACTAGAGCTGATAAAAAATGAAATAGGCTTTTTATCAATCAATTAATTGATAAGCATTTATGAATTCCTGGAGAAGTAAATGGCAAACCATTACAGTGTCCATGCCTAGAAAATCCCAAATGGTGTCACAAAGAGTTAGACACAACTGAAAAGTAACTGAACAAGATTTATGAAGCACCTACTATGCATCATGCACTATGCTTGGAGCTGAGAATACAAATGTAGAGAATAAAATAATCCCTGCTCTCAAGAAGCTTATATTCAACATTCACTGCATCTCCAACATCAGGTAGTAAGTTCTCTGCCACTCTCGGGGGAAAAAAAATGCGTTCACACCAGGAACCACTCATTGGAGATGTAACAGAAGAGATTCATGTTTCAGGTTAGTAATTAGATTGATGCCCTCTGAAGTTCATGTCAAATACAAGATTATATTATTCAACTTTTTATAATGGATACTTAAAAAAAATACAATTCCAATCTATTACTTAAATTGCACAGTAATGAAAAATGTACATTAATTGCACTATCTACTCTAAGGGGGACACAGTCTTATTCCTTCTATCTGTTATGAAACACAGATTCTGAACCCCTGCCTCCCAACATAGAGGGGAAGAAAATAGGATTCCCCATTTCTAAGTACAAATCCACACTGTACTCAAAACCCTAGAAATTTACATGTCAGGATGAGAACCAGATTCTCCTGGATACTCTACCTCACCTTTGTCCACATATCAGGGCTGGTAGTCCCCAACATCTGATTGTGCATAGCAAAAAAGGTCTACAACTTCCTGTTCAATCATGAAGCTACTTCCACTGATACTTAAGATCAATGGTTTCAAACAGCATTAATTAGGGATGCGACCATTAGAGTCACCTCCAATTGCTCCAGTACTATCTTCCATGTTTAAAGGACCCTTCTCCCCTTTTCTAATATTCTTCCTTTGTACTCCTAATAGCCTTAGCTCTCACTTTTGGGAAATCCTTACTTGGGTCACATACTTTGTTTCATTTCCCTTACTATGTCTCCCATCCTTTTTTCTCTTTTTAATGTACATTAGTTACTATGGAAACAAGGATACCACTGACAGGAGCAGAACTGAATAATACTCTGAGTTTCAGCATAAAAAAAATCAATTGTTTTCAGAGTAGAAGCACGTGGTCAATGAAGGACGTTCATAAAATGCAGCAGTGGGTGTGTTAAGATCTTCAGTGACCACATGTTTATCCACATACCATTTATCAAAAAGCCCATTCATTTATTTACCCCCTTCGAGCTTATAGTCTGCTCTATGATTTTCTTCAGCTTCCTGGGTATGTTTGGCCTTTTGACCTGGTATGCAAATACTATTAAATCATTTTCTCTTCCCATGCCTGTTGGTGGAGAAATTGTGCCTTGACCTCTTAAGTCCTTTCAAAACATCCAGTATGTCTCCTTATTTTAGTAGGAATACATAGGAAAGAGCTAAATTAGGCTTGCTTAAATGGTGAAAATTAAAAACTTACGAATATGGGTTATGCTTAGAATGCTCTGTTCCTTTTCTCTCTGTTCACTTTTTTTAAAATATCCTAATACAGAAACAAGATTAATATGATACTCAAAATTACAAAGCTGCAAGAGCAGAGAACAGATTCATTAGATGTTTTCGGACTAGTCACATAACCTGAGCCTTGGTTTCTTCATTCTATAGCAAGACAATTCTACCTCATCTAAGTGTCTCCCTCAGATTTTCCTGCCTGGCTATCTTTTCTACCCCAGTCCTTCCTCATTTTATATCATGCTTATCTATGTCCATGCTACCTCTCACCAAGAGCATATTACATCCCGGAGGGCAGAATTTATATCATTTTGTTATCTTTGAATCCCCAAATTCAAGTATATTCCTTTGAAATGTGTAGCCTCTTAATAAATATTGAAAGAATATCTTCCCCTAACATATTGTTGTGAGGATGAAATGGGTCAGCATATAAGAAAGCATTTTGCAATTATAAAATGCTTTACAAATGGCAGGTAGTGTCATAACTATTTTTGAGGTATCTGGCTGTATGCTACATAGGAAATGAACCCTAGTCCTTTTATTTTTTTAAAGAATTTTTTAAAATAATGCCCAATATGTATTAAGTACTATGTGCCAGGAACAGGAAACATGGGGTAGTCAAAAAGCTTGCCTTGGAGTAAAGAAGAATCGTACTTCTGACACATATGGGCAAGTCTTGGGCACATCACTTAATTTCACAGGGCTCTAGTCAACTTCCTAAGACTAGAACTTGTAGAGAAGGAGCCAAACCACATTGGTAAGAAGGAGTTTCCTCTTCAGAGTTACCTCTACTAAAGAACTCACAAGCCCAGTTTAGTCCTTTTCCTCTATGTGTCAGTAAGAGAGTCCTTGTCCTTAAGGATTTTACATTCTGATGGTAAAATACAGTTATCCACTTATCTTTTGTAAATCCTTCCAAGGCTCCCTATTATCAACCAAGAAATATTTGAGACCCTACACTATACAATCCGGTACCATTCAGTCTTTTGAGGCAATCTCCCCCCATTTATTTTATACTCGTGTCAATCTTACCTGAACACGACCTACCTATGTTCTCCTGCTCCAATGTCTTCACTCAGGCTGTTCAGCACTTCACACAGGGCCTGGCACATAGTAGGCACTTAATAAATGTTTCTAGATTGTTTGATTGATCATTCCCTATTCCCAGAATTCCTTCCTTCTTTCTTTTTTGCCTGAGAAATCCCAATTTTTCCTTAAAGCCCAATTCCAATTCTAACTAGTTCAGAAGTTTTCCTGATGGTAGCAGAGAGTAATATAATAAATGAGTGATTTGGAGTCTGAGGACCTGGGTTCAAATCTTAACTGTGCCATTTATTTATTATCTGTATGACCAAAAACAAGTCATTTCCTATCCTTGGACCTCAGCTTCTACATCAGTCAAATGAGAAGGGTTATATTAGATGACTTCTAAGCTCTCTTTTATCTTAGAAGGAAAAAAAAAACACTGATACCTTTTGTTTCTACATCTTCTACATTTCCCAGCCTTTTTTTTTTTGGTAAATTAATTCATATCTATGTATCTTCATTCGTCGAGAGGAAAAGTCTTTGCTCTAAACAAAATAAAAATTTTCCACTCTGCCCCTCCAGTGCTCCCTAGCTTTCTCTCTTCCTCTCCCCCTCTCTCTCAATCTCCTGAGTTGGAAGATGAAGCCAAGTACTTTCATATTATCCTGCACTCTGGTCAGTGATACGCAATTAACTAGATAGACAGAAATCTACAAATACCATTTCCATTACAAAAAAGGCCATCTTTCTATGATCTGGTAATTCTCTGTTCAGATGACAGCAAAAGTTACTCATATACTGTCAACTTTGGGTTTTAACTGCAAAACTGATATGGCCACCTTTTGATTTTGATGATGTACACCACATACTTTCAGGACAGGGATGGACATAGATGGGTCAACTTTTCTCCTTATTACCGCCCTCTTCCTGACCCCAGTCCTTAAAAGCAGTCCGTCAACTAGAATTTTTTAAATACCTACTATATGCCAGACCACTGTCTAGATAATGGAGAGAGTGAGGTGGCACAATGAATAGACTGTTGGATCAGAAGTCAAGAAGACTCATCTTCCCGAGTTCAAATGTGGCCTCAGACATTTACTAACTGTATGATCCTGGGCAAGTCACTTAACCATGTTTGCCTCAGTTTCCTCAGCCGCACATTGAACTGGAGAAGGAAATAGCAAACCACTCCAGTATCTTTGCCAAGAAAATAAAAATAAGGTTGTGAAGAGTCAGACGAGACTCAAGAACAACAACAACAAATCTAGATGGGGAGTGGGAAGAAAGATAAATAGCAGGGAAAGATTTATATGTATAAAAAGACTGAAGATATCAGAATTCTTCACAGTCAATTTATGCCTATGGCTAATTATAAAAATATATACTTATATTGCATGTTATAAAAGAAATCTTATAACTCATATGTGTTTTAAAAACAAAGTCAACATGCTTGTTTGCATAAGCACTAAAACATCAACTATTTGCTCCCCTGATTATCACATTGCACATAGTCAGGCAGTCATTGGAATGCCTGGTACTCTTTTTTTTTTAAACCAACAATTTGTGTAAACATAAGGAGTATTAAATTGAATAGTCAAAGTGGCTGATCCCTTCAGCGGTTTCAAGCCTTCCGAAACCACTGAATCCTAATAGAAGATCTAACACTTCCCTGGAAACGCCATAACCTATATGTCACACTCATATGGCTCTTGTGCTGCCAGGGGATTCCACAACACACAAAAGAATGCAGGGTACTAAAATAGCGATCTGTTTCAGAATTGATTGTGTTCATTGGTCCCAAAAAAAAGCATAAGAAAGGCTTTAGTAAGTAAAATATCTGGCACTGACTTTATTTTTTAATCTCAGTCTGAAAACTACTCCTTTCTTTACTTGCAAAAACACTATAGATATAAGTTTATCAACAATGATAGCTGACTTTTATGTAGCATTTAAAGTCTGCAAAGTACTTTATCATTTATCTCTAGAACTCCACATGCTAATTTCACAGATGAAGGAGCTAAAAGTCAGGTCAAGCAACTTGTCCAGGGTCACAGAGCTACTCAACATCAGAGACAGAATTTGAGCCCAGGTTTTCCCAACTCCAACTTAAGTGCTCAACGAGCCATTAAAAAGAATTATAGAAACATATGGCTATTAGGGACCGAACAACATCATTTGGTCAACAGAGAGGCTTCATCTAAACATTTATTTGTCTACTAGGGGTCACTTGGTTCCTAAATCATATGCAGATAATCCAACTTTCTAAGATTGATCAATCAGCTGATAAGCATTTACTAAGAATCTACTAGCTGCCGATACTATGCTAGGTACTGGAGTTACAAAGTAAAAAAAAAAATTTAAAAGAGATCTACCTTAAGAATTCTCATTCCCTACAATCTAGCCAGGAAAGACAGTATGTTTGTGTATATGAACATTCAAAAGGGATATAAGATAAATTTGTGAGGGAAGCCACTAGTGCTGAGGATGGGGGTGGTGAAGGGGTAATCACAAAAGAACTGATTCGTATTTATAGAAGATAGAGGTTAAACTGAATCTTGAAGAAAACTAGGGAGCCAGAAGGTAGACACCAAGGGGCTGGGGGCATTTTAGGCAAATACCAAAGCATGGAGATAAGAGACGGAGTACTGTGTTTGAGGAGCCAAGAAGGACAATTTGAATGAACTGTGGGGTTCATGAAAGGTAATAATATATAATGAGTCTGGAAAAGCAGGGTGGGGTCAGGTACTGAAGGGTTTTTAAATGCCAAAGAGATGAATATATATTCAAATCTAGAGGTAACAGAGAGCCACCTGAGTTTGCTGATAGGGAAATAACGCAAATTTGTTCCCTAAGAAAATCATTCTGGCAGCTGTATGAAGTTCTAGCTCATGCTAGCTCTAAACAATTTTCTCATCAGGAAATGCTACCTTAAATCTAAGTTAAATTACTCTCCAGATCCATTTAAAATCTATTTTCTATTGTCCATTCTGCAGTGAAGTCAGAGAAGAGTATATAACTATTTTCCATTTAACAAATTTTACTGGATCAAAATGTTACTACTGTTCTTCCTCTGGATCACTATTTCTATCCATCACACTACTGACTCCTGAGTATGAAATCTTGGTGTTATCATTAACTCTCCTCTCTCTCATTAGTTATCTCCTCATTATCAGTGGCATCCAACAATTCCTTCTTTTCTATTCCCATTGCCATCACCCTAGTAAAGTCTCTTGGTACCTGGACTTTTATTATATTTTCCTAACAGGTCTTTTTTGCGGGGGCAATTAAGTGGTAGATAGAGTGCCAGGCCTGGAGTCAGGAAGAACTGAGTTCAAATGTGATCTCAGACACATTAGCTATGTGACCCTGGGCAAGTCACTTAACCCTTTTTGCTTCAGTTTCCTTATCTGGAAAATGAATTGGAGAAGGAAATGGCAAACCACTCCAGTATTTTTGCCATGAAAAAAGGCAGATGGGGTCATGAAGAGGCAGAGATGACTGAAATGACTGAACAACAAACAGGTCTTTACACTTCCATCCTCTCCCCACTTCTAAACCATCATTCACACTGCTGCCAGAGTAGTCTTATTTACTCATAAAAATGGTCATGTTATATCTCTCTTCAAAACTCATCACTGGTGCCCCTCTTACCTACCAATTAAAGGTCAGACTCCTCTGCCTGGCGCTCATTATGCTCTACAACCTGGTACTTTGCCTTTCTTTTCAGCCTTAACTCACGTCACTCCCCTCCACACACTTTACATTCCAGCCAAACTGAACAACTTTTCAATGGTGTAACACTCCCAGCTTTCTTCTTTCAATGTCTTTGCCTACACTGGTCTTATTTGGGATTTTACTGAAAATATTTTAATTTATTTCTGATTTGCAAAATAGAATTAATAAAGAAAATCTATTTTTTGGAAAGATGCCTGTGAGTTACCTTATGTTTTTAAGAACTTTGCTTTGATGATTCTGAAAGGTTTGCCCTTCTTAAATACACCAAAAAACAATTTAACTTTTTCTTGGTGATTTAAGTCCATTGTTATGAATATCAGTAAGGAGATTTGGAGGTGCCACTACCTGTTTGTCCCTAAATCAAATGGCCCATATCACTATGCTTTTTGAATTCTCAGGTCTGTTTTGAATGTTTTTTTCCACATATTCACTCACTATCCAGAAACTGGCAACAACTTTTTGGAAAAACAGATAACTAAGCTTATCAGAATTACTTTTAAAACAGGCATAAAAAGACGAGCAGCTCTCTTAGTCAAGAGTTTTTTCTGCACAGACTTTGTAAAGCCTCGTTCAGCCAATACTACCTTCTTAGTTCACTTACAAGCCCTTATCTAGGTTTTGCTGCTCTTATCTAGTTCTTATCCAGTTTCTGCTAGTTAAGACTACTGAAAGAGACCTCTGTGTAAGTACATTATAGTTGTACTTCAAATGTACTTTATACATATATATATGTATGTAAATATATATATACATATAAGCACGAGTCATCTAGAAGACTGAGATGAGTCTGGAAAAGCATAATATGTTTCACCATTTCTTCTTGATGATCCCAGTGATCAGAATTTCTGTGCTTCTATTGGGGTCAGCCAATGTTAAAGTTGTTATTAAACTCCCTTCTCAGAATAGCATCAATCCAGCTGTGGCAGAATCATGATTTGTCACCATATGGAACACACCAAGAAAAGAAACTTCAAAGACTTTCATATTCACTGTATACTAAAACCCATAGCCATTATGCTAATGCGAGGAGCTTGGGCTAAATGATCCCTAATGTGTCTTATAGCTCTAAAATTTTGCAAATCTAAGTAACAAAAACTTATACGAGGAGAAGTGGCAAATACAAACATTTCTTGCCCTTTCTCATTATGAAATAAAACATTTTGTTCTACTATTAATATTATTGATGAAATTGATACCACCTCATGTCAGAAGCATTCTCAGATTTATCTTCTGCACTCTTTCTCAAAATACTATTACACTAAATACACACATTCACAATGCTTATTTTAGCTAACCACATTTTCCCCAAACTCTAATATTTTATTTGGTATACATGTGATGTGTGTTACTATTTATTTCACATTTAACAATATTCATTTTAGAGTCACATTGGAGTCCAAATATTTATGACTCAGTATTAAGGTCTGATTAAGTAATAAAATGTCTATATTTACCTTCCAACTCTATCTCACAGGATTGTTGTGAGGATCAAATGATATTGAAAGACTAGATGTGAACGTGCTTTAAAAGTTGTAAGTCCTAGCCAAATGTAAGTTGGCACAACTGTTACTGTACTATATGGATCTGAGATTTGTAGATTCCTAGGATTTTTGAGCTATAAGAAATCCCAGTGATCATCTAGTATAAACTCTTCATCTCGTGAATGAGAAAATTCAGGCCTTGGGTGGTTAAGTGACTTCCCCAAGGTCATGCAGCTAGTGTCAAAACTGAGCTAAGAACCTAGGTCTCCTAGGTCTTTTTCACCCATATGCTATCCCACTGAAAAGTAAACATTTCTCCTCGGACATACATCCATCTAAAAAAAAATTCTGATACACAAGAACATTTAGTTAAATTGATTTCACTCAAATTTTATGTTGCTGATTCAACTGCTGTCCCATGTTTAGCTCCATAGTTATGCATAGTCTTTAAAAATTGCACCGACTACCCAAAAGAAGCACTAATACTCTACTCCGACATCCCCTGAAGAATTTAAGTTTACCCACCAGAAACCTAAGGCTCTAAATCATTTTTGGCAGAGTTCAGAAGAAAAAGCATCCCCTGGATTATGCTCCACACACGTGCCTAAAATGACAAGTTTCCGGGTGCTCTTTGCAATTAAAAACACACATACACACGCAACACCACAACAAAGGAAAGCTCAACACTCCGACCACATCACTTATTTGTTTTAGTCCACACCTGTGAAGAGACAAAATCCACACCGGATTCCTTTTCTAGCAACGTATCCGGCACTATTCCGGGGAACTATCTATCAAAGCTCATGTCTACACCGGACATATGCTTCCGTATACACAAAGAGCTGGCAGCGTTTGGGGGCTTCAGCAGCTGTACAGGGTACCACCGCTCTTGCTCAGCGAGTTATCCGGGCTTTTCCATGCCCGTCTCTAACCCAGGGGTCATAAATACGCCTCTCATTCGATCAACCGAACCTTGGGCGAAAGATGCAGATAGAACGAATATGAGAGAGGTACCTGTCTCAGCCTGCTTCTTCCCAGCAGTTTAGTGCCAGGCATCTCCTAGGAGATGCACAATTGCACTGTCAGAGAGCTAGCTTTTGCACCGGACTCACATCCTTCCGTGCCCGGGACTCTAACAGAGAAGGATGCTCCTGGTCCCATCTGGGCACATCTCCCGAAGCAACGCCTCCCGCCCCATTCTCCATCGCCGCTCCGCAAGATGCCCCTACCTGGTAGTTGGCTGTCAGAAAAGCGGCGGGTGCATCTCCTTTCTTTCTCCGCTGTTACATCGCTCCAAGCGCCATGTTCCCAGTCTCCCTGGGTGCACAGTGTGTAACTACTACAGGCTGGGCTGGGGAGAGGGGGGCGGGGGTGGGGAGCGGAGGGGAGGAGAAGGTGGGTAGAGCCAAAGCTTCCTACATGAGACCCAAACCTACTCTTCCAACTGAGCATGCCCAGTTCCGGCGTTAGGAGCCACGGAGGGGTTTTCTCTCTGCTAAGTCCACTTCTCCGCGTTTTTGTTGCAGCCAAGAGGACAGACTGGAGCTGGCAGAGGGGCCGGCCCCGCGTGGGTGGGTAGGTGGGTGGGCGTGGGGAGCTGGGGGTGGCTCCTCGAGGGTCAGACTGAGCCCGGAATGAACTGGGACCGAAGAAGAGGACCGTGGCAATGGCCTGGAAGAAAGCAGCTCTTTACTGCCTGAACTTACTTATCTTTGACCTGAGAGAAGCATGTCCACCACCCATAAACCTAGGCATTCAGTTTACAATTTAGCAACACAAGTGAGAATTAGGAGGAGTGTGGAGGGAGGCAGAAATTTGCAAAGGCCAGCCTAAGGCCACTGTGGGAGGAATACGGACTTGTCACTCATGTCCCTGCAAAACAGATACATTGTAGGTGATTAGAAGCCAGTCCTGTGCGCTGCTCTCAGAAAAGACAACCTAGTGATTAGAACTGTCGTGGGTGTTTCCTGCTTCACATAAAACCTACCCTCGTGGTAGTCAGTTGTAGCTCTGGGTGCCAATACCATCTCTATCCCTCACATACGGACATATATGTAACTGTTCTTAAAGTTTCCTTTGAGAATAGCTGCACCTTCCTTAAAACAAATTTCTCCGGTGACTTCTTTATGCATGTAGATCAATGAATGGTCATACCCATAAAACCTCAGCGGAATTGGATTGGGCACCTTTTCCTTTGCAATTTGAGGAAATCTCGACCAGATACTTGGTATGGGATAAAATCCACACCCCCTAGATGTTTTCTCACCTCGCGCCCTTCGGCTGGGGCCGGGAGGGCGGTGTTGGTCTTTATCTTTTACAACCTATTCCACAATCTCTTTGCCTGCGGTCCCTTTGCAGTAGCTAAAACCTGGATCGGAAAGTCAAATATTCAGTACTTCCAATAATGTGTCTGGGCATGCTCAGTAGGGAAGACTAACAGGTTCTGGGTTTAAGGGTAGAAAGTGATTGCATTCAAGGATAGCAGGCTTTTCAGCAGAATTACACCCAGGTTCCAGCTGGCAAGGAGAAAGCTGGATATTCAGATTCTTTTCCTGTCATTAAAAAAGTTAACTTTCCCAAGGGCCGCCTTCTCAACACCCCAGACTGATTTCTTCCAGGAATTTTCACAATCCACATTGCCCGGAGATGGGAGTTAATATCAGAGGTACTTGAGTTTTCCCCATTACGGGTAATCCTGATGCTCTTGGAAGGCCCTCCTTTCGGATTTAAAAAAATAATACACGTCTCTTTGAGGCTTAGGAGATAGAATTCATTTTCCATATCAAGGAATGAAAAAGCAGCTGTTCTCTGAAGGATTTTTTATTGAGTTTATTTAGTAGGAAGAGATCTTAACTGTATCTAGCCTATCCTTCTTCTTTTAGACAACACAGAAGTCTAGACAAGTTACCCAAGGTCAAACCAGTAAGCAGAGAGAAGATTTCAACCCAGGTAAAATTATGGTCCCAAATCCAATCCTCTTTCCTCTTCAAGTAGTTGGTAAATGGACATATCTTGAACAACCTGTGAAACAAAGATTTGCATATGCAGTACCCACATTATGCTCAGTATCTTCTCATAGCTAAATAGTTAACTGCAAAGTAGTTATCCTCCTGCTCTCTGATTTTTCATTTACTCAAAGCCCGCAAGGAAGTAGCTGCCATACAAAAGCACAGAACTTTGCTAAGAAAAGATTTCCTTCCCCTCCCCTTTCTTAAATATTCTTCTTTAAAATAACAGGGAAATGTCATGGTTCCTTTTCTTTTAAATGAAAGAACGTATTTCTGGAGGCTATCTAGTCTCACATAACATTATAGAATTTTAGAACCAGAGGACACCTTAAAACTCATCTTTACAAATAAGGGAACTGATGCCCAGAAATCTTGAGGTCAAGAGATTTGTCCAAGGTCACTGAACTCGTCAGAAATGGAATCAATATTCTCACCCACATTTCTAATACCCAATTCGGTGCTATGTCAAATTGACTAAAGAAATGGACTTTAGAATAAGGAAAATCCAAGTTCAAATCTTTCTTCAGACACTATCTGTATGACTCTGGGCAAATCACCCAGCCTCAGCTTCTTAGTCTGTCAGAGGAGGGAGTTAGATTCCATGGCCTTCAAGATGCCTTCCACTTCTGAATCTCTGGTTTTATAATTGTATGGGTTAGACTACTACTTCTAAACTTCTTTTTTTTCCCATTTAGTTGGAAGTTAAGTACTTTTTCCTTTTTGCCTTCATTGCCTCCTTACTCTTTTTTTCCCCCAGTACACACCTGGGGAGTGGCCAGAAGATGCATTTTTGGTAAACAGGAGAAAGATTTTTTTTTTGATTCATCAAAATGATTTGAAATACAATTGAAAATTTGAGAATTTATACCTTTTTTTCTTGAATGTGACAATAAAAATTGCTCATTCCTACAGGCTAAATATTATTCCTTTAATACGTCAAAGTCCCATGGTCTTATTGATCTGAGAACTCCCTCCACCAGTGATGTTCACAACCTTTCCATGACTTTCTGGAAGTTCTCATGAGTTGCTCTCAACCCTAAAATATCACCATCTAGGAGCCAGCTCTCTAGCGAAGAACCTCTCTGAACTGGGATAATCTGGTCCTTGGATAACAGATCTCCAGTCTGTTGCTGCCCCCATAGTCCTAGCCTTTCCAGTTTGCCAAATAGAGCTGTTCTCTGCTGGCATAATATTTTAGAGCTCAACATTACTTCCATATCCAAGATGAATCAGAAGAGGATTTTGTAGAGGAAGTACTCTTCCTATATTATCATATGTCATCTAGGCAACTAGGTGCTACAATGGATAAAATGCTGGAACTGGAATCAGGAACACCTGAGTTCAAATATAGCCTTGGAAACTTACTGTTTGACCCTGGGCAGGTCACTTGATTTCTGTCTGCCTATGTTTCCTCAATTATATAACGGGGATAACGACAGCACATCCCTCCCAAGGTGGTGGTAAGGATCAAATGAGAGAATATTTGTAAAAATCTTGGCACATAATACGTGCTTAATAAATGTATGCTTCCTTCCTAGGCCAAGGCTTTTTAACCTTTTTTGTACCCCATATGGGCCCCTTTGGCAGTTGGGTGAAGCCTAAAGACTCCTCAAAATAATGTTTTGAAACAGATAAAATACAAAAGATTACAAAGAAAACCAATAATATTAAAACAGAACTTAATTAAATTTGGACCAAATATAAAGACTGGACCAAGACAGGCCCACCAGTAATACATTAAGGTATCTAGTCTTCCGTAGTCCCTCCAACATTTGTCAATTTTTTTCTTGTTTGTCAGTTATGCTGATCTGGTGGTGGGAGGCAGCACCTCAGAATTGATTTAATTTGCATCTCTCTAATTATTAATGAGTTAAAGCATTTTTTTCCCCATATGTGCCCTCTCATCTGATACTGTCACCATTCTGGTGCAGGCTCTCACTTCACACCTGGACTATAGCAATAACCTATTGATTGGTCTTCCTGCTTCAACTATCCCACTTCAGTTCATCCTCTACTCAGCTGTCTGGGTGATTTTACTAAAGCTGAGAGCTAACCATGTAACCCACCTTTCCCATTCAATAAACTCCAGTGGCTCCCTGTCATCCCTAGGATCAACTATAAAATCCTCTATCATTCAAAGCCCTTCACAACCTGGTCTCCTCCTTCCTCTCTAGTCTTCTTATACTTACTCCCCCTTAGGTACTTTGTGTGTCAGTGACACTAGGCTCTTTGCTGTTCCTCCCACAAGACATTTCAACTCCCCTCTTTGGACATTTCGTAGGCCTTTCAGATTGCCTGGAACACTCCTTATTTCTACCTTAGAACTTCCCTGACTTCCTTTAAATCATAGCTAAAATCCCATATTTTATGAGAAGCCTTTCCTAATCCTCCTTAATGTCAATGTCTTCCTTCCCTTGATTATCTCCAATTTATCTTATCTACATCTTGTTTGTACATTGTTGTTTGCATGAAGTTTCCTTATACTCTGAGCTCTTTGAGAACAGGACAGGTCTTTTGACTTTTTTTTTTAATCCCCATTGCTTAGCACATTAAGAACTTTATAAATGCTTACTGACTGGTAGCTTAGATTTCTTCCCTTGAGAATGGCTTATTCATATCTTTTGATCAGTTATCAATTGAGGGAATGGCTCTTACTCTTATAAACTGAATCCATTATACACACACACACACACACACATACACACACACATTATATCTAGATTTAGATCTCGATATCTCTTAGAAGTGAGACCTTAATCAGAGAAACTTGCTTCAAAGACTTTGCCCCTCCCACCCAGGCACCTACTTCTCATTTGATTTTAACTGCTTTTGGTTTTGTGAGTGCAAAACCTTTAAAGTTTCACATAATCCGACTTTTCCATCCCCTCCTCTTGTTTGGTCATGTACTGTTATACTATCCATAGATCAGAAATGTAACTTCTTCCTTTCTCCTTCAGTTTTGTGCATGATGCCGTCCTTTAGGTCTAAGTCATATTTCCATTCAGACTCTGTCTTGGTAAACAGTATGAGATGCTGGTTTATACCTAGTTTCTGCCGGATGGTTTTCCCGTTTTCCCGGTAGTTTTTGATGAGTTCTTATTCTAGCAGCAGGGGTCTTTGGGTTTATCAAACAGTAAACGACTATATTTACTTCCTTTTGTGTATCTAAATTGTTCCATTGATCAGCCTTTTGAATTTATTTTTGTTGTTGTTCAGTCAAGTCTGACTCTTTGTGACCCCATTTGGGGTTTTCTTGCTGAAAGTGGTTTGCCATTTCTTTCTCATTTTACAGATGAGAAAACTGAGGCAAACAGGGTTAAGTAATTTGTCAGAGTCACACAGCTAGTGTCTTCAGGATGGATTTGAACTCCGGTCTTCCTGACTCCAGGCCCAGGCCCAGCACTCTCTCCACTATACCATCTAGCTACCTCTCCTCTGTTTCTTCACCAGCACCAGCCGAATTATTTTGGTTATTATTACTTTGTAGTGTAGTTCGAGAGCTGGTACTGCTGGACCCCATTCTTTCTCACCTTCTTTCATTATTTCCCTTTAGAATTTTGATCTTTCAATTCTTCCAGGTGAATTTTAAAATTATTTTCTAATTTTATGTTCTTTTCTAATTATTTTCAATTTTATTGTTTACTAGTTCAGTCATTTGGTGCATTAATTGGTATGGGGTTGAATAAATACATAAATAAAGTTAGGTAGTGTTGTCATTTTTATTATATTGACTTGATCTATCCATGAAAAACCTATATTTCTAATTATTTAGGTCATTACTTCCAGAAAATCTGTTTATATTTGAATTTATATAGTTCTTCTGTGTGTCTTAGTAGGTAGAGTTCCAAGTATTTTATACATTCAGTAGTTGTTTTACATAGAATTTCTCCTATCTCTGCCTCTTAAGTTAACTGGTAATATACAGAAGATGATACAGGGTATATGGGTTGATTTTATATTCTGCAACACTGTGGAAATTATTATTTCAATTAAAGAATTAACCCTTGAGGTGTCTAGATGGTGCAGTGAATAGAGTATTTTTTTTACCTTGGAGTCAGGAGGACCTGAATTCAAATCTGGCCTCAGACACTTAACACTTACTGGCCATGTGACTTTGGGCAAGTCACTTAACCCTAATTGCCCTGCCCTCCAAAAAAAAAATTAGCTCTCTGGAGTTGAGTAAACCATAATATTGTCTATAGAAGTCATCATTTTCTTTCCTCTGACTATGCTCACTTCCTTAATTTCTTTTCCTTCTCAAATTGCTATAACTAGTGTTTCTTGTACTATTTCAAAATAGTAGTCAAAGAGTAGTTTATGATAATGGACATTTTCCTTTGCTCCTGATCATATTGAAAAGGGCTCCAGTTTATCCTTATTATATAGAGCTGATTCTTAGTTTTAGGAGAATGCTAGTTATTCTGTAAGGAAAAGGCCATTTACTCCTAGATTTTCTCTTTAAACAACAACAACAAGAACAACCAGAAATGAGTGTTGTATTTTATTTAAAAATTTTTCTTCAGCTATTGATATAATCAAATTTTTTTGTTGTCTCATGATTAATATAGTCAAAATGTCTATAATTTTCCTAATTTTGAACAAACTCTGGTTTTATGGTATAAACCCAATCTGAGTGTAATATAAAATCTTTTTTATATGTTGATGTAATCTCTTGGGTAATCTTTTATTTTAAAATTGTGCATCAATATTAATTAGGAATATAAATCCATAGTTTTCTTTCTCTGTTTTGACTGTCCCTGTTTTAAAGTATCAGTAAGTGGTCCTACAGAATTCCTTCAATGAAACAAATGGTTTTACTGAAGGAAAAATTCTGTAGAACCATTCATTTTCCTATTTTTACCAAATAGCTTATGTTAAACCTCCTTTTGTTAACTCTTAAGACAGGATTAAAAGAGTCTCATTTCATTTCAATTTTGACCCAAAACTACCAGGTGACCAGTTTAAGCCAGGCCCAGCCATTATAGGAATTAAGATGGCATCATGATTAAGCTGAAGGCAGAAGACTCAGAGATCCTAAATGTAAACATGAAGCAGCAAGTTCAGGTGGAAGAATGCTAGAATGGAAGTCAAAGGCACCTGGGTTTGACCACATGCATGACCTTGGGTAAATCCTTTCATTTCCCTGGTCCTCAGCTTACTCATCTGTAAAATGACTAGATGACCTCTCAGGTATCTTCACTTCTTAATCTATACTTCTGCCAAACCATAGTAAGGCATTGAATCTTCTCTTCTGTGCCGTTAATTTTCCAGTGGTTACAGCAAGCTATGAAAAAAATTTATAAATTATATTTGTCGAGATTTTGTGATTAGATAAGACTTTACACTTTTAAAATAGTAATGAAATCAAAAACTTGGAGGATGTAATGAATTCAGAATGATGGATGGCAGTACAGATTGCTTTGCTACATTGGTATCTTGCAAGATTTTTTCTCCTATCTTTTTCTGACCTACCTCAGAGACACATAATCATTCTCTACTAATTAAGTCTTGTTTATAGTGACTTTGGGTACCACCTATTTATGACTTTTATTATCATTAGAAAAAATAAGCAATCAGATTGTAACTGCAGAAATGAGCTGTTCATGCTATAAAACAGCTACCTACTAGTAAGCCTTACTAATATGATACCATCTGCTATGGTTTGTATCTGTTTTGTATAAAATTACCACAAAATAATCAACAGAGGTATACATGACATGGATTAATAGAGATTCATGTCTCTTTTCTTTATGAGTTAAAGTTTTATGTAGTATGTTTAACCAAATTAATTTAAATGATATTTAACAAAAAAAAACACAATTATCTTAGATATCTGATAAGTAATAGATTCCATTTATTTTCATGTTAACATATATCTGTGCGTGTTTGTGTATATATATATATATATGTATATATATGTGTGTGTGTGTGTGTGTGTGTGTGTATATATATATATATATATATATACGTGTGTAGGTATATGTGTATATATGTGTATGTAGAATGTGTTTGTGCGTGTTACAATTAAGGTTTATACCATGACTTACATTGATTTTTATATATGAAACTGAAAAAAACCTCATTCCTTTGATAAAATTTATCATGCAGATAAATATGTATTTGCATATTAATCCAGGTAATTTTGACAAAAGAAACAAAACTGGCAAATTATATATTATAAGGAACAAATATTTCTACTGTAGTATTTTGGCACTTTAGTTATTGTCAGTCTATGTGAGTAGATAGAGTTTCCTTGAAGTTAAGTTGCCTACACTGATGAAATCACAAATCTAAACCAAAAACAGGGTCAGTGCTTGATAAAATTTCATTTTGGTTAATGTCAAAATTAGTTTCATTGTATCAAATTATCTTATTTGGAAACTTTATAATAGATACACTTAAATTATATTACAAATACTGTAAACTATCAGGTCTTGTTCTTTATTTGTAAATTACTATTAATCAGCACTTCTCTGTTATAATGATTCATATTTATCATGGTGATATTAAGCTATTATTACCTTATCAAAGAAATCAAACTATATATGATGATAGAATTATCCAAGACAGATCATACTGCCAGGCATCACTTTAGTGATCAAGTTATTTTGTTATAATTTTTCATTTGCTGAAAAAATGTAGTAATTCATAAAGGGCAAATAAAGTAATTTTATTAAGCAAAGTATTTAATGAACAAGAACAGTTTATTATATTACCATGTAAGAAAAAGTATATTAGTCTTGATTTGTAGTTTAAAATGTAATATTTAAAATCAATGATTTTCTACTGCTTTCTTGTCAAGATTTCATCTGGGTAAAGTATGAGTATGACTGCAGTTTCAATGATGTTAAAATCAAATCAAATCAATATCCAAATCAAAAGATATGAGGACACACATATAGAGTAAAACTCAAAATTCTTTACATTAAAGGCCCCCTCTACAAGGTGACAATATCCTGCCTAGCTAGCCTTATTTTAACCACCAGATGGCACTGCTAGCCACTAACCTGATCCTAAAGGGGAAGAAAAAATCAGACTCTGGGATGTGATTATATGCTCCACCATGAATGAAGGTAAATTTTGGGGAAGTGATGACCTCTCAAATTTCCTCCCTCCAACTCTACCTCTCTCTAGGTGCCTATGTTCACCTTGTCAGTCTGGGAAGGGGAGATAATGTTTCTGACTCTCCATTTCCATTTCCAGACTTCCTCCTCTGCTACGATCAGTCTGTAAGTTCTCTTCCTTTGAGGTTCCCTCTATCCAAATTTAATACCCAATTGAAGTCCTGGTGGCTGTTATCTACTGGTTCCCAGGTACTACTCCAGTCTTCTTTAAGGAATTCAGTCTCTCAATCATTCTTTCTACTTCAGTTCCTGCCCTCATGGTAGAGGAATGTTGAAATTCCATCAAATACCCTACCATACCAGTTGCTCAACCTACTCAGTCTAGTCTACTCCCACCTCAGCCAACCAAGGTGCTCACACCTTTCATCTTATCAGCACCACAATTGTTATACTTCCAAGATAAAGAATTCTGGAATTCCTTTTTTAACCATAATTTCCTATTATTCAATCTCTCTCTCTCTGACTTATTCCTCCTAAACCTATTCTTCATCCTCACTGTGACCACAAGTTTTTTCATTCCCTCAGTACTTTCCCAGATTTCTGAATTTACTTTCCTTCCTTCACATTGTCAATAATTTAGTTAACTAATTCAACTCTACCCTGTCCTCTCTCTCAAATCCCTTGTTCCCATGTCCTATCACTTCTCTCTCCCTGTCAAACTCCAACCCTAGATGACTCCCATCATGGACCTTCTTTAATCCTACTCATACATAGAGTAACATAGTTAGAGACAATTACAAAACCATGCTGACTTGGTCCACTACAAATTTATACTATCTAATAACAACTGGACCTTCACTTCATTAAAGCAATCCTTTTACTCCTTCTTAAATGATTCTTTATCCCATACTTGCAGAGATTGTTCCAAACCTTTTCTTCTTTACTTAATCTTCCTATACCACTTATTCCCACCCTCACAATTGAGGGACTTTCCTTATGCTTTTTTCCACTTTTTAAAATTAATTTTATTTATTTTTATTTTTCAACATTCAGTTCCATAAGTTTTAAATTTTCTCCCTCTTCCTCTCCTCCCCCCTCCCCAAGGCAGCATGCAATCTGATATAGGCTCTACATATACATTCCTATTAAACATATTTTCACATTAGTCATGTCATATAGAATAATTAGAATGAATGGAAGGAACCATGAGAAAGAAAAAAACAAAAACAAAAAAAGAAAATAGTCTGCATTCAGACTCCATAGCTCTTTCTCTGGATGTGGATGGTATTTTCCATCATGAGTCCTTCGGAATTGTTTTAGGTTCTTGCATTGCTGAGAAGGGTTAAGTCTAGTAAAATCAGTCATTGCACACTGTGGTTGTTACTGTGCACAATGTTCTCCTGGTTCTGCATGCTTCACTCAGCATCAGTTCATATAAGTCTTTCTAGGTTTTTCTGAAGTCTGCCTGTTCATCATTTCTTATAGCACAGCAGTATTCCATTACATTCATATATCACAACTTGTTCAGCCATTCCCCAGTTGATGGACATCCCCTCAATTTCAAGTTCAAAAGAGCTGTTATATTTTTTGTATGTGTCAGTCCTTTTCCCATTTTTATGATCTCTTTGAAATACAGCCCTAGAAATGGTATTGCTGGGTCAAAGATTATGCACATTTTTTATAGTCCTTTGGGCATAGTTCCAAATTACTCTTTAGAATAGAGATTTGATTGATTCAATGGAGCATTGAATCAATAAAATAATAAATAATTCATTATGGACCCTGCATAGCATAATGGGTTAGGGAATTTCTATTGTGGACAAGAAGACCTGGGTTCCAATTCTGCCTCTGATACATATTGTCTTTGTAATTCTAGACAAGCTACTTAATGACTGAGTGCCTCTAAGCAAGTCTCTGAGACTATAAGCAGGTACCAAGTATAGATCTGTGTTGGTAGAAGAAAGTTCTCACCAGATTCTCCATACACCAATGAATTCACAGGCTGGAAATTTGCTAAAAAGTGACACTGATGATAAGAAAAACAACAATAATAATAATAATATAGCTACCACTTAAATGGTGCTTTAAGGTTGGCAAAACATTTTACATATATTAGCTCCTTTGATCCTCACAACCACCCCCCCAGAAGATAGATGCTATTACTATCCATGTTTTATGGTTGAGGAGACTGAAGCCCAGAGAAATTAGTTAACTTATCTCTGGTCACACAGTTAGTAAGTGTTTGAGGCAAAGTTTGACCCAAAGTCCAACACTCCAATCAACTACTCCATTTAGCTGACAATGGCCATGGAACTGCATGTCTGAAGCACTTCCTCGACTCAGGTTATCATCATTCTATATGTTTCTGTTACTGTTTGTTCTTCATGTTTATATATACAAGCTCCAGGACTCAGGAGTTCTTAGTGAATAGACAGTTCAGTTGTTTTGGTCTTTCATGATCATTCTTCCTGCAAGCAAGGAAATATGGGAAATATAATATTTTCCAAATGATGTTCAACTAATGCAATCCAGTAGAGTCATTCATTAGATCATGTACTTGTGAACTCTGAATCCAAGTCTTGGCTTGATCTCATAGCATAGGGTGAAAATCCCCTTGTGCAAACTGAAATTCTTACTGGTTTTCCCCTCTGTGCCCTTCCCTTGACATGCTTCTAAATACTTCTTTCTATGGCTAGCTCATTTCTTGTTCATGGGGCAGAGAAGATTTGACTCAAAAGCAGATGTCCAACAAAGAGAACCTGATGCCACCGTTGTCCTCTGATCTCTTCATGTATCATTTCCAACAGTTAAGATATTGGTCACATCCCTCTTTTTCCTTCTGATTCTCTCTAGCTTTTTTAACTTTGTAGACCAAGCCAACCCAAGACACAGAGATGTAGTCATCAGATGGGTCAGAGGTATTTCAGAGAATTTGAAGTGACCTCAGCAGCCATTTAGATTTCCTATATAGTCCAATCTATATATCAGAAAGCACTTTTCTCTAGAACAGAACCAAGGAAGAGTCATCTATCCTCTGTTTGAAGACCTCCAAAGAAGGGTAATACACCAACAGTTCTTGACAGCCCATTCCATTTTTGACCAGCTCTAATTTTTAGGAAATTTTCTCCAGACATTAAGCTTGAATTGGTCTCCTTTCAACTTCCACCCATTGTCCATTTAATCTGTTACACTTATATCCTATTATTCCTCTCCATGCCTTCAGTGTTCCAGGCACACTAGGCTAATTTCTGTCTGAAAACATTGGCTACATTTTGTGCCCTGATCCATCTACACATTTGCTTCTCCTCTTTTGTAGGCTGAAATGTGTACTCTTTCCTGCTTTGTCTCTTGAATTCCTATTCATCCCTCCCCCCATGGATCCTTTCCTGTTATGCTTCTTCAGTAACAATATTTTTTCTGAGACCTCACAAAGCATTTTGTTTGTATGTTAACTCCCTACTACTGTTTATTGGGCTTTAAAGATTGGAGAATACTGTATGTATATATGTATAATCTCATTTGATAAGATCTTATAAGAAATAAAAATTAAAGCACTTTCTTTTTGAGCATCCCTAGAACCCTGCAAGGTAGGCATTTATGGTTATTATCATCCCTGTTTTACAAAGGAAGAAACTAAGGCTTAGAGAGTTAAGTGATTTGCCCATAATTAAATAGCAAATGTTAGAGGCAGGATGTCAGGCCTTCCAGGCTCTTAATTCAGCTCCCTCTTCATCCCTCTATGTATTTCTTAAAAACATTAGAGCACTATGTAAAAGTGAATTATTGTTACTGAGCAACTCTACCTTACTCTGCCCAACTTAGTAAGCTCCATTCATTTCTTGAGAAAGAAAAACATAACAAAATACAATTATGATTAGGGTCATACACTTCAACACCATGTATATGGAATATCCAGGAAAGTTGTATATTGAATATTGTTCCACAGTCAGGTTAGGAGTTCCATATGAGGCACCAGATTCTGAATAACTGAAACATAGCACATATTCACTGATTTTATATTAGCATCCTAGATGTGATGGCTATAACAGCTGAACAATTAAGATCTTCTACTTGTATGTTTCTAATACACAAATGTTCATAATTGCCCTTCTGCTGAAATCACAGCAGGCTCTTAAAATGCTTCATAAGATATATTTCCTGTCAGTTTAAAAGAAAAATCATCACAAGGCTATTTCTCTTTGCCTTCCCAAACTGTCATTTCATTTTGCGAATGAGGGCTAGAAAATGAACCCCAATTAGAATCAACACTTTGCCATGATATATGATATCTATGGTGCTTTGCCATGCTTCTAGTTCTATTTAATTCAACAAATATTGATTAAGCAACTGCTATGTTCAGAGCAACTCCCCACCTCCCTCCTTTAGTGCTGGAAATATGATTAGGGAGGAGGCCACAGTCTTTGACCTCTTGCCCTTACATTCTAGGGAGACAGGACACAATATAGTAATTAGGAAATAAAATGTAATATGATAAATGCATCAGAGATAAATGCAAATGAAATGTAGCTATGAGGTCTAAAGGGCTTAGTGGAAGAAGTGGCATTTGAATTTAAAGGATGGATGGGAACTCAGAAGACAGAAAGGGAAAGAGATTGTACCAAGCAGGGAAACAAGAGAGCGTGTTCTGGGGACTACTGTCCCATTTGATAAGGATATTAGAATGTATAGCTAGGAACAATACATATAATGCTGAAAATGTTGAGTTTCTCCATTTTCTCCAGTTTGGGTGTGGAATACTAGAAAAAGATATTTGAATTTTTGTTGGTATAGTAAAAGAAAATCACTGATTTTTTTCTTTAAGAAGAGGTGCTACATGACTATAAATTAGTTTATCTGATAAAAAAAAATTATGACTCATTGACTATCTAATCCAACTAGAAATCCCTAGACTGTCATAGATTCATTTGGAGGAATTATAAGAAGGCAGTGGCTCTGCTTTCTACAGACGCTCGATTGAGAGATATAGGATTTTAGTGGTTTTCTCTAGCTTTTCCATCAGAAATATAAAGAAAACACGATTGGTTCCTTCCGAAATCCAGTTTCACTTTTGAATCCATCCCATAAACTTGGACCAGCCTCATTTTACCTTGTCTTTTTTCTTAAATTACATACCTTCCATAGCCACATAAAGTCACAGTTCCCACTTGGAAGATAATTTAATACGATCCCATTTCCTGGCAAGCATGACTCAAAATTGAGGAAAATTGGGAGATATTTATTCAATGAAAATCAGATTAGAGAGTATTGCAGTGTTCTTTTCAGTATCTCATATTGTGAGGGAAAGCAAGGACTGTTTGCCAAGATCAAAAGAAAGTACCATCATGACTATCTATATAGAACGCTCAATGAAAAATCCAATATATTAGTACCATGACAATTCCAAACACTACAATTTTTATTTTCATAAATATTTCTGGACACTAATACAGCCTTCCAATATCTACCAAGAAAAAATTAGAGAGATCAATTTTCTTTTTGAAATAAAATAATACACATAGAAGTAATTTACTAAATGGTACCTGTAATAGGCAGACCTGACTCAGGCCAGTTTACTGATAGTTTAGGTCCAATATTGGAATAAAATTAAGTACTCACGTGTCATTTAACATTTAACACAAAGAGATTTACTTAGCCTCAGTACAGAAAGGATATTCAATAAAGATATAGCACTTAGCTAAGATAAATATCTGGAAATCCAGCTAGTCACCAAGTTAAAGCATGGTGACTCATTTTGCCTTGGGACGACTACCAAGTCTGAAGGAACCAGAGTCCACATGGTTGGTACTTTTATGCTCTTAGGTGAAGAGGAAGCCACATCAATATAGCCTAAGGCCACAAGGAAATAGTGTGGATAGTTAGGTGGCTTTCTGAACCAATCAAGTCTTAGAGGGATCTTATTTGGCTTTTAGGAAAAGAAATGGTTTAACCTCCATAAGGGATAGGATTGGGGGGAGTAATGGGGGAGAGAGAATATGGAACTCTGACGTACCACAGTATTGCTATAGTCCATTGTACCTTATCACAGAGTGTCAGAGATGGAAGAGACCTTAGCGATCAACTAGGCCAATGTCCTCGTTTTTCAGATGGGGAAACTGAGCATCAGAGGCATCGAGTGGCTGTGCTTAAAGATGACATCTCTAGCTTCTTCCCTCTCTACTCTTTTCCAAAGGAGACTTTAATTCCTGCCAAGAGGGAAAGTAGGAAATTAGGACTAGAGGTTCAATCTGGCTTCCAATCATTGTTTCAATTTTGGGTGTGGGGGAAAGCAGGACCCAAATTTTATATTCAAAACTTGACCTCTTTCCCACCAAATACCAGTTCTACAATGAGCATGTATAGTAATTATCAAAGAAACTGACATATACAATTTGGCAGCAAAACAGAAATCAGAGAAAGTGTATGTAGAACAGCGGTTCTCAACCTGTGGGTCGCGACCCCTTTGGGGATGGCCTAAGACCATTGGAAAACACATATTTCCTATGGTCTTAGGAACTGAGACACTGCTCCTCTATCCGTCTCCAGGTAGGTCTCCCCACATGCAGACACAGCCACATACCAGTATTAAAGAGTCACGGCATTAGGAAGGTTGAGAACCACTGATATAGAAGAATATATACTAGACAATACAGAGTGAAAGAATTCTCCCATTGGGAATGAGATAACTCAGCTTAATCAGAAGAGAAATCTAGATATTACTCACCCAAGGGGGAAAAAAATCTCCAAAGTCTCTAGTTCTCTAGTGTAAGAAGTGAGAGAGACAGAGACAGAGAGACAGAGACAGAGAGAGACAAAGAGAAACAGAGAGAGACAGAGACAGAGACAGAGAGAGACAGAGAGAGAGACAAAGAGTCAGAAAGAGAGAGACAGAGAGACAGAGAGAGACAGAGACAGAGAAAGAGAGAGAGAGATAGAGAGAGACAGAGAGAGACACAGAGAGAGAGACACAGAGACAGAGAGAGACAGAGAGAGAGACAGAGAGAGAGATGGAAAGAGAGAGAGATCATAGAAACTGGAAGCTGCCCTCATGTCTTCCCAGAGCCTTTCCCTTCAGCAACCTGAAATGGGGCTGACCTCTTCCATCTTATTTCTTGAATCTGGAAGCCAGGAGTGCCCAAAGTGACCAAAATTGGAAGAGAACCCAAAGACCATCCCAAGCACTGAAGTTTTTCTGCTCTTAACAACTCATGTTGAGCCATGGCATTCATATCTGCCAATGAGGGAAAAGTCCCATACCAATGGGTTTTGGAACTGGGTTTAAAATTTCCAATGAGAAGAAGCCCACTGGATTGTCCAATATCATAAATGCTCATTTCCAATTAATTGCTCTTACCATTGTATACCACTGGCACAACTGTAGAATATCCTTGCTGGAAAAAGACCTTTTAAATCATATAATCCAACCCTTAATTTAACAGTCAAAGAAGCTAATGCCTAGAGCAAGGGAAGTCCCAGCTAATAACTAGTAGATCTTGAACATGAATCTGGGTCTTCTGACTCCAATTATGCTCTTTCCATTTCAATAGTACCTTTGAAGTAATTAATGCAGCTTGCAAATGATTCTAATTTACTTCCTAGATACAGTTTCTGTTCCTAGACAATAGCCTAAGGAAAGCATATTTATGCCACTCAGCATAATATAAAAAGAGCATTTGGTATTGAGTGAACTTTACAGTCCTAGGCCACATTCCCCCAAAGGCTTTATCCACACTTACCTCCTTTTTGAGAAATATTCCTAACCATTGCTATATTTGATATACTCAATGACGGTAAGAGGGAACCAAAATCATACTTCACCTATTTCACAAATTCACCATTATTCAATGAGGGATTCTTTTTTTCAGGCATGGGTTAAACTATCTGGCCACCGATATCCTTTTGAATCTAAAAGACTGATTCCAAAATTATATAGAATTATTGGCATAAAGATTATTATGAAAGAGATGTAGGACTGCCCCATCAGCCAGGCCAATCATGTACCAAGGACAAAGGACAACTTTTGAACAACCACCCTGCTCTACTGGTATCCATAAGATGCTGGGAAAGACAGGAGAAGGCCTGTAACAAGTAGGGAGTGGCATTTGGAGAATTTATAGGAGAACATGGATGTGTTGAGGCAATGAAAAGGCATAGATGAGTTATCGTTTGTACTAATAGACAGCACTAGGCTGCTAGATGGCACACTGGATAGAGCACTTACCCTGGAATCAGGAGGACCTGAGTTCAAATCTAGCCTCAGACATTTACTAGCTGTGTGACCCTGGACAAGTTACTTAATCTTGTTTTCTCAGTTCCTCATCTGTACAATGAGCTGAAGAAGGAAATGGCAAACCATGGTAGTATCTTTGCCAAGAAATCCCAGCTGAGGTTGGAAAAGACTGAAATGACTCCACAGCAACAGACATAGCATCCACATCAATAAGCTCAAGATTCACTGACATATTGAAAGAAAATCTGTTGATTGAATTGCTACAATGTAACATTGGTCCATACACAATGTTATCAGGACTTTGTATTTAAAGTAAAATTCTAAATGAGTTACAAATATTAAATATTTGCTCTATAACAAATTGTATACATATTAGTTAAGTAAGGACTTAGACTCTCTTCTGGATCTTTTCTATCACAGTGACAAACACCTTTGGTGAACATATATACCTTCTTATTTTACACCTTGTCAGATATTTATGATTAGCTGTTTACTAGGGATGTTTACCACTTCTATGAGCTCCTTGAGCACAGGGTCAATGTTTGTCTTTATATCCCTGGTGCTTGTCACAGGGCCTGCCACATAGTAGGGCCTTAATGAATGTTGTTGACTTGACCACTGTAAAGAAGGAGAACCAGCACAGAATCCAGAGCAAAGAGAGAATCTAGGTGCATGGTGAGGTCCCTCAGTTGCTACTCTTTGTGGTACTTTGCTAGTGTTATCCTGTACCTATACATAATGTACCCTGGAACATTATAGAGCTCCTGAAAGAGAACTGTAACAATTCAAAAGAGTTTTAACTGGATCATCTACACCAAAAAAACTAAATAGATTAAAAAAATCTATTACCCAGATCATCACATGTATTTGGATGGACAGCCTACAGAGCTTACCAATGTGTACATATGTATACACATATGTGTGCATATCTGTGCAGATTGTACAACTGGACAGTAAGTTGAACCCAGAAGTGAACAGAAAAAGGAGACTGGGCTAGATTGCCTTCATGTAAAATTGGAAATCTCCTTTAATGACCCTCAAACTTTCCATGGAAATGAGACCTAACTTCTTTTTTTTTTTTAGGGGGGAAAGGCAAGGCAATTGGGGTTAAGTGACTTGCCCAAGGTCACACAGCTATTAACTGTGTCAAGTGTCTGAGGATGGATTTGAACTCAGCTCCTCTTGATTCCAGGGCCAGTGCTTTATTCACTGTGTCACCTTGTGCCCCAAGGTCTATCTTCTTAATACCATCATTCTAAAGGTATTGTAACAAATGATGGAACATATGAGTCTCCAAAAATAATAATGACTATTGTATAAATGGTAAAGGATTGTTTCCTGGTGATTGTAAGCTAGTTGCAACCTAAAACTGACAAGGAATTTCAAGAGACAAGAGTAGAAGATGTCACATGATGCCTGGAGAAAACGAGGAAGCCCTCCAGCATATTGTGAGGAAATCCCATGGAAAATGTATAGGAGAGCATAGAGCAGAGTTATGCAGGTTGGGCAGGCATGGATGGGCTACAATAGCATCATGAGAGGGAACGCCCTAATCATGAGATCACAGATCTATTTGAGAACTTGTGTCTGTAGGGATAGTATTGTAAAATAGAAATACCTAAGGGAATGGTGTGATCTTTAAGGAGAAAAAGAGAGATTAATGAACACTTTCCTCTTCTTTTTGGTGCTTCTAGTGCGTTAAAATAAAGTTGACTGGGTCATGATTTCACTGGGAAGCACATTGAGACTAAGCTAGACTTGGTAAGAGGAAGAACTGGGTTCAAATTTTGCTTCTCCAACTTGTGAGTTGTGTTACTATTCTTAAAGCCACCTAACCTCTCTGAACCTCAGTTTCCTCATCTATAAAATGAGAATGAAAATGGTTGTCACTGACCTCATAGGGTTTTTGTGTGGACTCAGTGAGATAATGCATGTAAAACATTTTGCAAATTTTAAAGTGTTACAGAAAAATCAACTGTTACTACAAAAATAATCCCTTGAAAATAAAATGATTACTTTGATACTCGTTGGAGATGGCACCTCTCAGGGGCATTTTTTGATAATAGTCCACTGCCAATTAAAAAAAATACCTATATATGTAAATTCTAAAGCATAAAAATTGAGCAAAACTTCTAAAATATTAAAAAAAACTCCAATGGATTATTTTCACTAAAAATAGTAATTATTTGATTGTCATAGAAAATCAGTTTGTCTGTCCTTACCCACTTAATTCACATTAAACCCAAAACGAAACCAGCATTTCTTAAAAATAAATATGAGAATGCAGTCTGCATAATCACTATATAAATTTTAAAGCCTTCTATGTACTAATGTGAACATTCAATTGTACAAGAAGTTTGATCATAAGATAAGCAGATCTCTTTTCCAACATGGAGGAAGATAGCTTCTCCAGTGATGTTAAAGATCTTTTCTAGGTCTTTACTGAAATAAAAATTTGCAGCAAAAACCTGAATTAGACAGTATTATACCTTTGGCCTATAGGAATGAGAGCTCCTTGAAAGTAGATACTGTTTTTGCTTTTTGTTGTATCCCCAGCACTTAACACTATGTTTGGCATGTAGTAGGTGCTTAATAAATGCTTTTTTGCTTTGACTTGAATAAGAGGTAGGTAGCATAAAAGCCATGAGTACACAGTGACACCAAAAAAGAAAAGGCTTGAACCTGAGCACTGGGGCAATGCTTTAAACTAAACCATCACTTTGACATCTCAACCTGAGCTACTGAACTGGCCATTGTCTGATAATAAATGTTTCTAAGCTTCATAGCTACCCAAGATATTAAATGGTCTCTCAGAACACTGAATGAAAGCTTCATCCTAATCCTGCTGGGAACAAGCAAGATAACATCATGGCAGAAGCATGACATACATTTTGTTAAAATAAATTACTTTATCAAGGGGTATGTATAGAGCTCTGAGCACAGAAACTTTTCTTTTTTAAAGGATTTTCTTTTAAAGAGCAAATTTCAAGCTAGACTTTATTCTCACCACAAAGAAAAGTAAAAAATAAGACTAGAACATTTAGATTCTTTGTCCTGGTATTACACAAGCAGAATATGTTGTCATGAGCAAACTCATGATTCTTTTAATAAACTCTTGGCAAGAATATTAAGGTTATTGACCAAAAATACTGTGGGTCTCTAGGTGAGGGTGATAGATGAACAAGGTGCCAGATTTTTCGTGTTGATTGTCCTCATCCTTCTGGAGACAAGAGACTGATTCCATCTGGAAGGTAGTTAAAGGACACCAGATGGAGTAATACCACGTGATGGTGAACAGTTCCTTTTTATTATAAACTACCAATTGTGGTCTTTCCAAGAATAATGTTACTGGTGAGCAGTGTGGAGTCCCTTTCTTTGGCTTTTCTAAATCTAAAATTTTCATTGCTATGGATTCTCCATATTGGAAAGAAAATATTTTTAAGTTCACAGTTAATGTGGTAGCACCTAAAAAAAAAGAGAGAAAAGAAAAAAAAAAGAATTAAGAGGGACTGGAAAGCAGAAAACAGCGAGCATAATTTCTACACCTGGAAAGGTTCTGGGGCATTCATTAAAAATCCATTTGTAAGCACCCCGAGGATAATGAGGTGTTAAATTGCAGCCAGCAAGGATTTGTCCAAAGGAAATCATGCCAAGCACACCTTAATTCTGTTCTTTAATAAAAGTAATGACCTTGTATAGCAGTGAAAAGCTGTAGTGATGATACACATAATGTAATGATATCAATTCATTTGGGTTCTAAGAATACTTTTTTCTCTCCTTTTTTCTTTTCTCCCCACTTAATAATTTTTAAAAAATTAAATGTAAAGATGATTTTCAACATTCACTTTTGAAAGATTTTGAGTTCCAATTTTTTCTCTTTCATTTGCTTCCCTTCCCCTCTCCAAGATAGGAAGCAATCTGATGTAGGTTATACATGTGTAATCATGTTAAACATATTTCCACATTAGTTATGTTATGAAAGAATAATCAGAACAAAAGAGAAAAACCCAAGAAAGAAAAAAAAAGTACAAAATGGCATGACTCAATTTGCATTCAGATTCCACAATTCTTTCTCTGGATACGGATAGCATTTTCCATCATGAATCTTTTGGAATTGTCTTGGATCATTGTATTGCTGAGAAGAGCTAAGTCTATCAGAGTTGATCATTGCACAATATTGCTATTACTATGTACAATGTTCTCTTGGTTCTGCCCACTGCATTCAGCATGAGTTCTTCTAAGTCTTTCCAGGTTTTTCTAAAATCTGCCTGCTCATCATTTCTTACAGAACAATAGCAGTCCATTACATTCATATACCACAGCTTGTTCAGCCATTCCCCAATTGATGAGCATCCCCTCAATTTCCAGTTCTTAGCCACCACAAAAAGAGCTGCTATAAATATATGGTAAGATGTTATATAAAATATAATATATTTTGAGGACCCACATGTGGGTCATTTACCCTTTCTTATGATCTCTTTGGGATACAAACTTAATAGTGGTATTGCTGGATCAAAGGATATGCAGTTTTATAGCCCTTTGGGCATAATTCTAAATTGTTCTCCAAAATGGTAGAATCAGTTCACAACTCCACCAATAATGCGTTAGTGTCCCAATTTTCCCACATCTTCTCCAACATTTATAATTTTCCTTTCTGTCACATTAGCCAATCTGACAGGTATAAGGTAGTGCCTCAGAGTTGTTTTAATTTGCATTTCTTTAATCAATAGTGATTTAGAGCAATTTTTATATGACCTTGGATGCTTTAGTTTCTTCATCTGAAAATGCCTGTTCATGTCTTTTGACCATTTATCAATTGGGGAATGACTTGTGTTCTTATAAATTTGGGTCAGTTCTCTATATATTTTAGAAATGAGGCCATTATCAGAGACTCTTGCTATAAAAAACATTCCCAGCTTTCTGCTTCTCTTCTAATCTTGATTGCATTGCCTTTGTTTGTGCAAAATCTTTTTAATTTAATGCAATCAAAATTATCCATTTTACAATGTTCTTTATCTCTTGTTATAAATTCTTCCTTTCTTGATAGATCTGACAGGTAAACTATACTTTGCTCTTCTAGTTTGCTTATGGAATTGCACATTATGTCTAAATCCAATTAAAAGTAAGATTCAAATAATGCTTATCCCCTCCTTTTTTCCCCTCTACTGTAATATGTCATTTGTGCCTCTTCATGTGATATAATTTACCCTATTCTGTCTCCTCCTTTCTTCTTCTCCCAGTACAATCCTTTTTTTCACCCCTTAATTTTTTGTATCATCACATCAAAGTCAACTTCTACCCACACCCTCTATCTTTGTAAATCCTTCTAACTGTCCTAATAGAGATATATTTCTTAAGAGTTTACAATATCATCTTCTCATGTAGGGATGTACATAGTTTAACTTTACTGAATAACAATTTTTTCCTGTTTACCTTTTTATGCTTCTCTTGAATCTTGTTTTTGAAGATAGAAAGCTTTGGTCTTTTCATCATGAAAGTGTGAAAGTCCCCTATTTCATTGAATAGCCATATTTTCCCCTAAAAGATTATGCTCAATTATTCAGGGTAGTAAATTCTTGGTTGTAATCTAAGCTCCTTTGCCTTCTGGAATATCATATTCCAAGTCCTCTGATCCATTAATGTTGAAGCTGCTAAGTCCTGACTATGGCTCCCTGATATTTGAATGGTTTCTTCCTGGCTGTTTGCAGTATTTTCTCCTTGACTTTATATTTCTGGAGTTTGGCTGCAATATTCTTTGGAGTTTTCATTTTAGGATCTCTTTCAAGAAGTGATTGGTGGATTTTTTCAATGAATATTTTACCATCTGGTTCTAGGATATCAGGGACGTTTTCCTTGATAATTTCTTGAAAGATGCTGTCCAGGTTCCTTTTTTGACCATGGCTTTCAGGTAGTCCAATAATGCTTAAATTGTCTCTCCTGGTTCTGTTTTCCAGGTCAGTTATTTTTCCAGTGAGGCATTTTACATTTTCCTCTTCTTTTTCATTCTTTTTATTTTGTTTTATTGATTCTTGATGTGTCACAGAGTCATTAGCTTCCACTTGCCCAATTCTAATTTTAACAAACTAATTTCTTCAGTTAGCTTTTGTGCCTCCTTTTTCATTTGGTCAATTCTCCTTTTTAAGGAGTTGTTTTCTTCAATTGATTTTTCTTTCCATTTGACCAATTGTATTTTTTTTTGAAATTTTATTTTAGACTCAAATGCCAGAACACAAATACAGAATAGAAAAAAGAAACAAAAACATATCATAAACTTAAATATTGGAACTTAAATATAAAGTTAGAAAGAAATAAAAGCATGTCATGTGCATAACAGAAAATGAGAGAACATACAAAATATGTAACAATAAATTTTCATTTCAAGGAAGCCTATATGACAAATGATACTCATTGTGTTGAGAATTGTCCATCTTTTCTTGCTTTCTTGTGAGTTTTCTTTTGTTCTATGCTGCATATTTTTTCACTTTGTTCTTTTTTTCTCCTCCCCTCAAACCCTCCTGCCCCCGCATTGAAGGTCACAATAAATCCCTATCTAGAATCCCTGCTTCTATTTTTGTTCATCATTCATTGTTCCTGAGGGAAACTTAGGGCAAGCTCAGGCACCTTCCTGGCTTCTCTTTACCATCTTAGCTCCACCCCTCAGGTTTTAAGCATATTGAAATTCATCCATTCATCTTTTAAACCTTCTATAAATCCTCATTCATCTAACTCCAGGATATATTTCAGCCTTTAGAGAGTCAATAAAATTCAAGTTCAACAAAAACATATTAACCACTAACTATATTCAAAGTACTGTCTGAGTCACTGTAAAATGTACAAAGATCAATACACCAATCTTACTGGAGACTACAGTATGCTTGGTTATAGGAAATGGAAGTGCATCAGAGAGGTACAGAGAAAGTACTATGTCTTCAGCACCTGTGTCATGGTTTCATACTCTACCCTGTCTTCCATCAGCAATCTCTTTAATTTCAATGTCGATACTGGTACCTATTCAAACATCTTGTCCTAATGCTTCCTCATCTTCCCTTTCTTCACTCTCAATATATCAGTCACTAATGTAGTTTTTGGAAACAACCCCTCCTAACTCAAGGGATTGGTCTTACAGCAGATAACTACTTCATTCTCGAGCTGCTCTGGCAGTGCACATCCCCTAAAACTCTATCTCATGAAAGTTTAAAGGCTTATTCATTTTTCAGTCATGTCTGACTCTTTATGATTCCAGGGCTTGCCATTTCCTTCTCCATCACATGTTACAGATGAAGAAACTGAGGCAAACAGGGTTAAGTAATTTGTCCAGAGTCACAGAACTAGTAAGTGTCTGAGACTGATTTAAACTCAGGAAGATGAGTGTTCCTGACTCCAGAACCGATGCTATATCCACTACACCACCTGAATGAAATCTTCGTTCTAATCCTGTTGGGAATAATCCTGTTGGGTTTCTCATGAGATCCTATCAATGTGTTTGCCTTTAATCAGAAGGACAGAATTAGTTTAAAGTAAATGTTTTGAATGGAGTGACATAATAAGAAAGCTAGTAACAAAAGTTTTCTTTATACACTTGAATCAATATCTCCCACAAATAGAAAGTGTGTAAGTGGGAAGAATGAATGTGTGTCAGGAACATGTGTGGGAAATCATATGTGTGTGTACATATATGTATATTTATATTATGTGTATATATGTATGTGAATATATATTCATGTATGTGTGTTTATGTGTATATGGAATGTGTGTAGCTAGAGCACGTGCATGAAGAGGTACATATTTAGAGAACTTATGAGAATAAGGTGTAGAAGTGGAAATGGCTCATGTATAGGGAACACATGGACAGGGCCCATTGTGAAGGGAAAAGTCATACCCTGGTGACAAAAAGACCATTGATATTTTCTTGTGATGTCATTTGGATGTTCCAACCTGGTCTCCAAGTCTCTGCTGGGCCTTACTTAGCCAGATGCTTCATCTCTTCTGCAGCTACTATTTGGCTGTAACCTCTTCTGAATGCCATTTGACTCTACTGGGCATGTAGTCTCTTCTAGACACTGACTTAACTGGATACTCTGCTGTCTGCAGTTTCAGTCCATTGAAATCCTTGGCTTTCTTGTCCTTTAGAAAGAGTGAGTGTCATCCTGCTCTGTAAGCATAAAGTCTATGGGCTGGATCTAGATCTTTCAGATAAAAATCATACAGCCTTTCCTGAGAACTAGCATAAAGCTTCTCCCCTCATATCCCTATTTTGTTTCCTAAGAATCTTGCTAGTGATGCTTTTCCTCTCTCTAATGGGATAGTCACATTCTTGGGTACAAAGTCTTTTTTAGAAAAACCAAACCAAAATGAACAGGTTCTTACCAGCTATAACCAATGCCCTTTCCACTTGATCCTCTTCCTAGCCTTGAGTTTCTCTGTCACACAAGTTTATGGTAATTATTTTACATAGATAACTAAACACTGAACCTCTGATTTCATTGTAAACTCTCTCTTATCAATGCAATTTAGCACTTTTCTTGTGACTTACAGGCTCAGCTCAGAGTTGCATTGAACATTGAGAGGTAGAGTGACTTGCCCACAGTCACACAAATAATATGTATCAGTGGTAGAACTTGAATCCAGGTCTTCCTGACTCTGAGATCACCTATTTGCCATGCCATATACTCCCCAGTTTTCAATCTTTGAAGGCTAGACTATAAGCCACATAACGGTTATTTGTCCCACCTACCAAAATACTGTTGACTTCAAGGTTCCCTAATTTGCTCATTCTGTCTCTTCTATTCTCCCATGTGAGAGAACTAAGCCTAAGACACAACTCATTGACTTTTCTACCTGCTAACTAAACTCCTGATGTTTTCATATGCACATAAAACCAGAACCAAGTTTAGAGGAGCTTTGGCGTACCCCTTCATGCCAAAAAAGTCAGACCTTTTATTGTCCTTGTGAAGCATTTTCCATACCTCCTACATCTCTAAATCAACATTCCTCTTTGCTAGTCAGAATCTTCTTGCCCATAACCTCTCCCACTCACATCAAACCTTTTTACAACTTTACTGAGACTTTCAATCTCACAACAACATGATTCACTAAAATCATTTGGCTTTCTTTGCAAACCTGAACTCAAATATTTTTTTTTTATTTTTCATCTTTCACTTCTCAAATAACTGAGTCTTAATTTGTGCAAGGAATGGTGGGCATTACACAAATAAATTGAAATTTTCTTCCTTTAAGGAGATTACAGTATAGTGAGATAACAAATAGGTACCTTTGATTAATTTAGCCCCCTAAATTCTGTCATTATTAATTCTGCTATTGTCTTCCTTCCTGCATGCCCTCAATTGTTTCCATTTTTAGTCATGCATCATGATGCTAAGGAAGGTCATACAATGAAGCCCACAAAGAGCATAGGATTTGGAATGGGAGGACCTGGATTTGAATGCTGGCACTGTCACTTACTGTGTTTTTTTCCTCAGATAAGTCACAATCTCTGAATATCAGGTTCCTCATCTATACAATCAATGGGTTGAACTAGATGGTCCCTTCCATGCCAAACAATCCTACCACTCATGCTTGCCTTTCTTTTCATGGTAATTTTTCCCAAACTTTCTGTTTAAGTACAAAATCTCCCTTTTTTTTCCTCCCACATTTCTGGCCACATATACTTTTCATCCTCGCAGCAGCAAACTCCATGTGCTTCTACATGGTTCAAAGCTTACCTGGTACAAGTGCTCACACCTAATCTGTCTTCATTTCAATGTAGTCTGTGTCTTCACATATCTTCTTACTGTCCAGTAAGTCAAGAAAAAGAAATGTTCCTTCTCCTCTCTAAAACTACATGTCCACCATCCACTTATACTGTTTTTCTTCTTTTCTTCTCAGTCTCTCTAGAAGCAGTTGGTAGCACAGTGAATAGAACTCCGTGCCTGGACTCAGGAATACCTGAGTTCAAATTCAGCCCTAAACACTAACTAGTTGTGCGACCCTGAGAACCAGTTGCTTAGCCTCTGTCTGCCCAAGTTTCCTCAAGTATAGAATGGGGATAATAACACCTACTTTGCAGGGATTTTGTGAAGATTAAATGAGATATAATGTGTGGAAAAAGTGCTTGGCACAGTGCCTGGTACCTAGTAGATACTATATAAATGTTTATTCCCTCCTCCAAAGTACACACCTCTCACACGTAGCCTGAGGCAAAGTGGTACAGTTGAAAGAGTGCTGTATTCAAATTGAGATGACCTGAGTTCAAATCCTAGTACTGCCACTACCTATGAGACCATGATCAAGTCACTGCATCCCTCCTGGCCATCTGAAAGGTGAAGCAGAGGACTAGGTGCCCTTTAAGGCCATTTCCAGCACTAAATCTGTCCTGATCCTCTTTTACTACAGACTGCCTCTGCTCCAGGAGATACTAATACCACCTCTCTCCTTTGGAACTCTCCAAAGATGAAAAGCTCCTCGCTTTGAAAACTTCTGTGTTCCATGCAATCTCAATAATTGGCGCTTATCTACTTGTGATATGATGATGATGAAGTTGATGCTGCTGCTGCTGCTGCTGAATGACAACTAGCATTTCTATAGCACTTTAAAGTTTACAAAGTACTTTACAAATATTTTTTATCCTTATCACAGCCCTGGGAAGGTAGGTGTTATTATCATCCATTTAAAAAAAAAAAGCCCAGACCAGCTTTGTGGTTTTTTTCTGTATAAATCCCCCTCCCCACCAAAATCTAGGGGGTTAGTGTGGGACAGAGGGATGCCTCACAAAGGGCATTGGTAGTAGGGGAATGTCAGTAAGGCAGGAAAAAAATTCTGCTTAAAATGGGTAAGGATTTGGGAAGGGTTTGTGTAAGAAGGATCATATCCTCCCTCTTGCCTGGTTATGACGTCCATCACGGTGGCAGTAGGAGTGAGCCTAGTGTCCATGGGGAGGGAAAATGACAGCTCTTCTTCTCTATTGGTCCTGGATACAATCCCTCCAGTGGTCATTCTAGGTTCCCTTTTATAGTATCCATTTTATAGATGAGGAAAGTGAGGCAGGTGAAGGGTTACAGAACTGGGAAGCTTCTAAAGTCAGATTTGAACTTGAGTTTGCCTAACTCCAGGCATAGTACTCCATTAATATTTGTGAAAAGCACTTATCACAGTGCCTGACACATGGAAGATACCACATAAATGTTATTCCCTTTCCTTTACTCTATCCTAACTTGCACATTGGTGTGGGCGCTGGAGTGGAGCGTGAAAGACATATTGAGAGTCTTTGTAGGCATATTTGCCCACAAGTTATTAAATACAAAGATGGTTTTTTGTTTGTTTTTTTTTAAGGGGAGAATGCTAATGATGAGGAGATTGAGAAAGGCATCTTGCAGGAGCTGGCACTTGAGCTGAGTAGAGCTAATGATTTCAAGAGGCAGAGGCACAGAGGGAGTCATTCCAGAAATTGGGCATAGCCTGTACAGTCACAGGGACAGGAGTTGAAATGTTTGGGTGTTTATGGGGGATGTACGAATGTTATCAGGGAGAGTACTGTGCTCCTCCTTATGATAACCCTGGTCTTTATTTCATATTCCCTAGCTTTCTTGTTGTGTAAGACAGACCTCAGGCACAGCTACACCAAACTATGATGGGTAACAAGAGCAGGGCATATCCTGGATTCCAGACCTATATAGCACCTCCTGCAGAGCCATTGATTCTCTTCCTCTGCCTGCTATGTTCTAAAGATCACTGCATCTGGCAACAGTACAATTTTCCCCTGGTAAGGTTGCAGATATATCCTGAAATGTAGTTTTGTCCTTGTCCCAAAAAGTGACTATGATATATCTTTTGTCCTATCTTCCTCATACTGCCTCACTTTCTCTCTACCCCTCATCCAATCCATTGCCAAAGCCTGTTGATTTCACTTTCATAAAATCTCTTGCATGTACCCCCTTCTCTCCTCTACCACCAGATTGGTACAGATCTCTCATCACCTCCTGCTGGTTGGTCTCTATGCCTCAACTATCCATTCCAGTTCATCCTTCATTCAGCTGTCAGATGTTCCTAAAGCGCATTTTCCTTAAGTGATTTTCCTAGAGTACATCTGGTCATGTCTCTACTCTCTTTAATAAATCTATCACCTCAAGGAAAAATATAAAATCCTTTATTTGGTGCTCAAAGTCTTTCACAGCCTGGCCCCTCCTAACTTTCTAGTTTCTTTGCATCTTAATTGCGCCCCCCTCCACATACTCTTTTATCTAGTGCCTCTTTGCTATTGCTCCCTTAAAACACTCCATCTCTAGATTCTGGACTTTTCCCACTGGCTTTCCACCATAACAGGAATGTTCTCCCTCCTCATCTCCATTTACTGACTTCCTTCAATTTCCAGCTAAAATCCCACCTACTCTAAGAAGCCTTTCCCAAGTCAATTTAATTCTAGTGCCTTCTCTTGATCGACTATTTCCTATTTATCCTGTATGTATCTTGTTTGCACATAGTTATTTACATGTTATCTCCCACATTAGATTCTTTTACCTGCTCTTTCAGATCAGGGATGGCCTTTTACTTTTTATCATATCCCCAGAGCTTAGCAGAGTGCTCAGTGCATAGTAAGTGCTGAGTAGATGTTCACTGACTATAGACTCTGCCTTGGTGTTTCCAGTTAAGCCACAAGTCTTCCTTTGTATGACTTAAAATGTACCCATTGTAGTAAAAATAGATTGTTTTTAGAATCACTATTGGTTGGTTTGCCTGTTCTGTGGAAAATTCTAACTCCCCCAAAAGTAGCTGCTACAGAATAGAACATGCACTTATTCCCTCCTTCCCAATATAGAAGGGAATGCCCTTCTCCCTTCAAAACTGCCTATCTCTCCAATCTTGAAATCTTGAAAAAACCTGATGATTTTCCTCTCCTGTCTATATCCCAATTATTACCCCTGGTCACAATCATATTCCTCACATGTTATCAAGTGCTATGAGTCAAGGAGTGGCCCTTTAATGAAAAAAATAAATCAGACTGGAAGGGGAAGACCCTCAGGGTTGTTGACCAAAAGAGAAACAAAGTGAGCACCTGAAAAGACCTTAGCTTAAAAGGACCAGGGTCTTCTATTGCATCCTGGGCCATCTCCAGCTGTCATGATGAATATCAGGCCAGAGGACCGTGATGGTTATGGAGAAGAAAGTGAGGCTGGTGACCTTGCGCAGTCCTCCCTCACTCAAGTCAAAGTCAATTGCAAGTCATGTCATTATCTCCCTGGTGTCATGGTCCTCTTCGAGAACAAAGGACAAACACACCATCAACTGCTGGATTCTTCATTTCGTTATAGGAAACAGGAAATATGTGTGAAATGGCCCAGGCATGTTTTCTTAAAAACTACAAGTAAAACCTATGATAATCTCATAACCAAGTCTGCTAAATGGAAGGTGGATGGAATAATTTTTTCATTGATTAAAGAAAACATAGTCAAATATGTGATTTGATGTAAGAAAGAAATGACAACTTGGTTCCTATTAGGTTCTGAATCCAGTATAACTCATTTTGTTTTAGTAGTGACGTGAATAAAAGCAGTGCAGAATAGTGAGGAAAGCATTGGATTTTAAGTTAGAAGACCTAGATTTGAATCCTGGCTCTCCTACTTCCTACCTGTATCACCTTGGAAAAAATTTTGCCTACTTGTGCTTACATTTCTTCACATACAAAAGGGAAGGCTGTGGACCAGATAGTTTCAAAAGAGCCTTCTGCCTTCAAGTTTATGGTGTTCATGTAGGGTAGAGGGAATATATGCAATATTTCTTGATGTTTAGAAGTTGGCAAGGACTGTCAGGTCTTGCTTTTTTTCTATTGGTTTTATTTTTAAAATTTTCAATGTTTTCTTTTTAAGATTTATAGCGAAAGTCAATATAATCAGTTAAACTTGTTTGGAAACTGCTTACATTTATACCATTTAATTGAAATGCATAAAATATTGTGGAATTTTTAGTCATTCATTGTCTTTAGGGCCTCATCAGGGTTCCTAATTTTTCCATTCACTTTCATTCTCTTTTTCTTTCCTATGGTTATTCTCCATCTCCCTGGTTATACTTTTATTTTTGTTTTGCATTATGTCATATAGATCTTTCAAGATTTATTTGTATATCTTAGACCTGTTGGCATTAATTGCATTATAATATTACCACAAGTGATTTGACTTTTCCCTTGTTGTTGGATATTTAGATTGTTTACGGTTTAGGGTGATTTAATATAATGATCCAATTAACATCTTTGAACAAATAGCTTCCTTTTGTTGTTGTTTTTTAAATTATTCTATCAAAGCATATTCCAAGCTATGGTATTAATGGGTCAAAGGATATGATTTAAAAAAAAACATTGACTGTACATTGCCAGCTCATTCTCTGAAAAGATTCTACAAGTTTAGAATTCCACTATCAATAGACATGTATACAATACTCCCGTAACTTTGCCAGAAAAGGTGGGTTTTTTCACTTTTAATTATTTTTACCCTTTTGATACCAACTCTCTCATTTTACAGATGAGAATATTAAGGTTAAAAAACTTTTCTATGGTAACACAAGAAGGAGAGTTATAAGGCAAGGGATCATTGTTTAAATCTGGTAGGATAGTGGCTAGTGAGTTTGAGCCAGGGCAGTGGAGACCTGGCTTCAAATTCTGTCTGACAATAACTGTATGACCATTGGCAAGCCTTTTAACCCCTATGTACCTCAGCTTCCTCATCTGTAAAATGGGGATAATGATGTCTGTAGTATCAACCTCAAAGGATTGTTGTGAAGCTTAATTTAGATAATATAGGTCAATTCCTCCACAAACTTGGAAATGCTATATAACTGACAATATTATTTTATCTTTGTATTTCTTCCAGCGACTAGTACAGTGTTTTGTACCCCTACTGATGCTTGGCAAATTTTTGTAGGACTTTAAGTTATTGAATCTGAGTTGGAACTGGTACTCGGTAGAATTCTTTTGTTTGTATGTTTTCCTAGTTCTCTCTTACTCTGTCTTACTCTCTCTGTCTCTCCCTCTCCCTTCTCTTCCTCCTTTACCCTTCAGTCACGCCTTTTCAAGTCCTAACCATAGATTACAACTATAGCTGCTTTTTTCGCTTCCATTCACATGCTGCTGAATGAGCTGGAGGAAATCCTAAAATACCACTAGTTGGGTACTCTACACATTTATGTTTTCAAACCTCAATTTGACCTCACTTCAGCATTGGTAATCATTCTTGTCCCACCAGCTGTTTTAAATTGATGTTCTTTCCTCAAGTCTCTTATGGTACTTCCCTGTATCAGAAACCACATTGTCATACCCAGGATGGCTACTAGCACAGGTTCTTAGATCTGCTTTTCTAGGGAAGAAAGCTGTTGAAGGGATTAACAATCTTTTAAAAATTACATTCATTAGTTCAGGGGAAAAGTCAGCACCCTGAACTTCAGAGAAAATCCAAACCAAGAAAATAAAGAAAATACAAGCAGAGAAATAAAAACCAACAGACAGGGCTCTGACTGCCTGAATAAGCTTTGTACTTTACGTTCATCCCTAGATCTAGAGAGCCTTTACATCTGAGCAGTCAGAGAGCTCTGAACATAAGGCCACTCAGAATCTCAACCAGGGAATCACAAGGACTTTCTCATAAATGAGCCCCCAAAGCAAAATACCAACTCAGAGTATATATACAATTCTCAAAGCCAGAAAGCATCACAGCCCTCGTGAATCAGTGCCTATTTAGACATTAGAAAAGAGGCGTGAAAATCTTCCTACAAGGAAGCCTCCCCTAAGCAAGCCCCCCTTAATGGGTTCCATGTGAGGCCAATTAATGGATAAGGGAAGATCTTAAATTCCATTAACATTACATTCCCTTACTTCATCCTCACAAATGACCTTAGCTCATACTTCTCCAAAAATAAATAAATAAAACTAGTCACTGTGAGTTGTTCCCCTTTGCCCCTTCATCTCATGGCACTCAGATATATTCCCTGACTGCTGCCTCTTTTGCTCTGGTCTCAGGTATAGAAGTGACCCTTCTCATTGCCAAAACTAACCCATCTGCAAATGCCATATGAATACTGATGCAAAAATATTGAGGCTAGAACTATGTTTTAAAAAATTGTACACTATGACGAGGTTGAATATTAGATAAGTGAAAAACATAATAGACCACATTAATAGCAAAAACAGAAAAATTGCATGATTATATTCATAGATGGAAAAAAGCTTTTAACAAAATAAAACTCCTTTAAGTTAGGAAATATTCAAAAGCATAAAAATAAATGGACTTGTTATGGTAAATTCTAGAGGCCTTTCCAATTAGCTCAGATCTAAAGCAAGGACATTCATTTTCATCATTATTATTTGATATAGTCTTAGAAATTATTTAGGGGTAGAGATAGATGGATGTTTGGTAGTCTAAAAAATATTTCTTCATTTTTTTTTGGACCTCAGAAATCCATAAGGTTAAATTATAATAGACTTCTCTGCTCACAAACACTGCTTTGCTTCTTTTCTTCAATCTTAGATTCTTAATTTCTAGAAACTTCTTTGCCCTGTGCTATAGAGTTGGGGATTTGCTAGTTTACCCCTAGCATCTCCCACTTATTATTTCAGAGAGAAATGACCAATCAGAATCTTGTTTATGAGACGCCACCCTCTGGCCAGGTACTGGAAATAAAAAGATAAAATTGAAACAGTCTCTGCTAGCAAGGAGCTAGCTTTCTGTCAAAGTTTCCGTCAAAGAAACAATACGTATATATGTAAGTAGAAACTAACACACACACACACACACACACACACACACACACACACACACCCATTGGAGGGGAGGCTCTAGTAGCTGGCAAGGGGAGGGATAATCAGTAAAAATATCATGGAGACAACACTTAAGCTGAGCTTTGATGGAAGCTAGGGATTCTAAGAGGGGGAGGGAAGGAGGAAATATATCAGGCATAGGGGATAGCCTGGTCAAAGGCATAGAAATGGTAGATGGAATGCCATGGGAGAGGAACACCAAGAATCACAGAGTATAAGATTGCTAGATGGACAATTGGACGGTCAAATAACGTGTTTGTAAAGCACTTACTATATGCCAGGCACTGTGATAAGTACCGAGAATACAAACACAAGGAAACAAGAATCTCTACTCTAAAACAGACTACATTCTACAGGAAGAAGACACCATACAAAGCAAGCAGAAAAACAGAGGTAACAGAAACAGACTTGACAGAGAAACAGAGAGAAGTTTAGAGAGTCGAACCCCAAATGAAGTGGAACATGTTCTGAGACTCTTGTTAGTGTTCCAGGCAGAAATGAATAATAAGGTTGGAAAAGTTGGGTGGAGTCAGGTCATGAAGAACTTTGAATGATAGACAAAGGAGTGTGTTTTTGGTCCCAAAGACAACAGGAACCACTAGAGCTTCTTGAGCAGGACAATATGGTATTCATTTGCTCTAGGAAATGACTCTGATAGCTTTTTCCAGTATGAATTGGAGAGAAGAGAGACTGGAGGCAGTGAGATTATTTTGGAAGCTGTTGAAATAGTCCAGGCAAGAGATGATGAGGGGGTGGACTAGTGGAGTAGCCATGTGAGTACAGAGATGGGAACAGATGTGGGAGATGCTGTGGAGGTAGAATTGACAAGACTTGGCAGCTTGGATTGGATGTGGGGGTTGAGTGAGAGTGAAGACTTGAAGATGGTTCCAAAGCTCATGATCCTCACCAACTTCCTTGCTATCACAATGCTTGGTCTGCCCAAGGCTTCCCTAGATCATGCGGTGTCCTAGTGTAGAGGTATCCTAGTTAGAAGTAGCAAAGTTCTCAGGTGTCCCTATCCATGGACTACGAAGAGTAACAAAAAGTTGGCAAAGCTTCAGGTTATAAATTCAAGGATGACCTTTCACAGATCCATTGTTGGCATCCTTTCTTCTTCTAAGTCTTCTGAAGATTATCCTGCTTAGTGTTCTGAAAATCATCCCTAAAAGACATCAACTGGATTCTATCTCCTTGGGTATATTTTTTATTTGGACTCCTGCCCATCCCCCAGTTTTGTTTTTTGTTTTCTTTTTAGTTCCTATTCCTTCCTTTAAATAAGTTTTTTTTTTTAATACTCAAACTCTACCTCTCTGACTCAAAATTAAGTGTTATATCCACTCCCCACTTATTGGAGCTGGTGTAGAAGATATTTCTGCTCAGGTTTAGGTTGAAATATTTGATCTTTAAGTTCTTACAATTCTGAGGTTCTGTGATTTTTTGTATTTGAGTTTCATTCTCATTGAGGTAAAAACTTTAGATCTAGAAAGGACCCTAGTCTAGTCTAGTCTAAGCCCCTCATTTTACAGCAAAAGTAACTGAAATGGCTTTTAAATGTTTTCACCCTTCACCACCTCGATGGTCACCTTGCTTGTTCATTATAGTGTCAAGCAATATTTGACAATAACACTGTGAAGTCAGAGGGCAAGGAACATCACATCTATTAAAGTACTGCAACTCAAACCTTTGGTCCACTTGGCTTAGCTGTTCTGACTTCATCAGGCAAGTTGCCTTATTGTTTCTAGGTATCTTAATGTTCCTACTACATGTCCTTTCCCCCAAAGTTACTCTTGATTTAAGAACTGTGGTGAGATTTCGGTGCATCCAATACCGTTTTTCCCTAAGCACTGCATCTTTCTTATGAAATGCTCTCTCTGGAAAGCTATTCATAATTAACCATAAAATATGTTAGATGAAATCATTACAGCCTTTAAAAAAATTACTGCTATCTGTTAGGAATACTAAAAATGTTCCTCATCCAGGTATGAGCGCACAAGGAAAAAATAACTTCCTGCTTGTTTCTCGGTGAGCAAATTGGCATCTCAAACTAACTGTGTGATCATGGGCAAGTCACTTAACTTCTCCATGATTATTTCCATCTGCAAAATTGGAATAATATTAGCGTCTACCTCCCAGGGATGTTGTGAAGACAAAAAGAAATAATATTTGTAAAGCACTTTGCAAACCTTAAAACCAGCTAGTTAGCTAGTAGTAGTGGTAGTTATACTTCTAAAAAAAAATAGGCTCAGGAAGATTAAAAACCAACCAGACAATCAACCACAACCAAAGGGCCCCTGAGAGTCACTGGAGTACTAAAGTTAGTAGGTAGCAAAGTTTACAATGGATATATTATATGTATATCTAACAATTTGTACCCCACCTTTCTTCAATCAAACATTGTGCTTCATTATGGAAAATTAGGGCAAGAAGAAAAGATGAGCAGATATTGGGAAACCAAAAAAGATAAAAGGAGACTTCCTGGTTTCTACTAGGAATAAAATTATGTAAATGAGATTTCTTTGCCTTGAAAAATTAGATAATTTTCAAAGAGAATAGATCTTTTATTCCAGTGCCCATTTTCTATTGTGAATCAGTACTATACCAGATTACAGATTACATATTACAATGGTAAATTATACCTTTACTATTTCAAAAGGCCCCGCCAGTCACTCTTTTAAGCCACTGAGGCAACACTGAAGGCACTATTGACTTGGCACTTATGTGGTCCTCTGAAAAGCTTTCCTGAAATGTCTAACCAAAATAACAAGTCAATTATTTTCTTATAGAAACTATATTATATTTCTCATAGAAATATAAACAGTACAGTATTTTTTTAGTTTGTAATTAAAGATCTGATAGTTAATATCTAATTAAATATCTGGAACACTGGTATGCCCAAAGTAATCGTTCCTGAAATAGGTGAAGGAAGATAGCACTTCACGTGCTTGGCTGGAAAAATAAAATGATAATATATTTTAGAAAATTGTTCAAAATATTAAGACCTAGATGTGTTAATGCTAACCTTGAAGTGGAAGGAAGAGGGAATTTCAAGGGGCAAGGAATGAAAGAGGAAAGGATACTCTACTTTTTTTCTCTTTACCTGCCCCCCTCCCCCACCTTCTCTTCCTCTGTTTTGACCCTGATCTTATCTCCAGAGGGTTTAGTTTGCTTTTTGGAGAGGGAAGTTAAAATCATGAAAATGAATAATGACATTTTTAGAATATTTTAAAGTTTCAAACACATACTTCAAAAATCATTCTTTTACTATGAACTTAAATACCAAAAAAATGATCGTTTTCATACACACAGCAGAACACCAAAGGAGAATTGTTTATAGAAATATGAACCTCCATTTCATATCACTTGAATTGTTCTTAAAGTGTGTAACAAATCCCACAAGTTATTTTCAAAACCTTCTTGCTTTTCTATGCTTCAGTTTTGGCTACCTTATGTTCCCTTTAGTACATTTTTTAAAAAAATTCAAATCTGGAGTGGGGGAGAACCCAACCCTGTAACCCTAGGCATATTGAAGGAACAAAAAAAACGAGGTGGACATAACCAAAAATGTATGCCTAGTATTTTTTCATTGTAATTGTTTCTTAGCCCTGTAGTCAACTTGTTCCTGAAGTGACTATTTCTATTCAACCTATTTAAGCAATATTGATCATCAAAGTCAGTCTCTTTACTTTTATACACTCCCCATTTTTCAGAGTAAAGAGCTTATTTAAATAGGTTAGGTTGGAGCTATTATAATCACATTTGCTTATGTTTATTCTTTCTACTAATCTGAAAGTAATCTATGTTCTAAACAATAAATTATCTGGCTGAATATAGATAATTGATTTTGAAACTACTCCCACATCAGTAGGTAGTCGTTTCCTGTCTGTTAAGGTACAATCAATGCCATTTTTTTGGTACTGTTTAGTACTTAGCATATTTACCACTTTCTAAGTCCCTTATTCTTAATTTTTATTTATTTTATTTTTAATTTATATAAAAACAAACATTTCCATAAAATAGTATAATAAAAAGATGACTGTATATGAAACTGCACACACACATACACACATATTCATATATTTTATATATGTAATATCATCCTATAAATATTTCTGTTTATCAGTTCTTTCTCTGGATGCAGATAGTGACTTCCTTCATATGTTCTTTGTAGTTAATTTGGGTATTTATAATAGTAAAGATGATTTTTCATTTAAAATTGTTCTTAAAACAATATTGCTGTTACTGTGTACAATGTTTTCTTGGTTCTGTTCATTTTGCTCTTTATTATTTCATGAATGCAATAGTCATAAGACACAGAGATAAGGTTTCTGAGTAACTTACAAGCCTTTGTGTTCTTTTACATCTGAATTTCAAACCATACTTAACAATATATTTTCCAGGTCGACCTTGTAATTCTCTTTGCATTAAAGTCACCAAGTATCAAATTATATGTTGACTTCATTTAGAGGACCTTGTCAAATTATTGGTAGAATTCTTGTCTCAGTCTCTGCCAGATTTTGATGCATAAGTTACAATTGTCTTCATGGCAGTCTATTTACTTACAGTCAACCTGAGAACTGTTAGCAAGATGATCAAGTATTGAATGAAATGTTTTTTGTAGGTAAGCACATGATAAAAACAATTCCTTCAATTCCTTTATCTGTGCTTCCAGAAAGAATTTGTGGACTTTCTTTCCATGTAATCACAATTTCTGTATGTCTTCTGGTTTCATTTATAGAAGGAATATAACAGATTCTTGGAGCTGGAAGCACCAGCAGACATTTAGTCCACAACATGCCAGAAATAAACCCACCTATCTTATACACAGCAAGTGGTCATTCAGTCTCTGATTGAAGAATTCTAATAAAGGAGATTCACCTCCTTTCTGACCCATCCCATCCTACTTTTGAATAACTATAAATGAAAGGAAGTTTCTATTAGTCATCAAGCTTAAATCTTTCCCCTTTCAATTTCTAACCATTGTTTCTGGTTTAGATTTCTCACAGGGGCAAACAGAATAAAGTTACTACCTGTTCTCCAGGACAACTCTTCGAATACCAAATATAACTATCAGTTCCTCCCCTAAGTACTCTCTTCCTTTTGCAACTGATCTCCTTATGGCATGAACTCAAGGACCTTTATCAGCTTAGCTGCTCTCCTCTGACTACTCTCCAGATTATTGATGTCTGTGTTAAATAGCTATTCCTAGAACCAAACCTAGTTCTCAAATACAATTTTACCAAGGTATACAAAGGGACTATGCCCTCCATTTTCTTGGAAGCGATTTATATTTTAATATAACCATTTATTTTTTAAATATATCGCATTAGCATTTTTAGCTATCATACTATATTTCTAACTTATATTGAACTTTCAGTCTACTAAGATCCTCAGATCATTTTTAGACAAACTGTCTATTCATTTCTCTTCACCATATACTTATGAGATTAAATTTTTTAAGCCAAATATGTCAATATTAATTAACACTAAATTTGATCTTATTAGATTCATCCCAATTATTAAAACATTCAGCATTTATTAAAGCATTGATAGTGCTGGGAAGATGAATAGAAGCACAAGTAGACAATCCATGCCCTCACAGTGTTTATATTCTAGTGAGTGGAGGCAGCATATAAAGGGAAATGAAAAGACAACACATAAAAGATAAAGGTGAGTACCATGGAGCATGGTGAAGTGCACAGAGACAAGAGTGGAGCTGGGAGACGAATGAAGTAGTAAGTATGGGGCTGGTTAGGGTACTTCCTCAAAATATAGGGTTAAGGAGGAAGGAGTCACAAAGGCATAGGAATCTTTCAGGTTAGGAAGGCCAAAGAGATGGATATGTCTTCCAGGGTGAGAAGGTTGTTGAGGCATGGTAGAGATCTCTGAAGAGTTCAGAGTACTGCAAAGAATGAAGGACATATATATATATGTATATAGAGAGAGATATGTATACATACATATATGCATGTATATATGTATACATATGCGATTGTGTACACATATGCATACATATATGTGTTTGCATCTACATGTATACATACATGTGTGTAAGTATACATATATTTGTGTGTGTATATGATTTCAGTATTCTGATAGCATACCTACTCTTGGACAGATATTTCACATTGAGTACCAACGATTGAATTAATATTTCCAATTGGCTTAAAAACTTCTAATTCAAGAGGCAAAGCTAAGATGGTAGAGTAAAGGCAGGGACTTACCTGAGGTCTCCCCCCAAACCCTCCAAATACCTTTAAAATGAGTCTAAACAAAATCCAAAATCTAGAGCAGCAGAACACACAAAAAGACGGAGTGAAATAAATTACAAGCCCAAGACAACTTGGAAGGTTTGCAAGAAAAGTCTATTGCACCAGGGTGAGAAAGGAGCTCAGTCCAACATGGGCTGGATAAGCAAATACCAGGCACCAGTAAACCTGGAGCAGGACTTGGAGCAACTGAATCACTAGCAACAGTGGAGGTTTTCAGATGCCTGAACTCACAGATGCCAAAGATAACCTAGAAGATCAATAGGAAAGGTTTGTCAGAGCTGGGTGAGAGGGGAGAACAGTCTAGCTCAGGCTGAATCATATAGCCTAAGCCCTAGTAAATCAGGAACAGGTCTTGGAAACCACTGAATCAGCAGCAGCAGCATTAACAGCTGCTTACAGAGCTCTCAGCCCAGAGAGTGTAAGGGACTCAAAAAACTGCTTAGGAGGAGATTTTAGGGGTCTTTTTGCTGGCACTGAGGCAGGACTCTGCTGCTTTGCCCATAGTCTGATTCTGGGTCATAGTCTTGGGAGGCAGTTCCAGGACAAGGAGGAGCAGGAGGAGCACTAGCACACCAGAGCTTGTGACCACAGTGAAGCAGGGACCCTCCTCACAGTTCCAGGGCAAAAAAGTGCTTGTGATCACTCACAGATCAAAACACAGGCCAGGAGAGGAGTAAACTCCTCTCCTTAGATCATACCACCTTGGAAGAGCTGAAAACTTACGGGTCTCTATAAGTATCTCTGAAAACACCTACAGAAAACCCCTAAAACTTGGGAGAATGCACCCTCCATCCTGGAAGCAGAGCCCTACTTTAACTAAGTAAAAAGTAATAGGCTGGGAGAATGAGCAAACAATGGGAAAAAAGTCTGACTATAGAAAGTTGGTGACAAGGAAGATCAAAATACGCACTCAGAAAAAGGCAACAAAGTCAAAAGTTCCTACCTCCAAAGCCATCAAGAAAAATATGAATTGGTCTCAGACCATGGAAGAGCTCAAAAAGGGTTTTGAAAATCAAGTTAGAGAGGTAGAGGAGAAATTGGGAAAAGAAATGAGAGTGATACAAGAAAATAATGAAAAGGGGTGGCTAGGCAGCACAGTGAATAGAGCACTGGCCCTGGAGTCAGGAGGACCTGAGTTCAAATCCAGCCTTCGACATTTAACACTTACTAGCCATGTCACACACACACACACACACACACACACACAAACTAGCCATTTGACCTTGGACAAGTCATTTAACTCCGATTGCCCTACCTTCCCCTCTTAAAAAAAAATAATGAAAAATGAGTCAACAGTTTGGTAAAGGAGAAACCAAAAAAAATAGATGAAAATAAAGCCTTAAAAGCCAGACTAGGTCAGATGGTAAAAGAGGTTCAAAAAGCCTATGATGAGAAGAATACCTTAAAAAGCAGAATCAGTCAAATGGAAAAGGAGGATCAAAGGATCACAGAAGAAAATAATTCCTTAAAAATTAGAATGGAGCAAGTGGAAGTTAATGACTTTATTAGAAATCAAGAAATAATTAAACAAAAACAAAAGAATGGAAAAAATGGAAAACAATTTGAAGTATCTCGTTGGAAAAACAATTGACCTGGAAATATATCCAGAAGAGATAATTTAAAAATTATTGGAATGCTGGAAAGCCCTGATCAAAAAAAGAGCCTAGGTATGATTTTTCAAGAAATTATCAAGGAGAACTACCTACCAATATTTTAGAATCAGAGGGAAAAATAGAAATAGAAAGAATCCACCCATCACCTCCTGAAAGAGATCCAAAATGAAAACTTCCAGGAATATTATAGCCAAATTCCAGAGCTCCCAGGTCAAGGAGAAAATCTGGCAAGGAATCAGCAAGAAACAATTCAAGTACAGTGGAGCCACAGTCAGGAAAACCTAGGATTTAGCATCTTCTTCATTAAAGGTTCTGAGGGCTCGGAATATAATATTCCAGAGGGTAAAGGAGCTGGGATTATAAGCAAGAAGCACCTTCCCTGAAAAACTGAGTGTAATCCTTCAGGGGGAAAAAGTGAATGTTCAATGAGATAAAGACTTTCAAGCATCTTGATGAAAAGACCAGAGGTGAATAGAAAATTTAACTTTCAAACACAAGACTCAGGAAAAGCATAAAAAGGTCAACCAAAAGGGAAACTCATAAAGGACTTAATAAGGTTAAACCTTTCTCACTATTAGGGTAATTAGAAGAAGTATATATAGACAGCAGATACAGGTGTGAGTCGACTCTGAAAAAATGATATTTAAAAAAATAAAATTAAGGGGTGAGAGAGAAATATACTGGGAGAAAGGGAGAGATAGAATTGGATAAGTTATCTCACATAAAAGAGGCAAGAAAAAGCTTTTATAGTGGTGGGGGAAAGGGAGGGGTGAGGGAGGAGGGAGTGAAATTTATTCTCATCAAAACTGGCTCAAAGAGGGAATAACATATACACTCAATCAGGTATAGAAATCTATCTTACCCTACAGGAAAGAAGGAGGGTAAGGGTATAAGAGAAGGAGGGTGGGCCATAGAAGGGAGGGCAGGTTGCGGGTGGGGGTAATCAGAAGCAAAACACTTTTGAGGAAGGACAGGGTGAAAGAAGAAAAGGAACAAAATAAATGGAGGGTTATAAGGGGGGGCAATACAATTAGCAATTGTAACTGTGAAAAAAGATTTGAAGCATGTTTCTCTGATAAAGGCCTCATTTCTCAAACATATAGAAAACTGCATCAAATTTATAAAAAAATAAGAGCCATTCCCCAATTGATAAATGATCCTAAGATATGATCAGTTTTCAAGTGAAGTGATAAAAACTACTATAACCATTTAAAAAAATACTTTAGCTCACTGTTGATTGGAAAAATGCAAATTAAAACAATTCTGAGGCACTACCTCATACCTATTAGATGGGTTAATAAGACACAAAAGGTAAAAGACAAATGTTGGAGGGGTGTAGGCAAAATTAAATGTACTATGTACAAAGTAACAGCATTATTTATTATAAGATGATCAGCTATGAATGGCTTAGCCATTCTCAGCAATACAATGATCCAAGATAATTCTTTTTCTTTACTTATTTTTGGAGGGGGAAAGGCAGAGCACTTGGGGTTAAGTGACTTGCCCAAGGCCACATAGCTAGTAAGTGTTAAGTGTCTGAGGCCACATTTGAACTCAGGCCCTCCTGACTCCAGGGCCAGTGCTCTATTCACTATGCCATCTAGCTGCCCCAATTCAAGACAATTCTGAAGGACTTGTAATGAAAAATGCTGTTCATACCCAAAGGAAAAAATAATGGTGTCTGAACACAGAATGAAGAATACTTATGCTTTTATTTTTCTTGAGGGTTTTTTGTCTATGTTTTCTTTCTTGACATGAATATTATGGATATGTTTTTCAAGATTACACATGTATAACGTACATCAAACCACTTTCTTTCTCAATGAGAGGGGTATGGAAAGGCAGGAAAGGAGAGAATTTGGAACCCAAAGTTTTAAAAATGAATGTTAAAAATTGTTTTTGCATGTTCCTGGGGAAATTTTTTAGGAATAAATTTTTTTAATTAAAAAAAGAACCTTGCTATTTCAGCCCCTTATGCCCTCTATCCACTAGTCTACCATAATCAGTGCTGAAGCAGAAACAGGTCACACAAGATTGAGAGTCATCTTATGTTTCTATCTGTTGTACAAATTGCCATGACTGGATAATTTATCATCTGATGGTGAACCTTCTAAACTTAAGCAGGTCCCTGAATAAAAGTTATAGTCTGTCACCTGAGGGTATCCTGGATGTCTCTCTAGCATTACGTTATCTACCAGATTTGGATTCAGTTGGTATTGCCTTCAAGAAACCGGTATTACTTCTGTACCAAAATGAAGCTTTGTAATAGTACTTATCACGTAGTGTTGTTTATTTTCATTATTTGTGTTTACATCTTTACCTTCTAGTTGATTTTCGCAATGTTATCAGATGCCTTCAGGAAGGATGAATATGTATGTCTTGAAGGTCAGTTACCACATTAATGATAAATTATTTAACTTGAAAAGGCTACAAGCCAAGACTAAAGTGGAGGGAGAGTTGTTGCACGATGTTTTGTTCTCAGATGCTTGTGCATGCAGCCTCTAAGCTGAGATACAACAAAGTATAGACTGATTCTCTGCTGTTTGTGCTAATTTTGGCCTAACAATTGTTATGAGAATCTGAAGATCTTCCCTGCCCCTAATCCCTTTGCTAAAGTGGCTACATGACTCTGAGAACCTTCCGTGATTTGAAAGTATACTCTGCCCCTTAATAGGTTGAATGTGGTCACGTGGAGCCTGTGGCACCAGGCTTGTTTTTCAGGAATGCCTGTGCTTGTAGCTTTGTGATTGGGCAGTGGGTCAAGAGGGCTGTGACAATCTCCGATCCAGGAGACGGCTAAATATACACCCTGCTGTGAGGTTTTGCTTTGGGGGCTCACTTTGAGAAGAGTTGTGTGATTTGGCCAGACGAGACTCTGGGAAGCCATTGAGTCACCCGGCTTTGAAAAACCCAGATGTTGGTGCTTCCCTCTCTGGTAACTGATTAGGTATGAATGTAATGGTCAGACGCTGGAAGCCCATCTGCTGATCTGTTTTTCTGTTTGTTTGTAACTTGTGTTTGTAACTTGTGTTTGCATTCTCTGACGTTCAGGGTGCTGACTTTCCCCCTGAACTAGGTAAATGATATATGTTTGATTAAAGTGAGACTGTTAAAACATTTTGAGTTGCTTTCCTTTAGAAAAGCAGATCTAAGAACCTGTGCTAGCAGCCACCCTAGGTATGCTAGGGTGCTTGCTGATACAACAATCAACACCACCAATGAGCCCCACATCATCCACTGATGGAATCATTGGTTACAGCAAATGGAGAAGTTCTCAACACTGTGGATAAATTCACTTACCTTGGCAGAATACTTTCTAGGGATGTACACATTGATAATGAGGTTGATGCATGCATTGCCAGAGCTAGCTCAGTGTTTGGTAGGCTCCAAAGGAAAATGTGGGAGAAAAGAGGTATTATACTGCCTACCAAACTGAAGGTTTAGAGAGTCTTTGTGCTGACCTCATTGTTGTATGCCTGTGAAACCTGGACAGCAAACCAGAACCCATGCCAGGAAACTGAATTGCTTCTATTTGAATTATCTTAGGAAGATTCTGAAGATCACTTGGCAGGATAAGTTACCAGACACTAAGGTCCTTTCTCAAGCTAAACTGCCAAGCATTCAAACTTTACTGCAGAGAATGCAACTCTGATAGACTGGCCACATTGTTCAAATGCCAAATGTACACTTGCCTAAAAGACTATTTTATAGAGAACTTAAACAGAGCAAGCACTCACATGGCTGTCAGAAGAAGTGATACAAGAATACTCCTAAGGTCTCTCTGAAGAACTTTGGAATTAATTGTGACACATGCTAGACACTGACCCAGGACCACTCCGCATGGAATGCCTGCATCAAAGAAGGTACCGTGTTGTATGAGCAAAGCAGAAATACAGTAGCTCAAAAGAAATGTGAAATACACAAATTTAGAGAATCCACTCAGAATATTCATATGTACTCTTTGTGCATGACCTATAGTAGAGTATTCCAATGTCATATTGATCTGATCAGCCACAGTCAGACACATCATAACTTGATGCTAACATAATGATATCATTTTAGTCCTCTTCAAGAATGAAGGACAACCACCAACCAAATGCCATGATAGTATGGATTACATCTTGTATAAACTTTAGATTTCCTCTAGCACCTAGAACATTGCTCTGCAATCAATCAATAAGCATTTATTAAGTAGCCCAGGCACCATGCTAGGCACTGGGGATGAAAGTTTAAAGTTCAAAGGTCAAAGACTGAAACAATTCCTACTTGCAAATACTTTCCTTTATAATGAGGGAGACAAAAAGTACATATATAACTATATATAGAATAACTAAAGTGAATAAATATCAACATATACAAAATAGATACAGATAATGTTGTTTGGGAGAGATAACAATAACTGTTGGGGGATCAGGAAAAACTTCACGTAAAGTTAATGCCTGAGCTTGATCTTAAAGAAAAAGAAAGACTTGAGGAGGCAGGGGTGAGCAGGTGGTATGTTTCAGGCCACTGAATGAACCAATGAATGAATAAAGCACCCAGTTCACATTATTCCCTCTTGTTCACAAAGACAAGATGTGAGTTTTTGTCAAATGCCATCTTGAAATCTGGGTCTCCTATGTTTATATATTATATCATAATTTTAACATAAAGGAAATGAGGTCAACTTGAAATGGGTTGATCTCAATGACTTCATTCTGATTAGTAATTTATGCTTCCTTTTCTAAATGTTCAGAACAAAAAAAAGCACATCCCAATACCTGTTCTAGGAACTCATCATGAATATACTGGCAGAGCAGATACATAACCCTTAGTACATGTATATGTGATATAAAACATTCTTGTTTCCTTCTGCTTTCTGGAATATGCTGGCTCTGGTTCTGAAGAATCATGAACAAGAACAAGGACAAATAAAATGACTATGGGCACACAAAGATATCCAGTAAGCATGCAATAGCCCAAGTATTTCCTCTTCACTGGGGTGAGGGGGTGTCATAGTTTTAGACAATTACTGAAGAGGTTAAGTGACTTGCTTAGTGTCACATAGCCAGCGTGTGTCAAAGGTAGGACTTGCACCCTCTATCAGGGTAGATAGGACATATACAACAAATTACAGGAAGAAGTCAAAATTACTTCTTTTTTTGTTTCTCTTTTCTCTAGAAGGAGAATGATTTGGAGGCTGTAAAGATTAGAACTAAATGACTAAAATGGAATTGAAGTCATAGTCCCTAGTTTTCTTGGTTGAGTTGAAATCATTGAAACAAGAAGAACCCCTTCCCAGAATACTAGAAAGTGTGATTCCTGAAATGTCATCAGTAATCTTTGAAACAGTGGGAAGAGTTCCAAGAGAGCAAAAAGAAGCATAGTGAGAAAACTCAGCTCTTTGCTCCATGGTATGAAAATGCTTATTTTATCTGCTGTCATTAAGTCCACAATGATTTTTTAGGTCTATCTTTCCTGCACTATATCAAAACATTAGACTATACTGCTTCTTTTTCTGCTATAGTCAAAGTGCGAGTGGAAATGGATGGAACTCATGTTTCAAGCTCAGTCCTCAGCCACGTTATCTGTTTGTTTGTTTATTTTCTTTTTTTTCTTGTTTACTCCTCTAGCTCCATTTCTAACCCTGTACATCTTTCTCTACTATACCCCAGAAAGCGTCTCACCCTGGAAAATGCCTCTGCCCTCATGATTTACCAGCAACCTTCTTACCCTAGAATATGACTTTCATTTCTATAACTGTCATACCCTAGAAAGATACCTCTGTCCCATGGCTGTCTCCTCTGATTGGTCAATTCCTTCTGGAACTCTTTCCCCTCTTTTAAGGAAATGTCCTGGCTAGCTATGTTTCATTCTTTGATTCCTCTCCTATTTCTCTCCTGACTCTCCTTACCCCTCATGCGCCTGGGCAAGTATCTTCTCTTTTTCCCCATGAATTCCCACCCTGACATCACAACTTCATGTTATGTGGTGTCTCCTCCCGTGGGAATGTAAGCTCCTGGTGGGTAAGGACTGTCTTTCTTTTTCCTTATATTTATATTCCCGATATTTAGCATAATGCCAAGCACATAGTTGTTGCTGTTCAGTCATTTCAGTCCTGTTCAACTCCTCATGATCCCATTTGGGATTTTCTTGGGAAAGATACTGGAGTGCTTTGCCATTTCCTTCTCTTACTCATTTTTTTTTAACATATGGGAAAACTGAGGAAAACAGAGTTAAATGATTCCCCAGAGTCACACAGCTAGTAAGTATCTGAGGCCACATTTGAACTCAGGTCTTCATGACTCCAGACTCATGCTCTATCAATGCTTCTTGAGTTGAATTGACTTAACTTTTCACCATTAATAACTAATCTATGCTTATGTAAATGATCTTTTTGATGATCTTTTCTAACATTCATTCTAAGATTGTATATCAAGGTCACTGGCTTTACAATTTCTGGAATCTTTCCTTTTCTGAAATCATAAGAGTTGGGGCAGCTAGGTGGTATAGTGGGTAAAGCAATTGGCTCTAAAATCAGGAGGACCTGAATTCAAATCTGGTCTAGGATACTTACTATTTGTGTGACCCTGGAAAAGTCACTTAACCCCAATTGCCTCATCCCCCCCAAAAAGAAATCAGAAGAGTTTGCCCATCTCCAGTTCTGCATCTCTTCTTCCATTCCACATAATTGCAAAATCACATCTGCAGCAATCGCATCTTCAGATTCTTTCAGTACACTGGGGTGTAATTTATGTGTACATTCCATTTGACTGGAACTAATTTAGGGCAGCTAAGTGCCCTCTTGCTTTTTCCTCATTCATCTATGATATGGATTTTTTACCTTTTTTGTGACAAGGACTCATTTGGCAGTCTGGTGAAGGCTATGGATCCCTTCTCAGAATAATGTTTGTTGCTTTCATTTATAATGGAAGGACATGCTAACTTTCAGTTAGATGTAAGTGAAGATAAAGGTTTGTAGAAATAAATATGTAATGGTTTTTTTTTTCAATTTAAAACTGCATGAAATGTATTAATAGTCCCCTTGAGAGTCTATGGAACACAGGTTAAGAATCTCTTATCTCAGGTTTCAATTCCCTCCCTGTAAGTAGAAAGGACACTGACAAAATGGAATGTACCTAGAGGCATTCTCCCAGGATGCTTAGTGACCCAGAGGCCATGCAATATAGGAATTGATAGAAAGAACTGGGGATATTGAGCCTGGAGAAGAGAAGACTGAAGGGGAACATGACATCTGTCATCAAATATTTGAAGGGCTATCACATGAAGGAGGGATTAGACTTGTTCTCTTTGGTATTAGAGGGGTAGAAGTAAGAAGGAATCATAGAATTACACAGTGTCAGTTTTGGAAGGTCATTTATCCCATATCATATCTCAAAAAAGAATACCTACTTAGGCATCCCTGAAAAGTGGTCATCCTGATTTTGATTGAAGACCCAGAGTAAGTGGACTCATCTGACTACTGAGGGAACCCATTCACTTTGAGGTACTTCTTATTGTCGGGGAGGTGGTTGTCGTTGTTGTCATTGTTTTTAATTTATATCAAGTCCTCGTTGGTCTCTTATCAACTTCTACTCATTGCTCCCAGCTTTGTCCACTGAAGCTATGCAGAGCAAACCCAGTCCCTAGAGCCTCGGTTGTGAAAACCCCTCCTTTAAATCAAATGAGACAATGTTTGTGAAGTGCTTAGCATGGAACCTGGGATGTAGCAAGCTCTACATCAGTGCTAGTTATTATCATTACTATTACTATCACCACCACCACCACAATTATCATCATTGTTATCATCATTATATATTTAAAATAGCTATCTTGTTCCCCTACCTCCCAGCCCAGGGTTTCTATTTTCCATGCTAAACACTCCCCTGTTCTTTCAGTTGATTGTAGCACGAACTCAAAACCATTCACCATTCTGTTCACTTTCTCATAGATGGTCTCTAATTTATCAATGTTGTTCCAAAACTGTAGCACCAACATTCTAGATGGGATCCGAAGATGACAGAGTTGAATAAGACTGTTTCCTTTTTATTGTTGTCATCTCTTAATGTGAACTAAGTCATGGGATCCAACTGTCCTTTCTTTAAGTCTTCTGAAATATGAAAGATTTCATGAACAGAATGAAATTTTCACCAACCCTTGAAGAATGGATAGGATTATAATATGCAGAGATGAATCTGACTAGAAATGTGTTTGGAAGTATAGGGGTTTTTTAGGGGGGGAATGGAAAAACGTGAGGAAGGTATTCTAGGCATAGGGAATGGTGGGAATAAAAGTCATTGTTGTTATTCAATTGTCTTCAATTATGTCTGACTCTTCCTGACCCCATTGGGTTTTGGGTTTTTTTTTTCCTTTGGCAAAGATACTGGAATGGCTTATCATTTCCTTCTGCAGCTCATTTTACAGATGAGGAAACTGAGGCAAACAAAGTTAAGTGGCTTGACCAGGATCACACAGCTACTAAGTGTCTGAAGCTAGATGGGAATTGAAGAAGATGAGTCTTCCCGACTTCAGGTCTGGTATTCTGTCCACTGTGCCACCTAGCTACCCAGGAACAAAGGTTCCTAGATGAAAAAGTACAAGTGCATTTGGGGAATGGCAAGTATAGCTAGAGGGTAAGGTCTACCCATGGGAGTAGAGGAAAAAGAGAGAAAAATAGTTTGACTGGAGGTTGTGCAGGACTTCAGATGCCAGACTAAAGAGTAGATGATGTGGGGGTGGCTAGGTGGCGCAGTGAATAGAGCACCAGCCCTGGAGTCGGGAGGACCTGAGTTCAAATGTGGCCTGAGACACTTAACACAAAACACTAGCCGTGTGACCTTGGGTAAGTTGTTTAATCCCAAATATAGATGATGGGGAGCCATTGAAGGTTTTTGAACAATGAAATGATATGATCAGAGCTATAGGTTTTAGCTCTTTTCAGCTGTCAGCAGTGTGTAGGATGAATCAGAGGGGGAAGAGAGAAGATACCACTCATATGATGCTAAGTCATTCTCTTCCATGTGAAGCCAAAATATTCCAGTACTGCTCTCACTTATCCCCATGTTATTTCCACTGCTACTTTTCTATCTTCCCATTTTATCTTTTCTCACATGCTTATGCTGCTTGATATTAATAGTTCAGCAAGTAATGCCAAAGCAAAATCTTGGATGCACTTGCATTATGCTAAACACCTTTTCTTTTGGAAACTGCTACTTATGAGTATGAATATAATCAGAAGGCATTTGGAGATTAGAAATTGTGCTGACAGATTAATTTTCCTATCCTTATTAAATGGAGCACATCAATTTCCATTTCTATTTTCAAATAATTCTCACCTCTATTAATGCTCAATCCATTCGGCATCATTCAATCTGAATTTTCTTCTGCATATACTCACAGTGTCATTCAGAGGGAAGCATCTCAGTAATCAACAAAGATAATTTAAAAGATTGCAAAAACAATAGATTTATGGAGAAAGAAATATCTTTAGAAATTTTGCTCTGTGATGTTTAGGTGAAAGGATCTTAAAAATGGCTTTACTGGAGCTATCCAAAGACTGCTTAGGGCAGGGCGTATGTAAGTCAGAGCCCAAAATCTGCTAGGAAATTGCAGTATATCGAAAGATCATTTTAAATGCAGTACAATGCCATTTTCTATCACATTCAGGGAAAAGCACAGGCCTACCTTTTCCAGAGTGTAAAACAGACATCACACTTCCTCATCCTTAAACCATCTTATTTCTCAATTATATGAGGGCAAAGTGCCCCTGAGAACATTCTGTCTCTATTGGCTGACTTTACTGTGAAAACAAGTGATTTAGATTTGGAGGGGGAAATGGAAGGGATAAAATTTGGTGGGAAATAATAAACAGAGAGCCAGATTCCCCTTACCATCTCAGGTCTTAGTCAGGACCTTCTCTCCCCTACCAATCAATTACTAAATGGATCAGTCAACATTTATTAAGTACCTACGGAGTGCCAGGCACAGATGAGATATTTGTAGAGCATTTAGCAAGGTGTCTAGCACAGAGTAGGTGCGTAATGAATGCATATTCCTTCTATCAAATAAAGAGGCACGTTATCTTTAAGACCACCTCAAGTTCTTCCTTATTTAAGGTCTGGAGACCAAGCAGAGTTACCCTTCATGACATTTCTGACCCTGCTCTTGCTCTTTTACTTCAAATGGCCTTTCCTTTCCCTTCTTAACAGCTGCCTGGACTGGTTTATCTGCTAATTGTCTTCATTTTACTTGTTTCTTTCTCCTAAATGATAATTGAATATCTTTTAACATAATTTGTTAAATTGTTCTGACAGCAGAAGAGGTTTTCTTTAAAAGCAAAGATGTCAAAACATTCAAGGTTCTGATGCAATAGGCCTAATAAAAAGCTTCTGTAACCAATCCCCTCAAATACAAAAAGGAAGCAAGGTTTCTTTACATGCTCCCTTCATGTGCTTACTACTTAACTCTTAAAGAAGTAATAGCATCACATGTTTACTTAGGGGAAGAATTTCCCCTAATATATATCAAAGCCATTATACTTTATAAAATCTTCGAGAGAGTTCAAATTATACTGGACTATACATTTTGAACTGGAAGGGACCTCAAAGGCCATCAAGGTCAACCCTCATCTTGCAAAGGAGGAAACCGAGATTATCATTATATTGTTTGGAAGTAACATTTTATTTCATCATTTGTTTTTACATCACTTTCATTTCCAAGTATATTCCTTTCTCTTTCCTTACCCAGCAAGTTATCTCTATAACTAAGAATTTTTGAAAAGACAGAAAGAAGGCAGTTCAATAGACTAACATCAATTAAGTCTGAAAGTATGTGAAATCTTGCATACCCATAGCCCCTACCTTTACAAAGAAGGGAGAGAGGTACATTTTCTCATCTATTTTTCAGGCCAAATTATTATAATCACACTATGTTCAGTTTTATTTTCTTGCTTTTGTTCTATTTGTTTATATTGTTATCATTTTGTATATTGTGTTTTTTTTTCCCCTGGTTGTGCATACTCTGTTCTGCATCAGTTCATATAAATCTTCCCACAATTCTTTGAACTCTTCATAATCATCATTTCTTGTGGTACAGAAGTTCACCATATTAAGGTGCTATAGTCATTCCCTGTTATAGCCATTCCCTAGTTATAATACTGCTTGTGGGGATTGCAATTCAGTTTGAGCTCTTCCATTCAGGGAGCCTCGTGCTATAGGCCCTGATGAAACTACCTTGGATTAACACTGAAGCTCATTGGTATTTCTCTTCTAGATTTCTATTTTTTTTATTATTAAATTGCCTTTATCTATCTGGATTACTTTGAAAGTTCAAATGAAATTATCATCTAGCGGAGAGGAATAGTGCCTGCATAAGATTAGACAGGAGCTGGAACCAGGAATGGGGAAGAAGGAAGGGAACAAGCATTTATTAAGTACCTACTATGTGATGAGAACTGTGCTAAGCACTTCACAAATGTTATCTCATCTGATCCTCACAACACTCCTGGAAAGTAATTACTATTCTTACCCTCATTTTATAGCTGAGGAAACTGAAACTGACAGAGATCAAGTGACTTGCTCATGGTCATCTAGCTAGTAAGAGTCTGAGCATGGATTTGAACCTATGTCTTCCTGAGTCCAGACTCAGTGCCCTATCTACTTTGCCACCTAGCTGCAATGATGATATATGGGTATCGAAGAACCAGAGGTAATAAGAGGGTAGCAAAAGCAATAAGGAACATTTATGAGACGTCTATTGTATTCAAGTCTCTGTACTAGGGAGTGGGGGGGTACAAAAATGATAAGGAAAAAGACCTTTCCCTCAAAGGATTTGTATTCTCCTGGTAGGGATGGGGGGGGGGGAGAATAAATTTACATCAGTACATAAATACAACATAATTTTTGGACAGAGAAAGCTCTAAGAATTAGGGGGCTCAAGATAAGGGATTGGGATCCACTGGAGGTGGCCCTTGAGGAAAGAATACATTCTAGCTATATGAGGCAGACTGTAAAAAGGTCTGGATACCAGAGACTGAAGGCAGGAATTAACAAGCAGATTAGTATTGTTGGGATGCAGAGTGCATGAAGGAAAATACTGTGCAATAAAATCTATAAAAGTAGACTTGGGTCAAATTGTGAGGGACAGGGAGCTCCTTAAAAGCAGGAACTGGTTTGTTTTTTTTTTTTGTTATTTTTTGCCTTTCTTATAATCCTCTGTGATTAGCATAATGCCTAGCATGCAGTAGGTGCTTAATAAATGCTTGTTGACCGTAAAAGCTAAACTGAGCATTTGAACCTGGAGTCAAAAGAGAGTCATTGAAGATTCCTTAGCAGGCGGTAACATGATCAGAAAGGCAGCATGATGTAGTCGAAAGAATATTATTTGTAATTAGGAGGACTTCCACTGGAGTGTTTTTTCCAACACTTAACAACTTGTATGACTCTGGGCAAGTCACTTAACCCACCTGGGCCTCAGTTTCCTCATCTGTGAAATATAGCAGTTGACCTACATGATTTCTAAGTTTCCCTTTAGTTCTATGATCCTATGATTCTGGCACCCTCTGGGAAAGAAAAATAAAGATCCAGAAAAACATCCACAAGAAATCTTTCTCCCCTGACCCAAAAGAATCTACCAAAAGCAAAGAGCATCTTTAAAACAAGATTCAATTTGGATCTCTCATTTTGTTCCCTTCCATGAAGGATGGATGCCCATACCCTCCCTGACCCCACACACCTGTTAACGTTGTCTTAAGGCGAGGTTGCTGTAAAATCAGTATTTAACTAATAAATTTATCTCTGCTAACCTTTCTAAAAAACAAAAAGAAATCTTTCTTTGGGTGTATGACTTGGGATAAGTTCCTAATGTCAATTTCCTCGTTTATAAAATGGGAGGAATAATACTTGTATGATCTACCTTACGGGTGGTGAGGAAAGCACTTTGTAAATCTTAAGGAGTTTGATCATTGTGAATCATACAAGACCAAGAGATCAGTATCATTTGGTAAACATCAGAGGCTACAGATGAATAATCTTTTGCTGAGCAAGATAGGGGTCTGGCTAGCATGTTGTTGTTACTGTTTAGTCACTTTTTTCCAGTTGTATCCAACTCTTTGTGGTCCCATTTGAGGTTTTCTAGACAACTATACTGGAGTGGTTTGTCATTTCCTTCTCCAGATAATTTTACAGATGAGGAAACTGAGGCAAACAAGATTAAATTACTTGCCCAGGGTCACACAGCCATTAAGTGTCTGAGATTGGATTTGAACTCAGGATGTTGAGTCTTCCTGACTTTAGGTCTGGCACCATATGTAGCTATCTAACATATTGCTGCTCTAAAAGGACCCTAAAAGTTTACATCACTGTCAACCACAGTTACTCTTTCTGTGCTATTTTCTTGGCTTTTTTCCACAGTAATCTATTCTTCTTTTCTTCTGTCCTCCTATCTCAAGCTTTGAATTTGCTCTTGCCTGCTACATCCAATCTGTGGAATTCTTGACTCTGAATCTGTTTGTTTAATCCTTCTGGCCTGTGGTTACATGTAACTACAAACCGTATTAATTGTTAACTTTATGCAAAACATTACACTAGGTTCTGGAAAGACATGAATTGCAGCTAAGCAAGACACCACCCACACGTAGCTACAATATAAAATATTACATTAAAGCATTAGGGACCTACAAATGGTACAAAATCATGAGAACACAGTGTCCCTTGGGTAGAGAGCTGTCTAGTTTGATTCTGCTGTAGAATTCATTGATGGATAGAAAAGAGAGCTTAGTTGGGTGTAAAGTTGTAGAGGGCTTTGAATGTCATGAAGTCTGAGTTTCAACATTATTTAGTAGACAGGAGGAAATTGCTGAAGATAATTTTTGACCAAAGAAATGAATGAGAAAGGTTAATCTAGCCACAGCTTGAAGAATGGTTTGGAAAGAGGAGAAACTAGAGGAGGAAAGACTTCTTAGGAGGCTGTTATAATAATCTAGGCAACTAATAATGAAAACCTGTATTGGGTTGGTAGCAATAAGAAGACAGAGGGATAGAGAGGAATATAGAGGGGTCACAGAATCCTTTTCTAAGGATGGATGTTTGACTCATTCCAATTAAACACAGAAGGTCCAAACTTCTCTATTAAATCAATCAATTAATCAAAGGTATGAAATAATATGACCAAGTCAGAGACTCTTCTACAGTGTTAGAAAGCCAAAAGTATTAAACTAGGTATGAAGAAGCCCTTAAAATGGGATTGATGATGTATTTTGAACATCTGATAAATTTATACAGCCCCACATAGAAAATGTCTTGTAATTGGCTGGAAAATGAGACACACTTTAGGTCTATGTGTCCCACTAGTCACTTTGTCATCCAATATTCTGATAATTGCTCCAGGGGTGTGAGTTGGGGAATTAACTCATAGAGGGTGCCTCAATAGAAAAATACATTAAAACAGAGACATAGCAGAAATGGAATTGAAAAGATTAGATATGAAAGGTGATTGAGTGTGATGTTCATACTACATGGGGAATTAATACAAATATTAAAAAAACCTAGGGTTTTTCCCTCAAAGGATAATTGGTCAAAAGAAATAGAAAAAAAATTCTCAAAAGAATTGTAAATGATTAACAACCACGTAAACAATCATTTCAACTCATAGATTATAAAAGAAATGCACATCAAAACAGCTCTGAAGGTTTTTACTCCATACCCAGCAAATTGGCAAAGATGACAAAACATACAAATTAGTCAATGTTGAATGACTTTTGGAAAGACAGCAGTGTGGGTGGAGCTGTGAATATGTCCAACCATTTCAGAAAGGAATGTGGAATGATGCTTAAAAAAGTGACTATGATGTCCACGCTGCTTGACTCAGATTCTTTTACTAAGTACATACCCCAAGGATGTCAAAGACAGAAAGAAATACCCCTTATACACCAAAATATTTAAAGCAGGACATTTTATACTTCAATAAAATAAAGAACCAGAAACAATATATCCCAGAATCAAAAGATTTGAGAGTTGGAAGGAACTTTTGGGGCTGTTTAGTTGAAGAAGAAATCTCCAGTAAATATACCAGAAAAAGTGACCATCTATCCTTCGTTTAAAGATCTCCAAGGATGATCAATCTCAAGGAGAACTATTACACTTTTGGACAGGTCTAATTGTTAATACACACACACACACACACACACACACACACACACACACACACACACACACACATATTTTTCTTGCCATTAGACCCAAATTGGTCTCTTGTTCTTGGTTCTGTTCTCAGGGATCAAATAGAACAACTTCTCCTGGCCATCACAGTAATTTCATATATTTGAATACAGCTACCATGTCTTCCCTGAGTTTCCTTTTCTCTGAGCAAAACATTCTCAATTCTTTCTCTGATCTTCACACATTATGAATTCAAGGTCGTTTGCCAATCTGGTTGCTTTCCTCTCGACATTCCCAACTTTTCAATGTCCTTCGTAGACCAAAGCACAATACCTAGATCATGCCTGGCAAGGGCAGAGTGTAGTGGAATTATTCCCTTCCTTTTTGAGGAAGCAACTAGGCGGCACAGTAGATGGAGTGCCAGGTCTGGAGTCGGGAAGACTTCTCTTCCCAACTCCAAACCTGACTTCAGACAGTTACTAAACTGTGTGACCCTGGGTAACTCACTTAACCCTCTTTGCCCCAGTTTCCTCATCTGTAAAATGGGCTGGACTAGGAAATGGCCAACAAAACTGCAAATGTATTCATGAAGAGTCAGACATGACTGAAAACCTGCTGAATAACAACAATAAAATACCCCATTCTAACACATACCAAGGCTGAATACAGATGGTTTGTTGGGTGTTTATTTTGTGGGGAGGAGTCTGTTTGGTTTTTGACTATCACATCACAGAGCTAACTTACATTGAGCTTGAAACATACTCAAAACCTCAGATCCTTTTCAAAACAACTGCTGACTATGCATGCCTCCTTCATCTTGTGGAGTTTATTTTTTTTGACTAAATGTATTACATTTATCACTATTGAATTTCATTTTCTTAGACCTAGCATGATGCTCTGACCCAGGGTTCTTAATCTGAGGTCTATGAACTTCTTTAGAAAAATATTTTGATAGCTGTATTTCAGTGCATTTAGTTTCCTTGGCAATTCTAAGTAATTTGTTTTATATATTTAAAAGTATTATTCTCAGAAGAGGTCCATAGACGTCATGAGATTGCCAAAGCTGTCCATGATACAAAAACGGTTAAGAACCACTCCTCCAGGCTATTAGGGTTCTTTTGGAATCCTGACTCTGTCTTGAAGTGTGTTACTTATCCCTCCTCATTTTGTATCATCTCCAATTTGATGAGTGTACTATCTGTTCTTTTTTTTCTTTTTTAAAATTTATTTAATGATGTTTAGTTTACAACATTAAGTTCCACAATCCCTTGAGTTCCTAATGTTTTCCCATCCCTCTTCCCTCCCTCTGCCCCATGGCAGCATGTAATCAAATATAGGATCTACAAATACCTTCACATTGAACATTGGTCAAGTTGTAAAGAAGGATTATAATCAATGGAGTAAACAATGAGAAAGAAGAAACAAAACAAAACAAAAAAGAGAGAGAGAGAGCAAGTAGTGTGCTTCAATGTGCATTCAGACCCTGTAGTTCTTTCTCTGGATGTGGATATCCCTTTCCATCATGAGTCTTTTGGAGTTGTCTTATAACCTTGAATTGCTGAGAGGAGCCCAGCCTATCAAAATTAGTCATCACACATATGATGTGTCTATAGTTGTGTACAAAGTTCTCCTGGTTCTGCTCTTCTCACTTAGCATCAGTTCATATAAGCCTCTCCAGGTAAATATGAAGTCCATCTGCTCCTCATTTCTTATAGCACAATAGTATTTCATTACATTCATATAACCACAACTTGTTTAGCTGTTGCCCAATTTATGGGCATCCTCCTGATTTCCAATTCTTTGCCACCACAAAGAAAGCTTCTATAAATGTTTTTGTACATATGGGTCTTTCTCCCACTTCTATGATCTCTTTTGAATATAGCCCTAGAAATGGTATTGCTGGGTCAAAGGGTTTGCACATTTTTATAATGCTTTGGGCATAGTTCCAAATTGCTCTCTAGGATGGTTCAATCAGTTCACAAATCCACCAACAATGCATTAGTGTTCAAATTTTCTATATCTTCTCCAGCATTTATCATTCTGTTTTGTCATCTTCGCCAATCTGACTAGTGAAATGTGGTACCTCAGAGTTGTTTTGATTTGCATTTCTCTAATCAGTAGTGATTTAGGGCATTTTTTTCATATGCTTATAGATATCTTTAATTTCTGCCTCTGAAAATTGCCTGTTCATATCCTTTGACCATTTGTCAATTGGGGAATGACTTGTGTTCTTATAGGTTTGCCTTAGTTCTCTGCATATTTTAGAAATTAGGCCTTTATCAGAGCTACTGGTTGTAAAAATTCTTTCCCAATTTTCCACTTCCCTCTTAATCTTGGTTACACTGACTTTATTTATACAAAAACTTTTCAATTTAATGTAATCAAAATTATCCATTTTGCATTCCACAATGCTCTCTAACCCTTGTTTGGTTATAAAGTCTTCCCTTCTCCATAAATCAGACAGTTAAACTATTCCTTGCTCTTCCAGATTGCTTACAGTATCAGCCTTTATAGCTAGATCATGCACCCATTTAGAATTTATTTTGGTATATGGTGTAAGATATTGGTCTATGGCCCCTTTCTGCCATGCTGTATTCCAGTTTTCCCAGTAGATTTTGTCAAGTAGTGAGTTCTTATCCCAGAATCTGGGGTCTTTGGGTTTATTAAACAGTTGATTACTATAGTCATTGACTGCTGTGTTTCGTGTACCTAATCTATTCCACTGATCCACTACTCTATTCCTTAGCCAATGTACTACTTATTCTTTTACTCAAATCATTAAAAAAAAACCAAAAACTTAACTGCCCATGGTAACCAAATCCCTGTGGTACTCCACTAGAGACCTTGTGTCATGTTGTTATTGAACTATTAACAATTGTCTCCAAATTAGGTCATCCAATTGGTTCTGAATCTGTCTGATCACATTATTTTCTAATCTATTTCTGCATGTTCTGCATCAGAATAGAAAATATTTTATCAAAAACTTTACTGAAATCTAAATAATGTCATTCTGTTCACCTATAAGCTTAGCAGTCCTGTTGAAAAGGGAGATGAAGTTAACCTGATATAACTTGATCTTGATGAACCTGCATTGGCTTTTTGTAATCACCACTTCCCATTCTACATATTTGGCAACCATCTCTAGTCATATGTTCCAAGAAAATTCCCAGTAACCAAAGTAAAACTCACTGACCCGTAGTTTTCAAGTTCTGCTTTCTTGCCTTTTTTTAGAAATTTGGGTAACATTTGCCCTTATCCAATCATGTGGTACCTGTCTAATTTTCCATGATTTTTCAAATAACATTGCCAATGGCTCTTCAATCATATCCACCAGTTCTTCCAGGACTCCAAGGATGTCCATCTAGGTCAGGTGATTTGAATTCATTAAGGATAGCTAAGTTTGCCTTTCTATCTCTTTCATTATATTTGGTATTAACAGCCTATTAGTCGTTTTTGGTTTTGTCATTTTCAGTGAAAATGTATTTATCCATTTTAGAGAAAACAAAGAAAATAATAATTAAGCAACTCTTCCTTCCCTGTGCGGTAAGTTATCATCATGTCATCCACCCTAAGCAAAGTTTCTAGCCCTTCTTGGATTCTCCTTCTCTTTCAAATATAACTTTAATTTTATTCTTGGTTTGTTTTTGTTTTTTTTTTTGTTTCAATTCTTAGCTTTGCTCATACTGAGTCTCAGAAAGATTAAGTAACTTCATCACGCAGAAGTAACTAATAATGTCAGAGGCAGGATTGGCATAATCTTCCTTATACATTCCTTTGCTCAAAGATTTTCCAATGTTTCTTCTGACTAACTTGCAAAATGGGGGCCATCTCCAGTCATCCTGATCTGTATCTTGCCACTGGACCCATATGGCTCTGGAAAAGAGAGTGAGGCCAGTTACTTTACCCAGCCCTCCTTCACTTAAATCCAATTCACTTGCAACTCATGGCACCATCTTCCTGATATCATGATGCTCTTTGAGAATGAGTCTGAATGACCACTTAATATTTGTGTTTTAGACTCCAAGTCTGGTCCTCCAAGTCTATACTACTTTTGGGTAGATTTCTGATGGCTGCCCTATTTTGTTTTAGATTGTTTTTGTTGTTGTGGCTGAGTCATTTCTAATCCTTAGTGGACCTATGTGGGGTTTTCTTAGAAAAGTTACTGGACTAGTTTTCCATTTCCTTCTCCAGCGTATTTTATAGATGAGGAAACGGACAAACAGAGTTAAGTCACTGGCCCAGGGGTACACGACTAGTCAGTGTCCAAGACCAGATTTGAACTAAGGTCTTCCTGACTCCAGGCCTGGTGGTCTGTCCACTGTGCTACCTAGCTGTTACTCTCAATGTAGTTAGGAATATGCTAACTGGCATGGTGTTAACTGCCACAGAGGTCAGTTATCTTTGCATTATATCTGACCACAGATTTTTGTCTGAGTTCTCTAGCGTTTTTTAAGCAAATGCATGCCATTAAGAGAAACTGGCTAGGATAGTGGGGATTGATCAGCACAAAACTTTCACCAACATGAAAAAGAACTCAAACTGTTTTGCCTATTGCAGGTACAAGTCAAGGCCATAAGCAGAAAGTCTGAGTTTTCAGATTGATGAGTCTGTCTGGAGATGTTCAACTTAACTCTAACCAAGAGAAGACATCAGAAGATTCAGGCCATTCAGAATCAATGCATATTGAGAGAGAACCAAGAGCACTGTTTGTTTTATCTATGGCTAGGAAACTATGAAATATGAAGGATTGTTTCGATGAAGTTGAAGGACAGCAAAACTAGATCCCAAGTGACCAGAAATTTGTTTAATTCAGTGCTTCTCAAATTTAGTACAATGAATATTGTTTCTGACTGTCTTTAAATGGTCCCTCATCTTTGCACAGTGCAAATCTAACTTTATGCAAATAGTGATATAATGGAGATGAACGTTCTTATAATCCACCTGATATTTAAAACAGGTCTTTGGAATTACAAGGTGAGGTGTGTAATTGAGAACATTGTTCAATCCCAAATTTGTGTTTCATAATTTTCAATAAAAATAAATTGCTTTCCAGACTTCAGTATCTCCTGCTTTCTACTGGACATGACATGGATATTTTGGGAATAGTCGAAGAAAATGTGTATATAAAAATGTTTTCTGAAACTCAGAAAGCTGAAAAAATAATTTATTCATTTAAGCTAAATTATACCAGTTCAGCTGGTACATAGACAACTGAATAAGGATCCAAGGAGGAAAATTGCAGGTTGGGGGTGTTAATATTCTTATGGATTTATAAGACGTCTTCTTTTAAAAAGATGTAATTATCAAAGAAAAAGATTTCATATTATGCACTAACAAAGAGAAAATTGATATAAGATTCATACCTTTTTATAGGTGTACATCTCTCATTAGTCTGAGGAGAAATGTCACAAATTTTTCTTTGCTCCATTTTACTGCTTTAAGAATCTCTCTCTCTCTCTCTCTGTGTTTTTTAAAAGGTTAAAACCAACAATGTAACTAACCCACATGATTCTCTCTAGGTAGAGTGTTATTCAGTATAGCACAGGGAATGAAGTCACATGACTAAAGTAAACATTTCATTTTCTGCTTTTATTCTCAGACTTTCTAAGCTTTTTACTTGCCAAATGGGGGCCATCTCCATTCGTTCTGATCTGTATCTTGCTACCGGACCCAGATGACTCTGGAGAAAAGAGTCAGGCTGGTGACTTTGTCCAGCCCTCCCTCACGTAAATCCCAATCACTTGCAAGTCATGGCATAACTTTCCTGATATTGTGTTCCTCTTTGAGAACGCAGGCAAAACAACAACTGCCAAATAGCCTTAGTTTCTTCATCCAAAGTCATGACTGGAAATTCTGGCACTAAGCATTCATTTGGGGGAGGAGACATCCTGTGCACAAGGATTCAAGTGTTCTCAGTTCCACTCTTCTTGATAAAATTTCTTGTAAAAATTTTTGCAGATCTTTAACATTTTTCTTTGTTGATTGCATTCCTGTTTTTATCTTTAATTGCTCAAGGAATATTTCTGCCTACTCTTATTTTTTTACTAGTATTTTTTAAAACTATCTTCACCCACCTGTAATGCCACACGAGCAGCTTTCCAGAGGATGACTGCTATGACCAGCTTTTAAGGTTCTGATTACACAGTATAGTGAACACTCTATTTATTCCATAACAAATCAAAGCAAAACATTCACAGTAAATCAACGTACAACATTCACAATGTTACAACTTATCACAGAAAATCAAAATATAGCATTCACAACAACTTATCACAGAAAATGGCCGCATGGTTTCTACTATAGTGGTCACAAAGTTTTGAACAAAAAGCAATCATTTAGTAACTCAATCATTCAATCATCTTAATCATTCAATCATCCTTAAGAAGGTTTGCCTCCTCAAAGAACACAAAGTATAATAGTCAAATTTCTCCACTAATGGGGCACACTAAGTTAACTCAATCAGTCACTTATTCAGTCATCAATCACTAAGTACAATCATTTAGTCAATCAATCATCTTTCATCATTCACTATTCAATCATCAAAAAATACGCACACCCTCCACCTCTGGTTCACTAGTAAATTTATGATTTCTCAGTCAGTACACAATATCCAAGTAAAGTCTTCTTTCACCTTGACTGGGGGTGGTTTCTCAGGTTCCCTGGATCCCCTTCCTTGGTCCCATATCCTACCTGGATTCACCAAACTGTCACCTGGGTTCAAAGGCAGACAGCTCTCAGGTCCTTGTTCAGCTCCCTATGCAGTTCCTGCTCCACACCAGAGCTCACAGTGTCCAGTACATCTCAAATCCTTCACAGTCTCTGTTCCTGGGAAGTCAAGGCTTAACAAAGCCACAAACAAAGTCTTAAATCCCTCACAGTCATGCTTCCTCAGTCTTTTGGCAGCTCTGGCTGGCCCTCTGACTCAGCAGAAGTTTCAGCTGGTTCTCAGAATCAAAACCACTCCATTCAAGTTTTTAAAATCAAAATCATTCTCTTCAGCCGGGGATGGGGGGGAGACAGGGAGGGAGGCTTTCCTCTTCAGCCTCCCTGGTGGCAACAGCTTCTACATCCACAGAATTTGCTCCAAGAAGATCTGTCTCTCTCAGCCAGGGTCTTTCCTTATTTAAACATAGCATTAGCTTCCTATTTCGGCCAACCCCTTCCTGTTATGTCAGCAACAGGAGACAGGAGTTCATACCTTCTGTTTCTTTAACAGAGGCTTAATCTGAACTAGGTGCCAAGCACCTCTCAGTTTAGCAATACAAAAGGAATCTCAAATCTCATTACTGTTACACTACCACTGCTTCTCTCTGTTTCATGAGGTAATAGTGCTCATAATCTTTCATGAATCTCCTCTGTGAGATTATACAAATTAGTTTTATTTTTTTAAATGTTGCTCTTTGTTGGCATCTCTCTTTAAATGTCAAATAGATTATTTCTTGACTTTTTAGACTCTCATTATTGGAACTTGTTTGTACCAGTTAAACATCTGTGTGTATGTGTATGTTTGTGTCCTATTTTCTATCTGCATTACGTTATAATCATTGACAATTTATGTAAATAAGGATATAATTATTTTACTTGTTTGTCTTTTTTTTATTTTTATTCTTTCTCTGTCCTAAATTTGATCATTGCTCTAATAATTTTAAGGTCTAATAACTAATTAAGAAAATATTTCCATATCAGTGAAAAGTTATTTTCTGTCTGTTGAAATATAATCAATTTCATTTTTTGGAAATTATTTCCTACTTGTAGCATCTAGTTCAGTATAGTCTTTGATCTTTCTCATTGTTTATTCCTTTTTTTTTTTTTTGGAGGGCAATTGGGGTTAAGTGACTTGCCCAAAGTCACAGGGCTGGTAAGCCTGTCAAGTGTTTGAGGTCACATTTGAACTCAGGTCCTCCTGACTCCCGGGCCGGTGCTCTATTCAGTGTGCCAACTAGCTGCTCCATGGTTGTTTATTCCTGATCCACATTTTGTAACATGGTTTTTTTTTTCTCTTCACCTATCTTTTTTTGGAGGGGGAAAGGCAAGGCAATTGGGATTGAGTGACTTGTCCAAGGTCAAATGTGTCAAATGTCTGATGCTGGATTTGAACTCAGGTCCTCCTGACTCCAGGGCTGGTGCTCTATTCACTGCACCACTTAGCACAAGACCCCTCTTCACATATTTTTATCTTTGCATTCAAGTCATCATGCATCAAAGAAAACAATTAAGCTAATTTGGAGAGTTTTTTTTTTTAATTCTTCATAGAATTTCTTTATATGCTCATACCCTGAAATAGACATTGCTAAGATTATTTTGATGGCCACCATTTTTTTCCTTCAAATACTTACTGATATAACATTACAAGATAACCAAATGTTCCTTAACAAGATATTTCTTGTTGCCTTTGGACACATTATCAAACCAATTCTGGCAATGCCTAGACTTTCCTATCCAAGTAAAACCCAATACCCATCTTCCATTTCGCTGCAATGTTATTCTTTCTTCTAGTTTCACTTATCGGAAAAATGTACAGGTTAAAACCCTTTAGTTCTTCCAGTATTTGCTAATTTTTTGTTCACTGAGCAAGGATCTTATATTTAAGTCCCAACATTCAAGTTAAAGTTTATAGAAAAATTAAAACCTGTATGCTTTTTCATCCCCTTTACCTCATTTCCCTGCTACTCTCCCACTGCTGCAGCGGAAACAGAAACATAAGAGGGACACATAGGACTAAAGTCTTTTCTATTTTTCTTTATTTGTTGAGTTGTCAATGAATCCATTTACAAGTAGCCAGTCTACTACTGCTAAATCTCTCCATGCTTAATTGGACTGATCTTTGGAAAGCAGACTTACTCTGTCACCAATACCTTATTCAAAGCCTTTCTAGGAAGGAGGAAGGAAGGAAATAAAATTTATTGAGTGCCTACTACACGCCAGGCACTGTACCAAGTGCTTTACAAATATTATCTCATTTAAGCCTTATAAACCTGAGAGGTGGATGTTATTGTTCCCATTTTGCAGTTTATGAAATGGATATAGGCAAAGGATATGTGAATTACTTGGGGTCACACAATTACTAAGTGTCAGAAGTTGGATTTGAACTCAGGTCTTCCTCACTCAAACCTCTCTATCCACTGCACCAGTTAGCAGTCCCTACGAACATGATAGAAACTATCACAACTTATGCTTCTCTGGAATAGCATTTGAGAATCTAGAGTCACTTATACACCATAAGGAGGCATCAGAGTAGGACTTCTAAAATAATTATGTGAGATTGGTGCTAGATATATTATGAACTCCATTTTATAGGTGAGTAAACTAAAGTTCATAAAGTTTAAATGATCTTTTCATGATTATGCAGCTAGAAAGTTTCAGAGACAAGACTCAAACTCAGGTGTCTCTAGACTCCCAATCTAGCTTTCCTTCCATTATTTCACCCAGAAAACATTGGTTTGTTTGAAGTGAGATATATAAAACAATTTCTGTTCTCCAAGTGGTTTGATAGCCTGTTCTTTTAAAAATACATACATACTGTATAAATTAACCTAAAGTAAAGTTGTTGTTTTTTTAAATTTTGGTCCAATCTGTTGTTTTTCAAATTAAAAAGGGTGAGTTATAAACAATATATTCACCACCATTTTAGAGACTACATTTATATCTCTAGTGCCATAAGGATTTCAAATCACTAACCTGAGAAGAGTTTACCTTTGAGTAAATAACTAGCATAAGATCAATGGGGCTTTGTTTGGTATCTGTGAAGATATATTCTTCCTTCATGTAGTGCAGATGAGATAGAAGACTGCAAGGTACAGGCCTAGTAAGACCCCTCTATCAATTCCTGCCAACTACTGACTGCCTTTTTATACAGTTGTAGACTAGATGGAGTCACTTGCTCCTGCTTATCTTTGGTTTCCTTTATCACTGGTCCCACTAGGGTCCTTTTGGTATATTGACTGGAATCTGTATGAGAGTCTTGGGTTCTTTTGTCATCTTTCACATCACATTTTAACCAGAAATCTGCAGATTTATTTGAAGGAGCATGGAGCTTTCACCTTGACTTCTTGAAATCACACTTAAGAGATGGTTCCATACATATACATATATACACGCACACTATCTATCTGTCTAACACACATACACACAAATATATGCATGTGTGTATATATATACACATATATTATATATGTACATACACACACGTTCGTATGTGTATGTGTGTGTGTGTGTATGGAGAGAGAGAGAGAGAATATTGATTCCAAGACAATATAAAACACAGAAAAATATGTGTGGGTATCCTCCTTTCACGTTGCTATTCTTTAGCTTCTTCTTCTTGTTTGATGCACAAAATGGATATACATTAAATACATAATAAATTGTTATGGAAATCCAAAGATCTTCCCTGCCCTTAGGCCCTTTGCTTAAGTGGCTCTGAGAACCTTCCCTGATTTGAAAGTATACTCTGCCCCCTAATAGGCTGAATGTGGTCACATGGAGCCTGTGGCAGGAGGCTTGTTCTTCAGGAATGCCCACACCTTATTACTTTGTGATTGGGCAGTGGGTCAAGAGGGTTGTGACATTCTCCGAGCCAGGAGAAGGCTATATATACCCTGATGTGAGGTTTTGCTTTGGGGCTCACTTTGAGAAGAGCTGTATGATCTGGCCAGATGAGACTCTGGGAAGCTGTTGAGCCCCCCAGCTTTAAAAACCCAGATGCTGGTGTTTCCCTCTCTAGTAACTGAATAGGTACGGATGTAATGGTCAGAAGGTTGGAAGCTCATCTGCTGATCTGTTTCTTTGTCTGCTTGTGACTTCTGCTTGTTAACTTGTGTTTATATTCTGTTTGCATTCTCTGAAGTTCAGGGTGCTGACTTTTTCCTCTGAACTAGGTAAATGATATATGTTTGATTGATTAAAGTAAGATTATTAACCCATTTTGAGTTGCTTTCCTTTAGAAAAGCAGATCTAAGAACCTGTGCTAGCAGCCACCCTGGGTATGCTAGGGTGCTTGCTGATACATAAATTCAGGTGTTTCTGTGGTGGTCTTCATTGTATGTAATTTAAAGAATTAATTTTGTTTGTTAGTGTGTTTACTTTGAATTACATAGTGTGGGGACAACCACTTGGTTGACAAAATTTTGCCTAGATCCCTAGGAACTTTACATTCATGAAAAGACAAGAACTCAATAAATTGAAAATAATTAATTAGGTATCTGCCTGATGTCCATGAGGTTTCTGTGGCAAAGATACTGGAGTGGTTTGCCATTTCCTTCTCCAGTAGATCAAGGCAAACAGAAGTTAAGTAACTAGCCCAGAGTCACATAGCTAGTATGTGTCTGAGGCCAGTTTTGAACTTAAATCTTCCTGACTCCAGGTCTAGCACTCTGGACTAATATTCACATACAAATTTCAGTCAATACACAAAAAGGACCCCAGTGGGACCAATGATAAAGGAAACCAAAGATAAACAGGAGCAAGTGTCTTTATCCAATCTACAACTGCCCAAAAAGGCAGCCAGAAGCTGACAGCAGTTGGTAGATGGATCTTAAGAGGTCTATGCCTTTCAGTCTTCCATTTGGCCTGCGCTATATGAAGGAAGTATATATCTTTACAGATGTCAGACAAAACCCTGCTGATCTTATGCTAGTTATGTATTCAAAGGTGAGCTCTGTCCAGATTAGTGATTTGAAATCCTTACAGCACTAAAAATGTAAATATAGTCTCTAAAATGGTTATGGATATATTGTTTATAATCCAACCTTTTAGAATTGAAGCACAATAGTTTGGACACCCAAAAATGTATCAGGAGAGACAGCTAGATGACTTAGTGGACAGAGTTCTGGGCCTGGAGTCAGGAAGACCTGAGTTCAAATTTGACCTTAGACACATACTAGCTGGGTAACCATAGGCAAGTCACTTAACCTTTGCCTAGGAGGCTGCTAGGTGGCTTAATGGAAAGAGGGCTAGGCCTGGAGTCAAGAAGGCTTGAGTTCAGATCCAGCCTCAGACACATATTAGGCACATGACTCAAGATAAGTCACTTATCCTTTTTTTGCCTTAATCCACTGGAGAAGGAGATGACAAACCATTCCAATATCTTTGCAAAGAAAATCCCATGGTAAATATGATCCATGAGGTCACAAAGAATCAGACATGACTAAACAACTGAAAAACAGGGGGGGCTAGGTGGTGCAGTGAATAGAGCACTGTCCCTGGAGTCAGGAGGACCTGAGTTCAAATCTGGCCGCATACATTTAACACTTACTAGCCCTGTGACCTTGTACAAGTCACTTAACCCCAATTGCCCTGCCCTCCATCCCTCCAAAAAAGTGAAAAAAAAATCCCTGAAAAATCACAATGTATCAGGCTAAGGGGGAAACAACATTTATACATATAAGCAGATACAAAAGATCTACGAAATATATGGAAGGAATTTTTTGTGCCACGTTGGCCTGGTAGCATTAAAGCTGACCTTTGAAGGAAGGGAAGGATTCTAAAAGGTAGAGGCAAAGAGCAAGTGCATTCCAGGCATGGGCCTATGTGAAGAACTAGTCAATCAAGGAAGGGGAACTTGCTGACCCTTGAGCAATTTCATTCCATTTTTTTTTTGTAATTATAATTAAAAAGTCCTAAGCTACTGACCACTGACTAGTCTCATCTCTAGAGACGTGAAATGAAGTCACACATGTGCCCTTCAGATATGTAATCCCTTATGTTTGGAGTGGCCCAAAAGATAAGCTTTGAAAAAGCTGAAACTGCACTAGGACTTTTGGAGCACCATGTATTTTGTAAAAGCAAAACAAAACATACACACACACTCACTTGCCAGTGCACAAAAACAAAAACAAAAAAACCCTTAGATTTGTAAGTTCCTTGAGGGCAGAAATTATTCCTTTGTATATTTGTATTTCCAATGCCTGGTACATGGCAAGTCTTTAGTGAATACCCAATGACTGATTAACGCATATCAAGGCCCTGGTAAGTGTCCTCTCATTCACGTTAAACATTCCCTATTTATTCAGCCCTTACTTATGTGATATGATGCCTTCCTCTGGATGCACTAGTTTGCTAATATGTCTCCTAAAATCTGTTTATAGAATTAGACGCAACACGTATAGTCTGAGCAGGGCAGAACAGTATGAGACCATCACCCCCAATCTCCTGGGCACTGTGTTTCTATTGATAATTAATGGCACTGAATATCAAATTAACTTTTTTGGCAGCCCACATTATACTCAACTGAATAAGACCATTGATGTTGGGAGAGGTGAGGTTTCTAGCCATTCCGGTCTTGATGAAGAGAAGCAAAGTCAAGAGCATGGCAGGGAACAGATTCTTCTTCAGGGAAAGCTGCCAGTTTAATGTGGACACTGCTATTAAACAATCCAAGGGAGAGTCAGGTCTTATAGCTCTGTGCTGGGAAGGTTTATGCCTTTGGTGGATCATGTTGCTATGGCAACAAAAGATACTTGCACTTTTTAATACTGTGTGCTGTTTGGGAAATGCTATTAAGGAAGCCTTGCAGGTGTTTAGTATGGATCTCATAAAACAGAGGCACAATTTACCTGTGGAGAATGTGATAGGTGAGTGCCCGATAATCCACTTGTCTCAGTAATTGTTTTGGCTGAGAATGGAGCAGTCAGCAGCATGAAAAGCAGCAAAGGAGAGATCAGCAGGTAGAACCTAATGACTAAGTGAATCGCTAAAGTGGAAGAACTGGGGGATCCACAAGTCACACAGGGCCCTGAACTTGAACACCAAGATGATATTCCAGAAAAAGGTAAAGAAAGAGTCACAACCGCTCTGAAGTTAGACTTGGGTTGTTCGTTCTGGCTGTGCCTCCAGTGAGCTATCTGTCCTTTGGTAAGTTACTTCACCTGTTTCCTCATCAGCAAAGTGAAGAAGCCATACTGTGTATTGGCCTCAAAACGTGCCTGAGATCAATTCAGAAGTTTGGTGGGGAAGGAGAAAAGTGGTTATGGAGCACAGGAGATAACGTCTTAGAGATCCCCATAGAAACAGAGGATCCTTTGGAGAACTGTGAGGAAAAGTACAAGATCAGAGTCCAGCTTGAGGGGAAGAACTCTACTACATGTTGGCACCCTAAAGGAAGAAATGAGCATTCAGTGCCTACTATGGGGCAGGCAATGTATCCTTACCGTTATTATCTTATCTGATCCTCACAACAACCCCTTGAGGTAGGCATTATCCTTAGCTGTATTTTACAGTTTTAGAGAAGGAAATGACAAACCACTCCAGTATCTTTACGAAGAAAACCCCAAAATGGGGTCATGGAGCATCAAACATGATCAAACAACAATTTTACAATCGAGGAAACTGAGATAGACAATGATTAAATAACTTGCCCATGGTTATACAGCCAGAAAATGTCTGAATCTGGATTTGAACTCAAGTCTTTCTGAATCCAGACATAGCACTCTATCCACTTTGCCACCTAGCTTAGTCCAGAGGCAAAGGGCCCTTCATTTCATGCTAGTTATAGCACATGTAGTTACTGAAAGTGTTTTCGATCTGCATCCGTGATGCTCATTGGAAGACCAACACTATACAGGCAAAGCTTTGGGGTCATCTGCCTTCAATGACAATAAATAATTTTTTTGTTGAGTTGTTTGTTTCTTTGTTTTTCCTGGAGATAAGGATGAGATAGGAAATCTACATTTGAAAAATGAATTGGTAACAGGAAACAGTTCTTAGGGCCACTGACAGCTGCTCTTTGGTTATTGGAATTTTTTCTGCTGCCACAACTCTTTAGAATCCTCTCGAAATGTGTTCTTTTTGTTTATCTCTTCCTGATCCCAGTACCAGAAAGTTCTAAACTCCAGGGAAGCAGCTAAGACCCCTTACATTTGTTTTGCTTATTTATCAGCGTTTCTGTTGTATCTTGTAAGTGATTTAATATCAAAGTTCTGGAACGAGTAAAAAGTGTATTCCCATTGGACATGTTATTTTCTTTGTGATAATTTCACTTGCTTTAATGCTTTTTCCTTAGTTGTCATATGCATCACCCTCTCTTCAGCTTAATCTATATTCACATAAGAGCACATGTATCTATAGAGTCAGGCTAACAGGGGCCACACATTGATGACCATCCTTTCTCTTACATCATCTCCTCTTTTGTTTTTTATGGTGCTGCCCTCTCTTGGTTCAGCTTGCTTTTCTTGATACAGCCGACTAGGCTTTTCTAAATCCGTAAGTGCTCTTTAAGTGTCTTTATATAATAAATAATTTTTGGTTATTTGCATTAATGAAGAAAAAAGGAGCTATAGATGATAATTGTCACTACTATTTATGTAGTACCTTAAGATTTGCAAAGTGCCTTACAAATAATATCTTATTTGATCCTCATAACCGCCTCGGGAGATAGGTGTTATTTTTGTCCTCATTGTACAGATGAGGAAACTGAGGCAGACAGAAGTTAAATGACTTGCCCAAGGTCACACAGCTAGTATATGAAACTGGATTTGAACTCAAGTCTTCTTGACTCCAGGTCTAATGCTTTATTTACTTTAACCATCATCTACCTGCCTCAAAATGGAGGAAGAAAAACATGGAGAAAGAAATTATAATGCTTAGCTTGGATTTGAACTCTTGAGTCCAGCACTCTATCCACTTTGCTATCTGGCTGCCTCTGAGATAAATAGATAATACCAAAAATGATTTATTTAAAAGTCGTATTGATTTTTTCCCCCCAGTGCTGTCTCATGAGCTCATTTTTGTAGGTGGTTGTGACCCCATTTAATGACAGATGTAGGCAGTACAGGGAGTAGTGGTAAAAACTATTTTTTAAAAAACCTCTTAAAAACCAAAAAATAATAATATAAAATCTCATGATATCCTTGAAAAAAATAGTAGTTATTTGTCAAATAGAATTGGATCAGAACCTTTTTAAAAAGAAAATTCAGTGCCTGGCCATGTGACTCTATATTTTGCACAACAAATCATGTAAGTAGAAGTATCAGCAATAGCTTGGTATGAGGCAAGTCCTTCCCTGAAAAGTGCATTAAATGTGGTCAGTTCTCATAAATTCCACAAGATGTCTTGCTATGAGAAAATAAACCTACCACTGAGGATTTAAACTCATATAGAACATATGGAAACAAGTCTGTAACTCACGGGGAACTGGCACGTGTTGAAAACTGGAAGATTTCAGGCTTCATATCCAAACGCTCCATAAGCAGAAGGCAGAGCCAGATTGCATGTTAGAGATACAGTTTCATTTGTGAATGAACAAAACAGGTTTTAAGATGTCAAATGACTTCCCTAGTGGCACACAAGGAGCCAGGGCCTGGATCAGAACTTGAATTCAGGTCTTTGGGATACCCTTTTCATTCTACCACAGTCTTCATATCATGGAACTGATAGGGAAGAAGTACAGTGGGCTTTATTCATTGAATTTTAGAGCTGGAAGGCACTTTAAAAAATAATTAGACTTCAAAGTGAGTACCTAAAAAAGCCTTAGCCCAAAAGGACCAGGGTCTCCTATTGCATTTTGGGTCATCTCCAGTCATCCTGATGAATATCTGGCCACTGGACCCAGATGGCTTACACAGCCCTCCATCACTCAAATCAAAGTCAACTTCAAGTCATGTCATCATTTCCCTGATGTCACGGTCCTCTTCAAAAATGGACAAACACAATCTGTGAGTAGTCCGAGCTGCCTGAATGGGGAACCAGCCAATTGGGTAACTCAGATCATCCTCTTCCTCTCCCTCTCCTTTTCCTTCTCTCTCTCATTCTTCTCTCCAAAGGAAGGTAAATTTTTATGGCCCAAACTGCCCAGTTAACTTTGTGTTACTGGCTCTCTCTCTCTCTCTCTCTCTCTCTCTCGCTCTCACTCTCTCTCTCTCTCTCTGTCTCTTTCTATTTCTTTCTTTCTCAAAGACAAAACCTTAA
>CM053581.1:142224986-142248006 GCA_028627135.1 Pseudochirops cupreus | reverse complement strand
CGCAAGTCAGGGAACTGCTCGCTACAATTCAGTATAGAGAAATGGTTCTTACCCTCTTCAGGTGGGCACATTGTATCACATATAATATCAGAAACTCATGGAAACAGAGCCAATTACCTGTTGGTAATTGAAAAGACAAAAACATGACAAGCTTTAGTTAGAAGAATATCCTACATATCAAAAGGATGCCTGGGGACAGTGGAAATAGTTAGCAGTCTATCAATGATATTGATTAGATGTGCAATACTTCTCAACTATTCTATAGAGAATGTCTTTTTCTATTCATTTCTACAGGCAAAGAAGAAAAAAAAGGCAATAATCCATCCTTTGAGGTTGGGGATCTAACCTAAAAGAAAGAACAACTTCCTAATATGGACCTTTCTTAATTAAATAGTGTTTGTCAAATAGGTCCTGCATAGACATTACTACTTTTTAAGAAGACTCTACTGTACTTTGGAATTAAAAAAAAAGGAACCTCAAAATAACATGGTAAGGATGTTTCTGGGGATAACATTTGGTAGAAGCAACCTTGTAAAATTTGGAGGGGGTGCTAAAATTTAAATTTATGTGGCTATCTGACAATTAGGTAAGTTGGAATACCCAAAAGCACAGAATTTGTAGTCAGAAGACTTTAATTGAATCCTGGTAATGTAATCTATGTGACCTGAGGCAAATAACCACCTCTTAGGGCCATAGTTTTGTAGAACCATAGATTTTCAATTTGGCAGAGTCCTCAGAGGCCTTGTAGTTCAACTTGTGTCTGGAAAAGACAAACTACAATACTCCTCAGTGGTTCTTTGGCCTTCATTCAAGAGCCTCCAACCAGGGGGAAACCCCTCTTTTCTTGAAGCAGTCCATTCCACTTTTAGATGACTACAATTGTTAGGAATCCCCCCCCCAAAAAAATACAAGCCGAAATTTACCTCTTTGTAGCTTTTCTGCCTTCTGAGTTAGAACAGGACATCCTTTGACATGCCAGCGGGAAGAGAAGGGAATAAACATTTTTACAGAGCCTACTATGTGCCAGGCACTGTGCTGAGTGCTTTATAAATGTTATCTCATTTGATTTCCTGCCATCCAAATACTTGACGGTAGCTATGATGTCTTCCCTCTCCTTCCTTCCAACCCTGCCCCACCCAGTTTTATCTTTCTCAAGCTAAACATTTCCATTTACTTTAAGTAATCATCATATGACATGAATGTAAACCATTTTATTGTGTTTGTTGTCTTCCTCAGAACACTATCCAGGTGAAAACTGTCTGCTATAAAATTGGCACCCGCAACTGAATACATTGCTACAGATATGACCTGACTGAGGCAGAGGGCAGTGGGACTGTCATCTCCTCATTCTTGGACATTGCACATCTTGTAATGCAGCCTAAGACTGCGCTGGCTTTCCTAGCTGCCAAATGACACATTTAACTCATATTGACTTTGTGGTCCACTAAAATCATTAGATCTTTCTCAGACAAACTGCGGCTTAAAGTATGTCTCTGCCATCTTGTATTTGTCAAATTAATTTTCTTTGGAGGGGGAAAGGCAAGGCAATTGGGGTTAAGTGACTTGCCCAAGGTCACACAGTTAGGTAAGTGTCAAGTGTCTGAGGCCAGGTTTGAACTGAGGTCCTCTTGACTTGTGCTCTATTCACTGTGCCAAATAGCTGCCCCTGTCAAGTTAATTTTTAAGTCTTAGTGTTAAATTTTATACTAATTCCTATTTTATTTTGTGTTCTTAGATTCCACCCAATTTTTTAATGTATCAATTGTTGTTAACAATCTCTCCCAGTTACATGTCATTTGTAATCTTTATCTGCAAAGTGATGTTATTAGAGTGGATGATTGCTCAGGTGCCTTCTACCTCTAAATCTTATGATCTTATCCTACTGTAATACTAGCTTCTATGTGTCATATCCCACCCCTGCACTACTAGCACTGTTACTGAGCTATCTCACAAAAAAATAGAGAAAGCAATCACTGTGCTAGGTTGGAGCTAATCCTTATTAAAAGAAAATTTCATTCAGCCTTAGTGAGATTCAAATTCTCAGAATTTGGATGAGGAGGTTTGAGATTTCGTATGAAACCCTTGCAGGCTCATGGGAGAAGGAGCTTCTGAAGAAGGGTGAGGGAAAGCTCTCAACATGACTGCAATCCAGTTCTAATAGGCACAATACAATCTTTCTTCTCTGTTAGGACTTTCCCACTAAGATTTTGAAAACATGTGGTAGAGTTTTATGTTTGGGGGAAAAAAATCAATGTGAAAAAGGGGCAACAGTTTTCATACACACACTATAAATTGTGTAACTTTACCCAGACTGGCAAAGTATCTCAATCATTTGTTAACACAAATCTACTCATGCTAAGAAAACAAAAGGACATCATATTTCTCTCCAGAATGAGAATCTCATTTGACTTCAGGTTCTTACTTAAATATATGAGGCTGGCTAATGTATGCTATAAGAAAGAGTAGGAACGAAGGTATTTTACACCTTATTTACAGTCTAGTATAATCAATAATGAATTAAATTGCAGTTCTGAGAAGTGGGAACTAGACTCAGGCAATGCTTTTCTGTATTAATACATGTAATCAAGGTCTTATACAAGTCAAATGAATACCTTTGTCAATAGAAGCATAAACCTAACTTTGATCAACTAATATTTAAATTGTTCTTCCCTGGTGAGGATATTAGCCAGTACTTTATACCTAGTAGTTTTCTAAACTGAACATCAACATATGGCCAGATAAGGGCCAAAATGACAAACATATTAGATTTTTTCTATATATTAAAAAGATAATATCAGCCCTAGCTAAACATTCTGATATTAACTTTGGCTAGGTAAACATGGCGTTTCTGATTTCTTAAATAAATTTTGTACGTTGTTTAAAACTCTCACACAGAACTACAGAGCAATCTTAAAATTTTGGATATATCTCTGGGAAGTTCAAACTATTTATTTGCAGTCAGAGTTAAAGTCTACTGATGATCCTAAATATTTATGGCAATTACAGTGAAAAATCTTAATGCTCCTTCAACTTTTCCCATGTCTGCCTTGGGAACGTTGAACATTCTGAAAGTACATATTTGACTTGGTCATGTATTGATCCATCTGAAGGACGGAGAGGGAGAAAGGGAAAGGGGGGGAGAGAGAGAGAGAGAGAATGAGGAAGAAGGAGGAGGAGGAAGAAGAAGAAAGGAGGGCAGGAAAGATTTAGGACCTTTATTTCAACCACTGAAAAAATCTCTTATAGTGGAAATGTAAACTAGGCCCATCAAAACTTCTTAATGAAAAGAGATAGGAAGTCATTTGTGGTTTCAAAATGCCATCTTCCTTACTATGTGTAATGGGAATGGGAATTTGAAGATGTTCCCTGACCCTTAATAGACCTAAGGGGGAGTTTGAAGACCTCCCCTACTTTGAAAGTAAGCTCTGCCCCCTAATAGGCTAAATATAGTCACATGGAGCCTGTGGTGAGAGGAGTTTGCTGAAGGGAAGCAGAGCCTACAGGAAGCTGGTCAGAGTCAGAAAGATGGTGGGAGAGAGAGGAGGCTGAGGCAAGGAGATAGAAAGGTTTGTGAGTAAATATTGATATTGTATTGGTTTGCGGAAAGGCTAAAGGATGCTGTAACTCTCAATGTTATTATGGCTTCTTAATATCTTTGGTACTATGATGGAATTGGCTTACTGGTTTTGGGATTCCATTTCCTGGTGTCTAAATAAATGTTTCACTTCTGTCCTCTACCTGGAGAATCTGGTATATTTTGCAATTGAATGTCATGCAATACTTACAGTCACAGCCTTAATCGTGGTGGTGGGCACTGTAAATATTGCACTGGCACTACACCATGTCCAAGCTATGCAAGAGTATGTTAATGGTTTATCTGATAATCCATTTAGTTGCTCCTTGGTAGTATTATTTGTTCTTGTTGAAGTATACTGGCAATCTCATGATGGTAAGAGTAATTAGAAATTTATGCCCAGAATGTGGATGGGATAGAATATTTCAGCCATTGAAGATCAATTTGAGTTAAGCTGAAAGGTTCCCCCAAGGGAAGCCCAGAGAATGTAGTTCAGGGAAAGAAGAGGCTAAGCTTGCTAGGATGATGGCACACTTGTAGTCCTTCCTGAATGGACTCATGGGAAACAGTTTTATCTACAGCACCACCTTATAGAATAAGTCTAGAACCTTTAACAGTATTCCTACAAATCCTATGAATATAAAAATATGGAAATTGATTAGTGCCTAATTACTGTTCTAGTCCCAGGAGGCCTACTTTGCAGTTTCCTGCAAGAGTAGAAGAGCCATGAGATACTCTTTGGGCCACTAATAATAGAGGGGAAGCAGGACAGAGATAGAGTCTTGCTCCTTTGGCTCAGTGGAAGGAAAGAGAGTAAGGCCAAGAAAAGGAACTCTGAAGACTCATGTATTGAAGTCTCCTTACTACTTTTTCTCTAGTTAATTCCCAAGCCATAAAGGTATAGCTACATTATCCCTTAGTCTCACTACTCACAAACATCAAATATTCCATAAATAAAATTTGCTCCTAATATAACCAATTAGATGCATTCCCTGATAATAGAGTAAATCCAATTGAATTTATATTAATATCAATTTTTATCAAACTATAATCTTGATATCATAATTCCACCTTATTTTGAAATTTAAAGTGATCAAACCTAAAATGGTAAATGTAATATTCAGGGAAGAATAGTGGTGCACCTGAAGTGCCTGAAGGGTTTAATATTGGGTTCTTCCCTCCACCCCCGCCTTATGTCAATTCCAGCTGTGAAATGACACATCCTGCAACATCTGGTGATACTATCTTAGCTTCTACAGCTGAATTGCATAGTTCGGTTTGTTTAGCCCACACGGTCATTTCTTCAGCAAGTTGGCAAAGGGTAAGACTGTTTTGTTTTGTTTTTTTAATCTAGCAGTGCATCATGATATATTCTGAAATAGAATGAGCTAAGATAATCAACCCTAAAACGAAGGCTAGAACAAAGAGAGTGAGAATAAAGTAGCCAAACCTGGAATAGGTTTTATAGATAGCAAGTTTCATGTGCTCTTTGCCCACAGCTAGGCACCTCTTAGATAGTGATAGTAGAATGAGAATAAATTTAGCTGAAAAAAAAAAGAAAACTGAGATGAGTTAGATTGCATGTCCAGTAGGAGCCAATAGTGTGAAATGGCAGCCATTAAAGTTAACTGAATCTTAGGTTATATTGAGAGGCATCATATTCAGGATAAAGAAGGCTGTAGTGACCTGATTAGGCAGCATCAAGAGCAAAGGCATTGATCAACAGGAGCGTAGCCTGAGAAAGACATCCCACTTGGTGAAGGGCATCAACATTGTATCATTTAAGAATCAGTTGAAGAAAATAGACAGCTTTTACTTTTGGAGAAAAGAAAGGGAACATGATTCCTCTCTTCAAATATTTGAAAAAATGTCATGTGAAAGAGAAATTAGATTATTTTTTGCTTATTCCCCAAGCCCAAACTAGGAACAGTGGGTAGAAGTTGCACATAAGCAAATTTAGGTTTGATGTAAGGAAAAACTGTGATTAGAGGGCATGCAAAATGGTATGGACTACCTCGGGAGACAATTGTTTGCCTCTCACTTGAAGTCTCCAAGCAAAGTCTGAGTGACTTTAAAGTTATTCACAGCAGCAGTCCTTGGGAGAGCAGCTCGTGATTGGCTTTACACTATGATGATGAAACAAGGAGGAAAAGATCAAGCACCACTCTAAGCAATTCAACTGCACCACTCCTCCTAGTCCTATAACCAAATCTCTGCTTTGCCCTTACTCCATTCATCCTCACCATATGGTCTATACCACCACATGCAAAATGTTTCGATACACACACACCCCCTTTCAGCTGTCTGACTCCTTTATATGTCCTAGGAATTAGCTAACACCAAGTTCAACTGATACCGTGGTTGTCACGCTCTGGGGTCATTAGAGGAGAACCAACTAAAGCTGACCAAGGTGCCATCTATACCACCTTCTGCCTCTGTGCCCTCTACAATGCCTATTTTCCTATGATATTCACACAAAGATGTCAAACTATAGATCATGAAAGGGTCTGATAGACTGAACTCCATTAAAAAACACAACTCTATTCAAGAAATAAGAGAAGTATTTAATGTATATCATGAAATACATGGAATACTGTGAAATTCCTAGACAGCAGAAATGTATCTATTAACAATAGTAATTAATGATAATATTTTATAGCACTTTAAGTTTTGCAAAATGCCTGAAAAATAATGTTTCTTTTATCCTCACAATAACTCTGTAAGGCAGATGCTATTTTTATTCTCTTTTCAGATTCCTTTTTTGTCCCTTTACAGGAAACTGGGAGAGAAAGAAAGAGAGAGGCTAAGTGACTTAATATGCCCAGGGTAGCATGGCCAGCAAATATCTGGGGATAGATTAGAACTTGGTTTTTCCTGACTCCAGTTTGACCACTTGTGTACTATTACTACCTTAAATAATAAATCTAGAACCTGAAACAATAATAAGTCTAGAATTTAAACAATAATCCTAAATATCCTATCAATATAAGAGGATGAATAATACCTGATAACTATTCTAGACCCAGCAAGGTGCCTGATAATACTAGAACCATGAGGTGCTTGTTGGGCTACTAGTAATAGAGGAGATTCAACGCCTGTACATCACAAATACTTTCTTTGAGAAAAGAATCAAGAGATCCTCAACAAGGTAGTGGCTGAATAACATCACAAAAAGACAGTAAATGACTCATTGTTGATTCCAGAATTTGATCTTTGTATATAGTCAGACAACTGCATTATTAGAGCAGAGATCAAAATTAATACAAAGCTGGAAGAATGAACATTATAAAAAGATGGTTTGCAATTAAAATAATTCCATCTTTACTTATTTAAACTAGACAAAATAGGATTTAGATGAAAGAAAGGACATAGATGCATAGCCTATGATTATTTCATATGGAAGCTAACGTACAAAGCAATGGCCATAACAAAGAAGAAACGGAAGTACCAGAACAAACATTTGGCTTCCCTGCCAAATATAGAAATATGGAGGCCAAGGACAACACTGGTTTAGATTATAGTTATTTGCAGATAGGTGGAACAAAGACGAAGGAAAGGCAAAATGAAGTAGAGTAAGCTCTCTCTCTGCCTCTGCAAACTCGTCCAGCCTGAACCGGAAAATGTACCAAACTGAATTCTGTTACAGGAATCCAAGAGAAAAACATCACAGTGAGTCATTTTTTCCCAGGACATAAGGAGGCAGAGAGATCTGCAGACACTATGGACAGGGTCTGATTAGTAGCACAATCTGAAACATTCTAGCATATGGATAGGCTGTGCACCAAGAAAAGAGGATGTCCTGGATACAGCATAGAGGTGCCTAGACATAAGTAGAGACCATGAACAGGTGCCACCTGGAAGCTCAGTAACTCATTATCTGGTTCCATGTTGTAGAATCAGGGTGGATTGAGGAGGGGCCTGTACCTCAGCATGGTGTTTCAGGGTGAGGACCAGCAATGGGCTGTGTATCCAGAGACAAGTAATCTTCGTTTTGATAAAGTCTGACAAGAGACTCAAATAGACAGACAACCTGGATGAATATGGAAGAAGTAAAGATAAAAATGGAAAGAAAACAAACAGGGGCAAAAAAGGAAAAGATCTGCAAATATTTTCATAACAATTTGTTTTTACCTTTTAGGACAGTGAAGTCAATATATTTAGAATCTAGCATCTCCGTGCCAGATGTCATTTTAAAGGAAGTAGAAATGGAACTATGGAGACCAAAGATGGGAAAAGCAGCTATATTAGACCAAGTGGATGTAGATAGAGGAGATCCATTCTGGTGGCAAGATAATTGTGAGGGTATTGAGATTTTGATTTCCAATAAATCAAAGGAGGAGAAGATACTCAAGACAAGGAAGAGAATCTTGGACATCAATAACAAAAAAGAGGCTCACAGAACATTGATAACTACCGACCTACTTTCACACATGTATAATATTTTATGAGAATAATTTACATACATATCAAGATCACCCTCAGTAATGGTGTTAGAAAGGAGCAGCCAGGCCTTCACAAGTTAAATTGAACAGCAGATCACATCTTTACCATTATACATTTGAACACAAATTATAGGGAACTCAAAATCCAACTATACTAATTGTTGGTTTATTTTTAAAGCATCTGAGCAAAACACTACCTTAAAGGCTCTCTTCTAAACATGTATCTCTATATAAAGATTATTCAAAATACCTTGAACGTATAGATAACTACTTGGGACCAGACTAAAACAGGAGGGAAGCAGAAGAGATTAAGTGTGAAAAATTGCAAAGCTCTTTTAATAATATTTAATAATAAAGACCATTGAAAAAAGCCCACTGATATTCTATTGAGGGTGTTTTATGACTGTGACTCACAGAACACTATAGCTTCTGAAGAGCTTAAACTGAGTATCACTCAGAAGGCTATGGGAGAGTAGATTGTAATGCATGATAAAAAATTTTAAAACTATGAAGGAGGGAGTAAGAAGATTCCCATTTGTTTTTGGTTTTTTGTTTTTGTTTGGTTTTTTTGGAGAGGGTAAGGCAAGGCGATTAAGGTTAAGTGACTTGCCCAAGGTCGCACAGCTAGTTAAGTATCAAATATCTGAGGTCACATTTGAACTCAGGTCCTCCTGACTTGAGGGCTGGTACTCTACTCACTGCCCCACGACTCTTATTTGTTAAATGCCCATTATGGGCTAAGCACTTTTCAAATATTATATCATTTGATCCTTCCAACAACCTTATGAAGTTGGTGCTATTATGATCCCCATTTTACATTTGAGAAAACTGAGGCAAGCTGGGTTAAGTGACTTGTCTAGGGTCACAAGGCTAGTAAGTGTCTGAGGCCAAATTTGAACTCACATCTTCTTGACTTTAATGCCAGCACTACAGGGTTCAAAATAGAGGAAAGAGAAATGGAGAAAAAAATACTAGTGTTTACCGCTGTGCAAGCCACATAGCAAACACTTAATAAATGTTGATTGATTGAAACAAAGAATGTTGTCAAAGAAATATGTGATGAAAAAAGAAGATGGTCTGGTCACAAGATGAGAATGATGCTATAACTAGAGAATTCCACTCATCTTCACAATATGAAGAAAAGGGTTGGAAGATGATTGCCATATTGGGTGGATAATCTGTGGTGAACCTATGATAGGACTGGATAAGAGTCATATAGGTTAGTCAAGCTTGATTTATGCTCTGTAGCCCTGAAGGGAACTTTCACATTGATGAGATCATAGATCCACTTGAACACTGGCTTATTTGAGTATTCATCTATAGCATATTTTTTAACTTGCTTTTTAATGATAGGAAATCAATCAGCATTGGTGTTTTGTGTTTTCTGTACCCACACTCACTGTTATTTCACTATTTCTATATTTTTGTGAACCATTTTCATGATAGGATTTTTAATATGTAACAAAGTTCTGCATTTTCATAAGTCTCTTGATTATATCTCTTTCTATTCACAAAGCCCAGCTGGCCACATTACCAGAGGCAGCTCAAACAGCTTTCCAAGCTGTTTTATGAAGAAAAATCTGATGCCATAGACTTCTTTTTATTCTTTCCCACGTCACAGAGTTGGCACATGTGTTACTTTTGGATAATTTCTCACTCTTTGGCCAGAAAGCCATCTAGCATGCAGGCAAATCACATTTCTTGGTTTGTGACTTTAATCTTATTTTTCCTTACATAATGTAATTTGTCATTTCTGTTGACAGGGTTACTGGACACTATTGCTTTAAGAAATTTAATTCCACTGCTTGGAATCTCCTGTACCTACAGGGATGGTTCACAGCAGTGCGTAGGCAGTAGGAGGTGCCTTAAATATCTTCTCATGAGAGGAGGGGGTATGCAGAGCTGCAAAGAAAGTGCAATATTGTTTTCAGAATAACACTGAGAAAAAAAACTTATACATAAAATGTGATATACTCTATTATTACTAGAGGTGAAAATTTTAGGATTGCTCAGAAGTGAAATACAGTGCTTACTATTAAAAGCAAGTTTTCGGGGGAGAAGGGGAGTCATGGTACAGAATCTATAAGAAAAAGTAAGATTACTAAAAAAATAAAGTAGATGCTGGGAGGGTGGCAACATCATTTTTGTAAGGAAGAAATACTAGACTCCCAGCTCTGTCACTCTCAGGTTCTATAAACATGAGAAATAAAACTTAACCCTTTTGTTAGCCTTTTTGATCATCTTAACTTCTTTGACCACTTTGCCTCCCTAATCATCAGTTTCCTCATCTACAAAATGTAGATAATAAGGCCCCTCCCCTGAAATCCTCTCCCAATGTTCTGCTACAGGGTGGAAGTAGTCCCAGACCCTAGAAGACAATGTCAACAATTTGAAACTCTGACAGGCCCTACCAAACTGTGAAGGTTTTGAGTTCAGATCCAGAGAGGGAGCAGCTGGGACCTCAGGAACAACTGAGCAAAGCTCAGAGGTTTTTCACCAGATCACAGGTCAAAGAGTCATGGAAAACTGTGAGCCATAGAAACTCTCAAAGACTATCTACTAAATTATTAAAGGGACTGCAGTCTATTTTGGTAAAGGAAGTAGTCATATATGAAAAATTCCAGATCCTCGAAGTATAATTATATTTAATATTATAGATCTTCATTGGTACAGATACTTCTGATATCGATGTAGATTTCAGTTTCTCATAATTTAGACTGTCTATGAGTCTTTGTGTGACATCTCCAAATTTTTATTATTTCATAGAATTATTGTTGAAAAACATTTTATAAATCACAAAATATTATAAAGTGCAATTATAAAATTCACTATTACTATTATTAAAATACTTTGGTGGTATAAGTGTTTGAATAAAGGGAAACTAGTAAGCACAATTTATTTGGGCCTATAAAAAGTTTTGATAACATCCAACATGATTTGAATTGGTTGCCATTGGACTGGAGGAAATGTTTGTATATAGATAGGAAATTAGGTTATGGATTGAAAATAAAGGGGAATAAATATGATGTGCTGCTGGTGTGCTACTCTAACCAAAAATGCCAACAAAATGTTAAGTTTTATCAGGAAGAACACTAGAAACAAAATGAAGTATTTTCTATCCTTCAGTAGAACTAGAGTGAGTCTATATCTTACCATAGAAAATTGCTATTAAAATCTAAAGAAAAACATTACAGGGCGCAATTAGGTGGCACAGTGAATAGAGCACTGGTCCTGGAGTCAGTAGGACCTGAGTTCAAATCCAACCTCATACACTTAACACTTACTAGCTGTGTGACCTTGGGCAAGTCAATTGGAGATGACCTGGCTCTCAATGAGAGATTAAGTCAGTTATTTATGGTTTGTAACTTTGTTCAAGGTCTGGTGTGGGGGTGGAGAAAATTGAACCAATTTCTAAGGGCAGACTTCATAGCTCTCTTGCCTTGCCCACCCCTCTCCAAAAAAAAAAAAAACAACCAAACATTAGAGATTTGGAGCATATCCATAGATTAACTAGTGTGATTAAGACTCCAATATTAAGTAAGATAGCAAAAAAGAAGACTTTTGCAGGTCATAAAGTCATGAAGACCATTGATAAGAGCCAAATCCTAGGATAGAATGAAGGGGTAAATGAAATATGAAAAGGATGGTTCTGATGCAAGTACAAGTACTAGCCTACTTTACATGATGAGGTAACAGTAGCAACAACAAAATAGAGATTTACATAGTGCTCCAAAGTTTGCAAAGTTCTTAATAAATTTTGGTACTATGAACTATTGTGCTTATTATATGCCAGTGCCTGGCATATAATAAGAGCTTAATAAATGTTTATTGACTGACTATGGAACTCATCCAATGCATGGTAAGGCTAATAACACAAAACGGTTCAAGAAAGACTTAGATTCATTTGTTAATAGATGACAGATCCATAGAACTTCATTAGATGACATTTGTGATGTTTGGGAAATAGTTCTAATGTTGTGACAAAGAAATCCACAAAACAAGTCCTGGTGCAATTAACAGACGGACATACCATTTTGTTCTAACTCAGTATGGTATTTCTTATGCATGTGAACTTTATCTTTCTATCTTTTTCTGAAGGTACAGAACAGTTGTTCAATATACTGCTGAAGACCAGTGGGTTAACAGTGGGGTCAGGTCAATAGGGCTGTGAAGTCTGCCCTTAGAAATTGGTTCAATTTTCTCCACCCCCAGACCAGACCTTGAACAAAGTTACAGCCCATAAATAACTGACTTAGTCTCTCATTGAGAGCCAGGTCATCTCCAGTGCCTGGTTTTGGTTTCCCCATTTTCAGATGTAGAATGTCTAACGCATACCAAAATCAAACAGGCAAGTTTCATGTCAATTTGTTTTATTGCTTCAGTGCGTATGAAGGTTGGCTTGACCTGGTTATGAAAGTTAAAGCAAAGTCACAAAATTCTAGCTTAAAAATCAATGCCTAGCCACCAGTAATAGAAAGCATATGGGTCCAATGTCAATGATGAAGTATAGCATTTATAACATATTTAAATTGAAGGTATATGTGTCCTTGCTTTATTTCACTAAATTATCTGCTATATTAATTTAGAAAGAAATTGGTATAGCCCTAGTGTTGATGATTTTAAGTGTCTCATACAGTTTGGACTCACAGTTTGATAGCATGGTGTTAGGCAGCTCCAAATCCTGTCCAAAATCTGTGTTCAAATCCTTGTTCTAATATTTACCAGGTGTATGACCATGGGCCCTCCACTTAATCCCTAATTTCCTCATTTGAAAGCAGAGATTGTAATATTCTATATCACATGATGGTTGTAGGCAATATGCTTTGCAAACCTTAAAGTGATATATAAAGGTGGCTAATTATTAGTTTTATCCATATAATGCAAGGAGTAAAACCTTCACTATGAGATAAATGTATGCAAAGTGCTTTGGAAATTTCAAGATACTATATAAATATTGTTTAGTGTTGTTGTTGTAATATTATTTAGCTTACACGAAACTCCCTCATTTTAAGGATAAGGAAGTTGAGGCCTTTACTAGTATATTAATTCCACCTTATATGTTGTATACCATCAGAAAAAGATAGAATGATAATTTTTGTGATGGAAATTTTTCCCTCATCTGATCTCATACCACTTTGTCTTCTTTCTATTCAATTCTCCTATTCTAATGTTTATCATAATTATCTGTTTACATAATACTTCCCTGTGTACATATCATTGCCACCAACAAGCCACTTGAGAGACAGGCTGGAAGCAACATGTGCCAGGTGGATCCAACTACCATCACCACTTTAGCTACTACCACGCCTCAGACTTTGATGGAGAAAGACCAAGATGCTGAGCCCAAAAGCTCTTCGAATATCCCTGTCCTCAGGCCATTGGTCTTATTTCTATCCCAATCCCCATATCCATTGTCACAGGGAGTGCCTCTTATGGAGGAAGGGGTCAACCAACCTCCCACCACCAATACCAACTGCCACTGAAGGGGAATTGCAGGAATTGCAATTCCAGGAATTGCAGCGCCCCCAGACCAGTGATCCTGCTTCTAGCCCTGCTGCAATGACACCAGTGGAGATAAAGCCAACAACTGTCTCTACAATCCCCATTTCCTAAACAGCCACAGCTACCAAAAACCCCAGAAAAGAAAGTTCTCACCACCAGTCTTCAATAATGTCAATTGGTTTAACATTAGAAATAGATATGGTTTTATCAGTAGGAATGGCATTAAAGAATATGCATCATAATCTTTTCCAGTGCATCCTAAAGGCCATTTGATCTCTTCATCTGACTTGTAGCTTAAACCTTTTATATGTATTGTCCCCCATTACAATGTGACTTCCTTGAGAGTGGAGACTATCTTCATATTCTACTTGTATCCCCAGTGTTTAGCACAATGCTTTGCACATAGTAAGCATTTATTAAATGATTTTTTCATTTATTCATTCCCTCACTAGATTGTAATTTTTCAGGACCAGTAACTCTGTCTTATTTATCTTAATATCTTTCCTAGTGCCTGATATAAAATGTTGTATATTCTAGGTGCCTAATAAATATTCTTCAAATAAAGTATTTTGTGACACTACAAAAATATGTTTATATGTAAACTTATATTTTTATTCTGTAAAATTTTTGATTGGTCCAGTTCTACCTACCCAAATTACCTAAACACTACTCTCCAGTATAAAACCTCTGTCACCTGTTGAATACACAGGGTTTATAATTGTTAGTCTTGTTCATGCTGTCTAACCCATCATGCCACTGGACATCTCTTTAGAACTGTTACTAGGTTTTGTTGTTTCAGTATTCAGGAAATGTTTTTTTCTTCACTTAGATAGTTTTCCTCTCAGCAGGGTACACGACCATTAGGTGGCAAACAGTAGGTATCTTGATTCCTATCATCTTGCAGTCCCAACTAAGTGATTCATGCTTTATCTCAAGCCCGTATCATAACTATGTGTTTTCCTGTGTTCACACAAGTATGAGAGGAGGCAGTGAATCATGGAGGAGGGCTGGGAGAGCCAAGCAAGGCTTTTAATAGTAATAAATGTGAGTTATTAAAGTTGGAGTTGAAAGGTAATAGCCCTTCAAGGGAATAATTCAGACCCCAATGATATACTGAAGTTGGGAATCAGGGTAGAATAGTGGGTTCGATATCTGAACAGTACTCAGGGGCTAGCACCTAGGCAGGAGCTCAAGGTCAAGAAAGAATGATGCTAAAAAGCTAAGTAAACATTAAAGGAATCAGATAGCAAATGTGCCAGAGCTGGGGACTGACAGGGTCATAGATTCAGAGACAGATACAACGGACCTCAGATGTCAGGGATTCCAACCTCCTCATTTGAAAGACGAGGAAGCTGAGGAACGAAGCAATAAATCGACTCAGCTGGCTAATGAAGTGTCTGAGGAAGGATTTGAACTGAGGTCTTCTTGATTCTTAGGTTCAGTATTCTATTCATTACGCCACCTCTTTACCAAAGACCAAGTAGTGAACCAAGGCAAGTCAGAAGAGAATTAACCCCAGTGCATCAGAGTTAAGGAACTTTAAAACCGATTCAAATCCTATTGCAACAGGAGCCATTGGCTCGTTCATAGATTATCAGAATATCAGAGTCTCATTTGCAGATTCTAACTGAAATATATTCTCTTTCAACTGCACTGAGTTCATAGTGGATATGCAAATAGTTGTTGGTGGCTTGACTAAGGTTTAACCTTCTGACTACCTGGGTGTTAATTTTTGCTTGTGAGTCCTTCCAGTGTCTGACTCTGGGGAAGGTAAAATTCCCGTGACTCCCTTTTCTTCACAGCCTCCTTATAAATTAAAGAACCATGGGTGATAATCAATATTCTCTACTCACAAAGAATCTCCCACAAGAAAACTCTTTACTACTGTATGTTGTATTTGAAATTTAAATAAAAGAACTTCTTAGATTTCCAATGGTCATAATTTGTCTCAGAAGAAAAATCCTATATATAAAATCAAGGTTATAGTATAATAGAATTTTAAGAATCTTAATTTTTAAAAGTTTTATTGATGACTTTTTATAAACCCCAAGTTCAGTTCCTTATCACCTCTCTCAGTAATATTGCAATAGCCTTCTAATTAACTGATCCCCCTGTCTCAGGTCTCTCTTTTGTCCAGTCCATCTTCCAGTAAATTGCCAAAGTAAGTTTTTGCAAAGCATCAGTCTATGTATATCATTTCCCCTACTCAATAAACTATTACTTCCAGAGTGAAATATAAAATCCAGCTGGGAATTCAAAAGCTCTTTACAGCTGACCACTTTCCAGCTAAGGACATAGAGTATCATAGATTCAGAGCTAGAAGCGACCTTCAGTATCATTGAGTCTAGCTACCTTATCTTGAAGGTGAGGAAACTGAGGCACCAAACAATGAATTGACTTGCCCAGCTAGGAAGTGGAGCAAGGTAGATTTGGCAGTCAGAAGAGGAGAAGCAGACCCAATACACCACAATAATTTACCCAAATATATCCTTGCACTCCCCGCCCCCATCTCCACCCCACGTAGAGCTAGCAAAGCTTCCCATGTAACAAAGAACAAACAGTTAAGCAAAACCAGCCAACACAGAGAAAGGTCTGATGGCTTATACAGCCCTCCTCTGCAGTGGTGTTGAACCCAAATAGAAATGGGGCCACTTATCCATATACAAGGATGCCTGCAGGCTACATATTGACTTAGAAAACCATGTGCGAACATTATCCATGTTCTATTTTATTTTTATTCATTTTGTTAAAATATTTCCCAATTATATTTTAATCTAGTTCAGGCTTACTTCAATGTGTGGTGTCCCGCATGCTGCATGTGGCCTGTTGCCCTACATTTGACACTTCTGTTCTGCATGAGTCTCTCAATAGAGAGGAGGGAGGTATGTTTCATCCTCTGATTCTCAGGCTGTATATTGATCATTACAAATGAACACTGGTCGTCTTTGATGTTGTTTTCATTACATTATTGCAATTGTTGTGCGCGCTTCTCTATTTTCCATCAGCAACTCTGCTTGGCTTGAACTCCACAGAACCCCATGCCTTGCCCATTCTTCCCCAAAGGTTCCTCCTCACCTTGTCCAAGGACAGGCTAATCACCTGAAATCTAATCACCATGCAGATTTACTCAGTTTTGGTACTCAACGTCAACTCATCTTCAGTTTTCTCTCCCTCTGATTGGAGGACTGGAGGGCAAAGGATTAGACACCTCCCCAAATCTTGGAGGGTTCGCAACCCTTCAGGTAACTCCATTTTCCATCAACAGCTCTTCTTGGCCACCCCCTGGTATACACCCCTGTCCCCGACCTTTTCAGTTTCCTATTATCTGTTATCTTCCCCCTTTAGATTGTAAGCTCCTTGAGGTCAGGGACTGTTTCTTTTCTGTATTTGTATCCCCGCACTTAGGATAAAGCCTGGTGCATAGTAGGTGTTTATTGAACTGAATTGAAGGACGATTATATAGGAACCTTTCAGAAGAACAAACTTCAAAAAGTTTTTCTGGACATAAAACTAAAGAATTTTGTTCAGCTCCCAATCTATAATGTCCTATCTCTTCTTTACCTATCCAAATCCAGCAAGGCCTAGTTCAAATTTCACCTCCTCCCTGAAGCCCTCTACGATCTTTCTGTTTTGCTTGTTCTCATAATCCCTCTAGGAATTATTGTTTCTAACACTGGTTTTTGATACTTATAATTTTTTCCCCAAAAACTTAATGGACAATATTATTATTTGGTTTTTGTACATGTAGCTCTTGTCTCCACAGCGAGATTGTACAATGAGATTATAAATTCATGAAGAGCAGAGATTGCAACTTGTGCCTTAAATAAAATAGCCCCTATACTGTATAGTGTAGTGCTTTGTACAGAGTAGTCATTCATGGTTTTGTTTTATCTTTTTTGAGGCAGTGGGGATTACATGACTTGCCCAGGGTCACATAGCCAGTAAGTGTTTGAGGCTGGATTTAAATTCAGGTCTTCCTGACTCCAGGACCGGTGCTCTATCTACTGTGCCACTAGCTGCCCCTAGGAATTCTTTGTTGAGTGAAAAACTGAATGAAACAATGTTCTATGTTTGAACTTTCCTCTAGTACTGGATTTTCTGTGAGTTTTGTTACAACCACTTAAAAATCTCACTTAAAGAACATTTCAGTACCTTTAACATCAAAAGGCTTCACAAAATTTGACTTCATTATCATTTTCTCTGTACAGAGAACGCAAGTTGGAGTTTTTTTTAACAAAACCTCTCTAGGCCTCAATTCCCATATCTGTAAAATGATGGGACTTGGACTAGATAATCTCTAAAGTACACAATAATTGGAAATTTAGGAATGGATTTTTCACAAGACTGTAAAGATCTTAGGATGTCAAAGACACTTCCAGAAAAACTTTATTTTTCTTTATTCCTTTCCCTGTATTCAATTCCACTCCCCTTAACCACCTACACACCTGATGTTACCATTATCACTTGACTTGTGACTTCCATCTAGGGCTGCCAACCGGAGTATAGGATTGGTGGACACATGCTGAGTGTGCAAGATGGAAGCATTTCACAAAGAAGCACCATGCTGTTGTTACCAATTAAAAACACTCCTCTGCATCTTCACTGCATTTCTTTCCATTATTCTCATTGGCTAGTCATTCAATTCAACAAACCTTTATTGGGTCCCTGTGTGCAGAGTCCTTTTTCCTGGCACAGCTATAACTTGGTTGTTGCTTCTTTTTGGTGTCCCTTCACTATGCTGTAGTTTCATGAGGTTTTTTTCTGATGTTTTCTGGAAAAAGAAAAAGTTTTAAGTCATAAAATGGGGCAAAGTCAGCTACCTGTATGGAATAAGTCACTTCTCTTGTTTAGAGCTATCTTATCTATAAAATGGGGACGTTTGAACTAGTCAGGGCTTCTTAACCTGAAGTCTGAAACTTTTTTAAAAAATATTTTGAAAACTATTTCAAATAATTGGTTCTGTATTAATCTAATTTATTTTATAAATTTTAAAACATTATTCTTAGAACGGGTCCATTAACTAACCTACCCAAAGGGTCCATGACATGAAAAAAGTTAGGAACCCCTAGACTAGATTTCGCTATAGGCCTTTCCTACTCTAAATTCTTTGATTTTAAGTACAGCCTTCTGGATTGAATGTACCCCACTCTGGAAGGGAGTATGTGTGTATATATACTCAAGTTTAGGAGGAAATGGGGGGGTAAGGTTGTTTGTCTTTTCTGGACTTGGAGAACTAAAATTCCCAGTTTTAAGGTTACATGTTTCCTTTAATCCTTCTTAGAAAGCAATTATCTTATTTCATGTGCCAAGAAGGTGAGAAGAGAAATAGAAAGAAGACAGCCAAATAAGAAAAATTTAAAGGCAGCTATAAGCAGAAAGAAGAAGGAATCTTGACCTAATGACAGATGTGCCCTTCACTTCTGAGCACGTAATTTTGCAGAACGGGTTTCTGCCCCCTTCATTTTCTCTATCTTCTGAATTCATGAGAATAATAATGACTCATAGGCCTAGAATTTTCTAGAAATGGGTGGTTCTGTGTTAACAGCCCTTGGCTTTGCCACAGGGCCTTCATCCATCCATCTCTCCATCCAATATGACTTACTAGCAAACATCATCTAATCATTATCATTTACTCATAAAAAAAGCAAATGACAAAAAAAAAAACCCTCAAGTAAACCACAAACAATTCTTCCATGAGCCTAGTGTTGCCAGTAGGATTATTTGATTTAAAGGTGATACAATCTTTTATGTTTCCTGGTGCGAGAAGTTTTCAGTTTTTAAGACAGAAGCTTTAGGATACTCTGAGAGAAATTGTTAATGAATTTAGATGAAAATCATGGTATTCAAATCTGACAATGGCCTTATAGTGTTTTTCTACTTTGATATTAACCCACAAAGTAGAGATGGCCAGTCCTTTAGAAATCTTGTTGTAGTATGAGTGAAAAATTTTAAAATTCAATGTTTTAAAGGCTTTTGAATTTCATTTCTATCAGAAATCCCCCAAAGCCATAGCATTTGGTGTGGGTTAAAGTTTCCCAGAATTCTTTCTTAAACTTTTCTTGACATCAGTTACAGACTGACAGCACCCATTCTAAAACTAATATCACAGCCGAGTGGTTTATAACCCCACTAGCAAGTCATATGGACTAATCCCGTCTCACTGTGACAGCATCTCCATCTTTGTATCCTAGCCAAACTTTCAATTTAAGAATACTGTTGGCCTCTAGAAAGAAAAGGACTTGAGAAGCTGCCAAACAGAACACAGTTTTAATCTGTATTTTATTTCTTTGCTCAACTCCAGATGCATGGATGAGTGATTGATTCACCACAAACTACTTCTACCTCCGCCCCCAAGTCTAGCCTTTGTCATATTTGCTTCAAGAATTAGGATAAACCCATGCTCATTTCACTGCCACATCTCATCTTCCCCCAAATCCCAAATCATGGATTTTTAAAGTTTTAATAAACCTTAAATATTATGAAGTCCAATCCCTTAATTTTGTAAATGAACTCAGGTCCACAAGGATTAGTTGATTCGTTCAAGGTTACCTTTACAGCTATGATCTTCTGTCTTCTGACTCAGGACACTATTCTGTCACTTAAAAAAGAAATAAATGAAGGTATGTTTTCTCTTCTTTCGGTCAAATCAAACCTTTTCTTTGCCTTCTTCATATAACTTTCCTACCATTTCCTGGTTACAAAAAATTTTTCTCCTTTTTCTGTTCAAATTCTCCTCATCTAATTTCCAAATGAAATGGATTAATATGTATGGCCTTATTACACTTGACCTATGAATGGAGGGAGATCCAAAGAGACTGATGTGGATGCACAGGGAACTCAACATTCCACTTAGATTTTTAATGATATTTATATAAGGTGAATATAAGGGTTTGACATAGCACTGCAGGTATTGTGTCAGAAGCATCTCAAACTCTCAACATGTCTAAAATTGAATTCATTACCTTTCCCCAAAACATGTTTACTTCTAAACCTTTCTATTTTTTTATGAAAATGCCAATATCCATTTATTCTCCCAGCTTCTTAATTGTGGCATTATCCTGGGTTGCTAATTCTCTCCCTTACCCCACACATCCAATCAGCTGCTGTTTCTACCTTCACAAAATCTGTCAAATCCTACCCCATCTCTCTATTCACACATGTTAGTTCAGGCCCTCATCACTTCTTACCTAGATTATTTCAACAGCATCCTAATCAGTCTCTCTGTGTCAAATCTATTCTCATTCTGGCCCATTCTATACATTTTTACAAAGGTAATTTTTCTTTTTTTTTTTTTACTTTTGTTTATTTTTAGTTTACATCATTCATTTCCATGATATTTTGATTTACAGATTTTCTCCCCATCTTTCCCCTACCCACCACCCCAAAACAGAGATCCCACTGTATACCCCCTCCCCCAATCATCTCTCTCCTATATTCTCCCCCATCACCTCTGACTTTCCAGTAGGGCAAGATGGATCTCCTTACCCCAGTACCTGTATATTTCCCTCTTTCCTATTCCATCCCCCATTTGTTCTATTCTCTACTTTGTCCCTGTCCCTTTACAAAAGTGTGTGCAACCCTCCCCCACAACCTGTCCTTCCCTCCATCCTTTCCCCTCTCATCCCCTTCCCCCCTACTCTCTTGGATGCCAATATATCCAATTTAAAGCGCATGTCATTCCTTCCTTAAGCCAACTACAATGAGAGTAAGGTTGACCCATTCCCTTTGTATGCATGTATAAATTCCTATATAGACATATGTGTATGTATATGTATTTATACATTTGTATTCCCTTTACCTATCCTCATACTGAAAAAAGTTTCATAAGTTACAATAGTCGCTTTTCCATGTTGGCATGTAAATAGTGCAACTTTGCTAAGTTCCTTATGATTTCTTTTCCATGTTTACCTTCCCATGCTTCTTGTATTTGAGTGTCAAATTTTCTTTTCAGTTCTGGTTTTTCATCAAGAATGCTTGGAAGTCCTCCACCTCCTTGAACGACCATATTTTCCCCTGGAACATTTTACTAAATTTTGCTGGGTAGGTGATTCTTAGTTTTAATCCTTAGTTTAATCCTCCTTTGATCTCTGGAATATCATATTCCAGGCCCTTTGATCCCTTAATGTAGAAGCTACTATATCCTGGATTATCCTGATTATGTTTCCATAGTATTCAAATTGTTTCTTCTTGGTAGCTTGTGATATTTTCTCCTTGATCTGGGAACTCTGGAACCTGGCTTTTTGGGATCTTTTTGGGACCTTTTCAATAGGTGATCAGTGAATTCTTTCAAGTTCTATTTTGCCCTCTGGTTCTAAAATATCAGGGCAATTTTCCTTGAGAATTTCTTAAAGGATGCTTTCTAGGTTCTTTTTTTGATCATGGCTTTCAGGTAGTCCAATAATTTTTAAATTGTCTCTCCTGGATCTATTTTCCAAGTCAGTGGCTTTTTCAAGGAGACATTTCACACTGCCTTCCTTTTTTTCATTTGTTTGGATCTGTTTAATAGTATCTTGATTTCTCATAAAGTCATTTGCTTCCATTTGCTCCACTCTAATTCTGAAGGAATTATTCTCTTCAGAAAGCTTTTGAGATTCTTTTTCCATATGGCAAATTTGACTTTTTAAGGCTTCTTCTTCTCCTCATTGGCTTTTTGGGCCTCTTTTGCCTTTTGAGTTAGTCTATTTTTTAACATGTGATTTTCTTCAGTTAGGTTGTTGACTCTTTTCATGATTTTCTTGCATCATTCTCATTTTTCTTCCCAATTTTTCCTCCATTTCTCTTATTTGGTTTTCAAAATACTTCTTAAACTGCTCTATGGCTTGAAGGCAGTCTTCATGTTTCTTGGAAGCTTTTGGTGTGGGAGTTCTGACTGTGTTATCTTCCTCCCATTCCATGCTTTGATCTTTTCTGCCCCCAAAAAAGGAATCTAAAGTTGCATTGCTGGGTTTGCTTTGCTTCCTTTGCCTACTCATGTTGCCAGTCACTTACTTGACTTTTAAGTTCAGTAGAACTCTGCTTTCAGAGGGGATAGCTCTATCTCAAATCGCTGGGGTTTTCGCAGTTGCTGGAGCTATTAGGAGGCCACCATTTTTGCAGCCCCCACCAGCTTTGGCTCACTGAAAACGCACCTCAGGACCACTACCCAACATCACGATCTGATCCAGGCAGCTCAAGGCAAGAGCACTTGGCCTCTAAATGATCACTTGGCTCCTCTGCAATCTGCAGGCTGGGAGCTTCTGAAGCAGCCATGTGGAGGCAGCTGCAGGGCCACTGCTTCAGCTACTCCTAGCTCTTGGTCAGTCAGTGTATCGGCAAGCACCCTAGCATACCTAGGGCGGCTACTAGCACAGGTTCTTAGATCTGCTTTTCTAAAGGAAAGCAACTCAAAGTGGGTTAACAATCTTACTTTAATCAATCAAATACCATTTACCTAGTTCAGGGGGAAAAGTCGGCACCCTGAACTTCAGAGAATACAAACAGAAGTTACAAACAAACAGAAAAA
>CM053581.1:142195177-142224486 GCA_028627135.1 Pseudochirops cupreus | reverse complement strand
ACCCACTGCCCAATCACAAAGCTACAAGGCACGGGCATTCCTGGAAAACAAGCCTGGCGCCACAGGCTCCACATGACCACATTCAGCCTATTAGGGAACAGAGTATACTTTCAAATATCCAAGGGTCCTCAGGGTCACGTAGCCACTTTAACAAAGGGCCTAGGGGCAGGGAAGATCTTCAGATTCCCATAACAGTCAGCCAGACCCTCTCCCCCGAATTTATCTGAGTTCTACTGACCTTTCACTTAGTCCTTGTTTCTTATGGGTTTGTAATTCTGGAAAAATGCCACAGCTGCCAGTGATTCACACTCCAGCAGCACTTGTTCTGGCAGCCCTAGGGCTCCAGCTGTGGGTTCATGTGGTGCTGGTCTGGACTCCCAGCATGCTGTGATGAGCCTCTTCCCGTCTGTCTGCCAGGCTGCCTTCAGTGGGAGCTTTGATACCCTGTCATTTTGTGAGTTCTGGAGCTTTAAAATTTGTTTAGAGTCATATTTTATAGTTATTTGAGGTGGTTAAGGGGAGATATGTGGAGTTTTGCTGCTTCTATGCTGCCATCTTGACTCCACCCCCCAAAAGCTAATTTTTCTTAAGCATAGATCTGACATGTGACTCCCCTATTCACCAATTCCAATGATTTCCTATCACCTCTAGGATAAAACCTAAACTCATATATTTAGTTTTTGAAGTCCTAGGCAGTATGACAGTCTATCCTTCTATCCTTCAAACATTTCAGACATCTTCCTCTTTTTCCTTTCTCTCCCTTTTGTCTCTCCTTTCTTCTTCCTCCTTCTCCTCTCTCTCTCTCTCTCTCTCTCTCTCTCTCTCTCTCTCACACACACACACACACACACACACACACACACACACACACACCTGTTTCCATATTCCTCACACACAATATTCCCTATCTTCTCTCCATGTCTTTGCACTGGTCATCACCCATTCCTGGAATATATTCATTCCTTAAGTTGGCCTAATAGCATATCTTTCTTTGAAATAAAGCTCAATATAAGAAGTGACGAACAGGTGGACTTCAGAGAAACCTAGAAAGATTTATATGAACTGATGCTGAGTGAGGGAAGAAGAACCAGGAGAACATTGTACACAGTAACAGCCACAGTCTACAAGGACTGATTTTGACAGACTTAGCTTTTCTCAGCAATGCAAGGACCTAAAACAATTCCAAATGACACACAATGGAAAATGCCACTCACATCCAGAGAAAGAACTATGGAGTCAAAAATGCAGAACAAAACAGAGTATTTTTTAAATTTTGTTTTGTTTTTTCTTGCTCGTGGCTTTTCCCATTTGTTATAATCCTATACAACATTATTAATGTGAAAATACGTTTAATACAAATGTATATGTAGAACCCATATCAGATTGCAAGCCATCTTGGGGAGGGGTAGAAAATTTAAAACTTATGGAAGTAAATGTTGAAAGCTAAAAATAAATAATTCAATTTTAAAAAGAATTAAACAAACAAAAAAGAAGCAAAGTTCAAGTATTATGTTCTACATGAAGCCTTTCCTAATTTTCCACACACAATGCCCTCTTTCCCTAACAACCTTGTATTGAGTTACTTTGTATATATTCGTATTTATGAATTTACATTACTGCTGTATATATTTTGTATGTGCTTGTTGTCTCCCCCATTAGAATGTAAGTTCATAGTTCTGAAAAGGGACAGGGTCAAAGGAGAAACTAGAATAAATAGGGGGTGGAATAGGATGGAGGGAAATATAGTTAGTCTTTCACAATCTAACTACTATGGAAATGTTTTGCATAACTCCACATGTATAACCTATATTGAACTGCTTGTCTTCCCAGGGGGTGTGGGTGAGGAGGGAAGAATGGAGAGAACCTGGAACTCAAAGTTTTAAAAACAAATGTTAAAAAATTGTTGTTACATGCAACCAGGAAATAAGATATACAGGCAATGGGGTATTGAAATCCATCTTGCCCTACAAGAAAGTAAGAGGGAAGTGGAGAAAGGGAAGGATAGGGGGAGATATATGAGAGGGCAGACGAGGGGAAGGATAATCAGTATGGTTGCCATCTTGGGGTGGGGGGCAGGGGAGGGATGGGGAGAAAATTTGGAACTCAAAATCTTGTGAAAATGAATGTTGAAAACTAAACATAAATAAATAAACTCCGAAAAAAAAAGAATGTAAGTTCATTGTGAATAAGGATTGTTTCATTGTATATACTTGCATCTGGAGCACCTACTACAATGCCTGACACATAGTAGGTACTTAATGAAAATTGTGTGTTGATTGATAAGCTCTTGGTTTTGTTTTGTTTTTTGTTCATTGGCAAAATAAAAACCGGAAGAATTAGAAGACAGTATAGCAATACTGAGGAGTTGTTCCTTCCAATAAGCCCCAACTTCTCTTCATATTCTCTCCATGTCCAACAAATGAGAATCCTCTAGAATCCACTTTCTTGACTTCCATGGAGTTATTTAAGAGATTTGCGAGGCCTGGGAACACATTCACGTGGAAATAGGCTTTAAAATGAATTTTAAAACATAGCCTTTGGAAAGGAATGCAGGCTTTCAATCATATCATTTTAGATAGGCCCATTTAAATAGTCTCTGTGGTCCAACTGTTGCCTAGAAGAGCATTTTTCACAATTCAAAATGATATATGTTTCTCAGTAAACTCCAAGAAGGACAATTTTTCTCTGTTGCAGTCAGAATTCTACTTCAATTAAATTTAGTCTAATGGGCACCTTATAAACTTTGGGCACTATTTCTTCTGTATGATTTTTGTGAGGAAATTTCACTGCAGTTAACCAGAAATCAGAAGAGAAGAAATCACTTCTTAGGCCTTTGGTCAAGATCAATAGCAATAATTTGTGGTACCTTACAAAGTAAATACATCGTTTAGAAGATTGTGAATATATTATTATCCAAAATCGTTAGATTCACAGTTTTCTGGTATAGCTCTTGCATACGATATATAAAGCATAAAACACCCCTCTGTCTTCATTATCTCATTTGGTCTGCCCAACCATTCACTCATTTGAAGCATTTATTAAGTGCCAAGATTGTAGGTTTAGAGATGGAAGGGAATTCCTAGGTCTTCTAGCTTAATTCTCCCTTTATTTTACTGATGAGGAAACAGGAACAGAGAGAGACTTTCTCAAGATTATACAGGTGGTAAGTATAATCGAATTAGTAACTCAATTCTACTCCGGTCTTCTCACTCCAAATCCAGAGCTCTTTCCACTCTACCATGCTGCCTACTATGCAGCAGGCACTACTCTAGGCCCTGAAGATCTAGAGATGAACCCAGCGTCATTTAATGTGTTAGCCATCCCTCCTTGCTTTATGTCATTTGCAAATTTGATAAATGTACCATTTGTGCCTTCATCCAAAATACTGATAAAATATCAAATAGTTCAAGATCAAGCAACAATCCCTGGAGTGCTCCCTTCGAGACCTCTTTCCAAGGGGATCTATCATAGGAAAAGAGAATTATACATTTAGAACTGGAAGGGACCTCTGGAGACATTCAACTCATCTTCCTTATTTTGTAAATGAGGGCCCTCCGAGATCATATGACTAGCCCAGGGTCAGGCATGTTTGACTTAGGATCTGAACCCAAGTCTCCCTAACTCCAAGGCCAGTACCCTTTCCACTTCATTATTTTTGTTGTTTAGTCATTTTCGGTAATGTCTGACTATTCATGACTCTCTTTGGCGTTTTCTTGGCAGAGATACTGGAATGATTTGGCATTTGCCTCTTTGGCTCATTTTATAGATGAGGAAACTGAGGTAAACAGGGTTAAGTGACTTGCCCAGGGTCACACAGCTAGTAAGTGTCCGAGGCAGGATTTGAGCTCATGTCCTCCTGACTCCAGGCCCAGAACTCTACCCACTGTGCCACCTAGCTGCCCACTACTTCAATATACTGCTTCTCAAAAACCACGGTAGATGCACCCAGCATCCACTCAGTTTTAAATCTACCTAGCTTTATGATTATTTAGCCCAAATCTCTTAACCTTATTAACAAGAATGGCACGAGAAACTTTGTGAAATGCTTTGCTGTATCTGTGTAGATTATATCTACACCATTTTCCTGGATCAACCAGTCTAATAATCCTGTCAAAAAATAAAAGAAAAGAAAGGGAAGGAAAAAAAATGGGTTAGTCTGGCATGACTTGTTCTTGATGAAATGATGCTGAGGCTTTATAATCTCTGATTTAATTCCATACACATCCACAGATCATCTACTAAACTAGAGCTTTAAGTAAGCTAACTGCTTGTGGAACAGATTCTGTTGGCGAAGGACAAAATTGAATAATTTGGGGTGAGTGGGTTGGAGCAGTTCACAGAGGATAGTCAGGGTGAGGCACAGGACAGTGAAGAATTGTGGGGAGAGGGTCTACTTCTCAGGGTCACGTAGCAAAACTGCCACTCTTCCCTCTAGAGTAAACCACTTAGGCAAGGCATGGGAACTGTGATTGCCTTGCAAAGGAAGTATAGAGGCAGGCCTCTCCAAGTAGAAAAACTGTCCCTCCCAAAGCAGCATCTTGGAACCATCATGACCCTGCCCTTCCCATTTTCAAATCATCCTTTTAAAATACAGTTTAGAATTTTGCCTGGAATTGAAGTCAAGCTCATTGGCTTGCAGTCTGCAGGCTCTACTTTCTTCTCTGTAATGAGAATTGAATTGGCAATGTTGAATTCTGTAATGCTCACTCTTTCCTAATCCTGCACTTTCTCTCCCATTATACATGAGCCCTCGTAAGTGGCTCTGCAACCACCTCCCCTTGATCTCTTGTTTCATTTGGGCCCAGTGACTTGATCTCATCAAAGTTTACAAAAAAGAAATCTGTATTCTTTACATTTTCCCTGGCTAAGTACTCAATAGCTGCAGTCCTATGTAAATAAGGCCAGTGGCTTCACTGAACATTATTATGAACCACTATGCCACCTTTTGGCCAAAGTTGACATTGACACCTAGAAATTATAATGTGCTGTTCCAGACTGAACAGTGCTGGAATTTGTTATAGCTCATTTAAATTGCTTTAACCTCCCAGCCTTTTGCTCACTACTCAATTTCTTATTTCTTCACAAGACCCTTCTTCTAAGCACTGTTATGACTTCCAGCTTAGTCTAAGCTAGATCTCTCTATCTATACCATCTGTTTATTCCTAAACTATCTTCTTTTTCTTCCATATTCTCCTCCTTCTTCCACCGTCCTGGAACTTAGCTATTTGCTTACATTTTTTATCTTAAATTGATAATAGATACAGTTTGAAATGTTTATACAGTAGGTACAGTTCTTTGAAATGAACTGGAAATTATCAAAGAGAAGAGGGTCCTGCTTTACTAAAATGACTAATCATTTTCTCATCTACACTGTGTGAATTCAGATACTAGGAAACACACAGAAGTTATATGTGTGTGTATGTGTATGTGTGTGTGCACGTGTGTTTTTTTGCATATGTATATATGTATATACACACATAATAACTGCAACAGAATGATTGTATGAAACTAGTAACATTTTGGTAATAGCATGAAATCGTTGTTCCCTACCTTCCCATCCCCTCCCCCCCCAAATTACAACCACTTAGCAGAATGATGCATGTGATTTTTTTGCTGTCAAAACAAATTAAGGAATCATTTAAGCTAAGAAAATATAATCTTATTTTCTTCTATAAAAATAGAGCATCTTTATGATCACATGCAAAAAAGCAAAATAAGACACTGCAAAGTCTTAATTAGTAAAGAAATCATCTTTAAATATTACTAGCATTATTGTATTCTTTCAAATACTTGGAAATTTAAGGCATCAGATTATGATAGCCTTTTAGAGGGGCATTAGAGGTTTTCATAAATCCAATTTTTTCATTTAATTTTCTTTTCTAGTATATAAAAAATATTTGATCCCAGTTTCCCCCTCCAAACACCAATAGAATCCCCCTTTGTAACCAAGATGTCTAGTTTTCAATTCATTGGCCATATCTGATGGTGTATGCCTCATGTCACATCTGCAATCCCTGCCTATGAGAAAAGGTACATATATTTCATCATCCGACTTCTGAAGTCAGGATGGGTCATTGCATTGAACTCATTCTGATTTTTAATGTAATTCTCATTTAAAAATTTACAATTCTTTTGTACCTTGTTCTCTTGTTCTGTTTACTTCGGGCTTCAACAATTCATTCAAATCTTCCAGGTTTCTTTGGATTTTTCTTGCCTGGCACTTCTAAGGTGCAATGATATTCTATTACATTCACATGCCAACATAACATTTTAGCCATTTTCTAATCAATTGGCACCTGCTTGGCACCTGATTTTTTTTGTATAAAAAAGTGCTATTTTGAATACTTTGGTAAATGATACCTTTCCCTCTTTTTTCCCGTTAAATTTCATTGAGGTCCGTGCCCAGTAATTGCATTGCAGGGTCAAGTGTATTAACAATTTAGTCACTTATCTACCATAATTCCAAATCGTATTCCGTAAAGCTAACTCCGTTACTTTGCAGGTGTGAAAATCAATAAAGCAACTCACTCAGGCTGAGATAGTAGAATTATATACAGTTTTCTTGATTAGTCAGTCCCACTATTTTTATTCTCTGTTAGTGTATTCCAATTACTACTTTATCTGAATCTACTGAACACGACAGAGCCTTATTTGTAGTGTAGTGGAGGGAAGGAGAGGGATGGAGAAAGAAGGAAAGAAAGGAGAAAGAAAAGAGAGGAGTCAAAAGAGAAAAGGGGAAGAGGGAGAGATAGAGGAAGGGAGAAAGGAAGAAACAGAGAGACGAGAAAAGAGAGAGGGAGGGAAAAGATGGAGAAAGGGAGCAAAGAAAAGAGATGTGAGAAGAGGGAAATAAGAGAGAGGGAGAAAAAAGGAGGGAGGGAGGCATAGAGGGGAGAAAGAGAGACAGAGAAAGGAAGAGAGGGAGGGAAAGGGTGGAAGAGAGAGGGAGAGAGAGGGAGGGAGAGAGAGAGAGAGAGAGAGAGAGAGAGAGAGAGAGAGAGAGAGAGAGAGAGAGAGAATGGGAAGAAAGGGAGAGAGAAAAGGAGTGAGGGAGAGGGAAAGAGACAGAGAGAGATGGGAAAGAAAAAGAAGGAAAAATTGGCTTGACAATAGAAGACCTGAGCTCTTAATCCTGGCTCTTCCATTAATGAATTGTGTGACTTTGGGAAAGTTACTTCACTTTCACCTCTCTGGGCCTGTGTCTCTTACCTGTAAAATATGGCAATTAAGAGTAGAGGTTCTTTAACAACCCTTCTTGCTATGACTTCTGTGATATCCTTGGGTCTGAAACGAAACCTAGCACAGTAGCTTGTATATATAGTAGGTGCCCAATGCATATTTGTTGTCTGGACACTTACTTTCATAGCTAAATCACAAGATATCATTTTACAAATAAAAACTCCAAAGTTGGAGATTATGGGCTTGGGACCTTATATGTACTGTCAGGCTTTATGGACATATTGGTTAGTTTCGATGAGCAACTCTCCCTACCCCAAACCCTCTTCATATTCACTGGGGCTAGTTCTCTGGGTAGATAAGGGGGAGAGACACATATGGAAATAAAGATTATGTAAACAAAAAATCAATAAGATATATATTTTAAAATAATAGCTTCAGCTATATGCCACAGAATAAACTTGCTGGCAAGTTACCCCTTTGTTGGTAAGCTTACATTCTACTACATGTCTCTGGACCTCCTGCCTTCTTCAAATCCCATCTATAAGTTCAAATCCCATCTATAAGAGGCTTTCCTGGTCCCCAATATCCTCCACAATGTCTCCCACCCTGCTTTCCTTCTAAGATAATCTTCATATTTACCTTGTATGTGCATTGTGTCTATCTGTCTGTTGTGTTTATCTTGTAGGTGTATGGCCTGCATTTTGTATTCCATAATAATTTGAATTCCTTGAGAGTAGGGACAAGTAGGGTGGCTACGTAGCACAGAGAATAGAGCACTGGTCCTAGAGTCAGGAGGACTTGAGTTCAAATCCAACCTCAGACACTTAACTAGCCATGGGACCTTGGGCAAGTCACTTAACCCCAATTGCCCTGCCTTCCCCCCTCCAAAAAGCAAAACAAAATAAAATTTAAAAAAAGAGTAGGGACAATTTTTGTCTTTCTTTGGCAACCTAGTGCTTAGCAAAGTTTCTACTACATAGTCAGCGCTTGATAAATGATTATTGACTAACTTTAGTTTTCTCAGCTGTAAAATGAAAAAAGTGTCAAGTTAATTATGTGGAAGCTTATAAACTTATGTGTACATCCTGTGGTTCTACAGAAGTAATTGTTGATTATCTCTGACTCAGCTAATCAAATATAGATCAATTCTACAAGCACTTATTAAGTACCTACTGGGTAAAAGTAGGTGATGGGGGCACAAAAATGAAAAATGATGTAGTCCCTGCTCTTTAGGAGTCAGTTTGTAATTTCTAGTTAGCTGGGTTTGTTCTTTTAAATAAAAAAGCAAAAACTTCTTAAAATTTTAATCAGTTGGATTAAAAATCTTTCAAAATTTCAAAAAACGGATTATACATTTAAAAGAGGGCACCAAACACAATATAACCTTGTCTTAATGATCCAAGGTTGGTATTATGAATATCATTCACATACTATATAAAGACGATGAAGCCATAAGGAGATATGGTATGATCTGGTCTCTGTAGAAAATATTCTCAAACAGTTGTGGTCTTTGAATTCTTGTATCTGTGTTTTTAGTTTTAATGTCACCCCACTTACTCAGTTATCACTGCTTTTTGCTGTCAGTGCCCCTTTTAGAGTCATTCTTTCTAATAGTCTGCTTCCTATTTGCTTTAGTTTTGGAACTCAAGATAAACACATTTGTTAGAACTATATATAGACTAAGAGTAAATGAACTCTGAGTAAGGATTTGAGAAGCTGTTCTATGAATAAAATTAATAGGTTCCTGCATGTGGATCTGTGTTATCTCTTTTGACCAATCGAGGGGTCATTTTTGTTTACTTCTCAGTTCTCAGTCAAGTAAGATGTTACTGTGCTCTACAACAGAGGGAAGCTAATCATTGAACCATTCAGGTATTGAATCCACAATCCCTGCTTCATTAGGTACCCTTCTGGCATCACTGGTGGAGAGAAGGGCATGACTAGAAACTGTCAACATTGAAATGTCAGCAGTTGGCAGTGCACAAACCTTTCCGTCTTACTTGAAGGATGATTTTTCTGTATCATTATCTCCATATCAATTGCAAAGCTTTGGGCAAGGAGCAGGGTAGTCCCTCCTACAAAAAAATGTTTACTATATTAAAGAATGTTCTGTCATCCCCTTCTACACAAAGCTCTTTTCAAGATTCTCCTCAAGAAAAGAGACATTAAACTTCATTTTGAAAACACGGATTAAAGAAACTAAAAGAGTGAAGGCATTCAAAAGGCAGAGAGGTATAAGTGAATCATATAAGGCCAAGACAATGTGGTGATCATCCTAATAATGGAGGTAGAAATTAGGCAAGAGTAGGAACCAAGGTTGAAGAGGAGAGATCATTTTTCAAAGTCAACCAGTGCATGAACATGTACTTTAGCCACAAGAATTGGAATGAAAATTCAAATGCATTTTGTGATCCCTGTCTCTTGATGATGAGTATTGGCACCTATTCATACTTGCTATTCTTTATGACTCTTGTCCATTGTCTCCCAAAAGTTCCCCTAAAAGGGTCTGCCCAATGTGCTGGAGGAATTTCTTTATTTCTCCCAACATCAGGGTGCCAGGGGAGCACTCTGGCTGTCTACTATCATCCCTCATTCTTGTAATGTGACCAGCTCATATTTTCTCCCTGTCATACAATTCCATGACAATGACTTTTACTCATATTCTTCCTTGGAGTTTTTGATTGGTTATGATTCAGCCTATTCGTGTTCACCAAGTTCTTTTCCATTGCCCTCTGTGTGATCCTCATATTTAGGTTTGGGTTTTTTTGGGAAATAGTGGTGTTCCAGGTCTAACTGCCTTATGTGTGGCAACACTGGCAAACTATTAGTATTAAAAAGCTGGGTCTCTGCTTTCATGGAAAATTTAGGGTCAGTAGAAGAGCTTTGAAGTGTGCCACAACCAATACATCTCACTTTCCTTTGGAAATACATTGGCAACCACTATGTCAAGAGCAGGAAGTAGATATATTTACAAAGACTATCCATCAGTAAATTCCTCCTAGGGAACTGATGTGCCCCCAAACAATGTAGGAGACAGAGTAAGTTCCTTTTGGTTGAAAATGTTTGCTCCCATCCCACACTGCAGAACAGCATGTACTCATAGAATTTCCATGGATCAGCAGAATGATAGAATTTGCAGATGTTATGCTAGAATTTCAAAATACGTTGCAATCATAAATGTATGTTTCTATGAAAAGAGGAAGAATAGTGAAGGATGGTGCAAGAACTACAGTGAATGAAGAAGTCAAAAGTTCAAGTGGATAAGAATGTGTTCAGATGCCTACATCGGGGTAAGGGGGGGATAAGGAAATAGTTTACATAAGAAGGGAGGAAAGGTGGCAGCCAAGACAGATGGGACTGGAACACATATAAATACAGAGGTGGGTAAGAAGTACTTAGAATACTGAAAAGGGTGAAGGCAAGATGATGAGTCAGAAAGATTTTAGCATAGGACATATCTATCCAGGGGTGGGGAACCTATGGCTTCATCTGTGAAGTTTGGATTCAGTCAAAGGACCAGACTAGAGGACCTAGAGGGCCACGTGTGACCTCAAGGACACAGGTTCCCCCACCCTGAATCCTGTGAACCACTAGAAATAACAGTAAACAGTGAAAACAATTAACATGAAGTAGTGATCTAAGTTCTAACACCAACTCTGTCATTAACTTACTGTGTGCACATGGGAAAGTCATTTTATTTCTCTGGTTTTAATCATTTGACAATGAGAGGGCTGAATTTCCTTCAAGGCTCAGCATCTATGCCCCACATATAAAGATTTTCCTGATACTCTTAGACGCTAGTGCCTCCCCCTAAAAATTACCTTGCATTTATATAACATACACTTACCTGTATATATGATTTCCCCAGATGGAACAGAAGATCCTGGAGACCAGAGACTTTTTTTCATTTTTGTCTTTATATGCCCAGGGCCTGAAATAGTATCAGGCACATGACCTGAGCTTAATCAGCGGTTGTTTGTTGACTGAGGATGCTCCCTAAGGTTCCTTCCACCTCCGAAATTCTGACTCAGTGGCCCAAACTGCTAAATGAAGGGAGTCACAAGCTAAAGAAGAGTGAACAAAAGGAGAATGATGACCAGCATGTAATCAAGCAAGCAGGTGTCAGAACTCATACTTCCCCAGACTGCTCTGTTGCTTTCTAAATGCCAAACCCATGGGCTTTTTCTTAGTCCTCAGCCCCTTTGAACTTTCTGTAGCAGATAATACCACTGACCACCTATTTATTCCTGCTTACTATTCTCTCCTTCTTTGGTTTCCTTGACACTGCACTCTCCTCTTGCTCTCCTCTCTCTCTCTCTGTCTCTCTCTGTCTCTCTCTCTCTATCTCTCTGATCACTCTTTCCCATTCTCTTTTGCTGGTTCACTGGAGTCCTCTCATTCTCTAAGTTGAAATGTTCTTTCTTTTATGAGAGGTGCCATGTTGTAATGAACACAAGGCTGGATCTGGAGTCAGGAAGACCTGGCTGGGTTCAAAACCTACCTTGGACATTTCTAGACTATACCATCAGGGGACAGTCACTTAACCTATCTAGATCTCAGTTTTTTATTAAATTTATTATCCTATAAGAGTCTCCCCTTGGTTTCATTTTCTTCTCTCTCATTATACTCTCCCAAGGCAATTTCATTCATTGCTCATGGCTTTAATAACTACCTCAATGCAGATGATTCCTAAATCTTTATCTTTCCCTTTCCCCCATCTACTGCCTTGAGCTTTTGTTCAACATTTTTAACTTCTTGCTGACATTTCCATCTGAATGTCCTCCAGATTACTAAAAATTCAGCATGTCCAAAGATAAATTTTTCATCTTCCTTCTAAAATATGACCCTTTTCCTAATGTTCTCATTTCTGAGAGAGGGAACTTAGATTAATGGAAAGAATGCTGGACCTGGAATCAGAAGGGATTTGGATTCGAATCTAACTTCAGATACTAGCTATGTTGCTCAGTCATCTCAGTTGTCTCTGACCCTTCATGACTCCATCTGGAGTTTTATTAGCAAAGATGCTAGAGTGGTTTCCCATTTTCTTCTTCAATTCATTTTACAGATGAGGAAACTGAGGCAAACATGGTTAAGTGATGAGCCTTGGTCACACATCTAGTAATTGTTTGAGGCCAGATTTGAATTCACAAAGATGAATTCTGAATCCAGGTTCTGTACTGTAGCCACTGTGCCTCTCTGGGCAAATCAATTAACCTCTTTAAACTGCAATTTCCTCATCTATAAAATGGGTATAACACAGTTATATATTCCATATGGGCACACATAATCCATACATACACCTTACAAACACAATGTATTCCAGGTAAAATGGAGTACTAGCAGCTCACTGATCTCCTTCTGCTTTTGTGCCTACCCCATGACTGCAGTAAGTCTCTCCAACCCATCCTCCATCTCTGCCTCCAAATATTTTTTCTTTTCTCTTAGGTACCATTGCTTCAATGATGCTATTCTTTATTTGTCCAGCTAAAAGTGATTCCTCTCTCCTCAACTCTCTTAGGTCGCCCTGATCTATCATCCCAGCTCATTCTTTTTTCCTAACCTATAATTATCTGTGGATGTGTCTACCCAGAAAAGCTTATTTTCTGAGGAGTCATTCTTTCTACATGCATTTGTGAAAAGCCTACTGAAAAGCTGCACTTGGTCCTGAGAAAGGTATAAAGACTGACTAAGATAATGTCATGAAATTTACAAACTACGGGAAGAATTAGACAAGTACAAATAACTATTAGAAGAGCTATAAAACAAAGTGGTATGTGAAATCCAAGAGAAAAGGACTTTATCAACCAGGGAATAAGGAAGGAAACAAGTATTTATTAATCATCTACTTTGTGCTAGGCACTATATTAAACACTGTATCAATATTATTTCATTTGATCCTCATAACAACTCTGGGAAGTGGGGCTATTATTATTTCCATTTTACAGATGAGGAAACTGAGGCAAACAGTCTTAGGTCACACAGCTAGCAAGTATCCGAGGTTGGATTGGAACTCAGGGCTTCCTGGCTCCAAACCGAGTGCTGCAACACCTAGGGAAGATTTTATGATGGGACTGATATTTGATTTTGACTTTGGATTGAATAGAAATTCAAAAGGTAAGTAGAGGGAGGAAAGATTTTCTAGGCAGAGGGAACAATGTGAATGAAAGTACAGAACCAGAAGAATGCTGCTCTGATTTCCAGTGAGTCTCCTGCCACCTTCTCCTGAAAACAGATCTCTTGCTAAAATTTAGCTGATGAGAACGGACAGTATTTTGTTTTGTTTTGCTTGGCTTTTTGGTGTCAGGAGAAAAGGTTTGGGCCTGTGTTGAACTGCTATGGTGAGGTTGACTGTAGTCAGAAATAGGATCATGAATGCCAAAGGATGAGAATAATCAGGAGCTGGGGTCAGGTTACCAGACTGGCATTGGAAACATGAAAATCAGAAGGTACTTGGGGATTTAAAAAAAGAGAAAGAGAGAGAGAATTACCAGGCTAGTCTTCTCTGCTATCTTGGTTCCTGAACCCTTCAGCTTGACCTTCAGACTGTATCTTTCTACTTACTCCTTGAACTCCATTTATTCTTGGTTAATGGCCCTTACTTCTGACCTGGGAACCTTTGATTTTGTTTTTGACTCTTCCATTCAGTGTCTTATTTGGCAACTGATCCAGTTAGTGCACAACCTATCTGGCCCATCTGACCCTGCCCTAAGTGTGAACCTTCAGGCTGTGGCAAGTCTTCAATTGCAGGCCAGGAGATGTGTGCATTATATAAGACTCAAACCCAATTCTTAGTAGATCACGTCCTCAACTTAGTCCAGGGGCAAAGTCATGAGAAACAATATTATGGCCTTCACTGACTAGCCTGATAATTATCTCTCTCTCTTTTTTTAAATCTCCAAATACATTCTGATTTTCATGTTTCCAATGCCAGTCTGGTAACCTGACCTCAACTCCTGATTATTCTCTTCCTTCAGCATTCATGATCCTATTTCTGACTACAGTCAACCCCACCATAGCAGTTCAACACAGGGCCCAAACCTTTTCTCCTGACACCAAAAAGCCAAACAAAACAAAACAAAATACTGTCCATTCTCATCAGCTAAATTTTAGCAAGAGATCTGTTTTCAGGAGGCGTCAGGAGACTCACTGGACATTTCATATCAAATTACAGGTTTTGACTGACCCTGCTTTTCTGGCACCACTCTTATTTTGACAACATAATTACTCTTCATAGTCATCATTAATATATTCTTAAATATTCAAAGACTTCAGTTCCTTAGGTCAAGTCTTTAGTGATGTGTACAGTTGGACAGACTTATTAAAGCATACAAAAATTAATTTCTCTTAGTTTTGTTAAACTTGGATAACCCAGTTTATCAGTGAAGGCTTTCATTGACAAAATACCCCTAGCAGTAAAGTCCATTATCAGCAGTGAACCTTGTAGAAATATGAGTGGGGAATGTCTCAATATAGCATTTTTAATGAATATTTAACAACAAACAAAAAAACAAACAAAAAGTCTAGGGAGCGCCAGCTAGGTGGTGCAGTGGATAGAGTACCAGCCATGGAATCAGGAAGATCTGAGTTCAAATCTAGCCCCAGACACTTACCAGCTGTATGATCCTAGGCAAGTCACTTAACCCTGTTTTCCTCAGTTTCCTCATCTGTAAAATGAACTGGAGAAAGAAATGGCAAATCACATCAGCATCTTTGCTGAGAAAAGCTCAAACAGGGTCATGAAGAATCAGACACAACTGAAAAAAACTGAACAAAAACATCAAACAGTGGGGAAAAGCACTTGAATAAAGATTTGAGTTGAAAGCATTAGAAAAATGATATTCCTCAGAGATATTCCTAGTTTACCAAAGGGACAATTTAACCACCCTACACTGGAAGAGTAAATTCAGAATCTTTTTTACATGTTAAGCCCCATCTTTAATGAAAATTGGGCTCTTTGCAATTTTCAGGAACCCCCTGGAGATATTCTTGACTTAGACATTTCATTATCGGACACCTTTATTTGGGGGATCTACTAGAGAAAATTGGCATTTCTTCCTTTTATTTTTTGGTTTTAACTTAAAATTGTGCAGTCATTTTTTCCTGGTGTGTGATTCCTTTAGAAGTCAGTTCCTGTTGAGATGATTTTTTGCAAACTATAGCATTTGTTAACTCATTAGCTGTTTCAGTACTGCTACTTCCTATATTGCTGAATCTTGTATAAGCATTGATATTGAGGCTAATATGAGAAATATGACCTTACATCACTGAAGTGCTTATGCCTAATAGATAAATATCCAAGCAGATTCCCTAGACTCTTCCCCATAAGGGTTACATAGACTCCCCACCTCCCCGACCTGCCCTGTTTCAATAGAATCATAGGTTTAGAGTCAGAAGGGACAGCGGAAATCATCTACTACAACCACTTCATTTTCCCGATGTTCAGAGAGGTTAAGTGATTTGCCCACAGGGCCACCCATCTAGTGACTGACAGGAAATTTGAACCCAGGTCTTGATTCTAAGTCAAATGCTTTAATCGTCATATCATGCTGCCTCTTTGGATTCCTCACCCGAGAAAATCACAGCTCCTTTTCCATTAAATGATAGGTGCTGCAGATTTCAAGATCATTCTTGTCATTTAAAGGCTTATGATATAGTTGAAGATATAGTACATATATGTAAAAAAGCAAAAAAATGTGAAAAAATGTGCATTAAATACCAAAGAACGGATACGGAAAATAACAGCATAATACAGTACCCAGGCTGCTTAAGAAGCCAGCGCCTCTTTTGTAACCATCAATTCCCAGCTCATGCTTAATTCATGTAACTTTCTCAAGCATGAAACCCCAGAAAACGTGTAAATTAAGTGTAAACTTGGCTCACATATGCCCTGAGTGAAGCCCCAAAGGCATTTATTTCAGAAGTCAAAGGTATGAGTGAGATTAGAGAGAAGCAGGAAAGGTCAACTCAATCAGCTCTTTTCCCCATAGGGGGAAAGCTCTGCTCCAGCAGTGCTACAAGCCTGTGTGGGTTACAGAGTGGACGACTGCAACCAGAATGCCATCATTCTCTAGTGGTGTGCATATGGGGATCAGTTTCTCAGACACAACTGACATTTCCAGGGAGTTCTATGGGTGATTGCCTAAGCAAGACAGAACACTTCTCCATCACAAAGCCTTCTGTAACCACTCCATTCCACATTAATCTCGTCCAACTCTAAATGCTTGGTGGCACCTTTCTCTGAATTCTTATTGCCACAGCCCTGCCTGGGGTACCTTAAGTTATGACAATTTCCCTGAGGCCCATACCTTGCTTTTCTTTCCCTTGACTGCTGGTCAATGACTCAATATCTCAGAGAGGCAGGAGATATGGAAAGAAAAAAGTAATTCTATCAGCTATTTACAAGTCAATCATTCAACAAACATTTGTTATGGAACTAAGCCAGGCACTATGTGAGGCATTGGATTTTATAAAGTCAAAAAATGAAAGTCTCCATCTTCAAGGAAAAGAATCAAACTTAGAAAGAACCAAATAGAAATCATAGAATCCATAGAATGGAAAGCAGGGATGGAAAGAAAGATTTATTAAGTGGCTACTCTGTACCAGACACTGTGTTAACATCTTTACAAATATTTAATCCTCACAACAACCCTGTGAGGTAAGTGCTATCATTATTCCCATTTTCCAGTTTAGGAAACTGAGGTAGACAATGGTAAGGTGACTTACCCAGGGTCACACAGCTAGTAAGTTTTTGAGGCAAAATTGGAACTTAAATCTTCTTGGTTCCAGATTGAATGTTCTGTACACTGCACCATCTAACTGCCACAGAGGACAACTTGGTTTTTGCTGAGTTATTTTTCTATTGTGTCTGACTCTTCATGACTCTATTTGGGATTTTCTTGTCCAAAATACTGGAGTGGTTTTCCCTTTCCTTCTCCAGATAATTCTACAATGAGGAACTGAGGCAAACAGGGTTAAGTGACATGCCCAGGGACCCATGGCAAGTAAGCTTCAGGAAGATGAGTCTGCCTTCCAGGCTGTCCCCTCTATGATCTAGTGACATATAGTATATCCATTGTGCCACCTGGGTGCCCAGAGGACAACTATCACAATGCACAGTCGACCATACTTGAACAAAATTCCCCTCGACAGTTTTCCTGAAAAGCACTTTCCCAGCATTTACTTGAAGATTTCCAATGATAGAGCACTCACTACAGGTTGGCTTATTGTTTTTGCTGTCATCCTGGGTTCCTTTCTCTGGATATACTCCAGTGTGTCAACGTCTTTCACAAAATGTTGCAACTAGAACTGAACATTTTATTTCCTTCATGGCCTGACAAGATATTGTAGTCAATAAACATTTATTAAGTACATATTATGTGCCAGGAACTTTGCTAAATGATAGAAGTACAAAAAAGAGGTGAAAGACAGTCCCTGCCTTCAAGGAGGACACAACCTAACAGGGAGACAACAGATAGATGTAAACAAGCTATATAAATGGGAAATAACAGGGAGAAAGCATTAGAATTAAGAGGAGTTAGGGAAGGTTTCCTATAGAATGGAGATTTTAGTTGGGTATTAAAGGAAACCAAGGAAGTCAGTTGGGAAATGAGGAGGGAGAATGTTCCAGGCATGGAGAGCAGCCAGAGAAAATGCTGGGATTGAGAAATGGCGTTTCTTGTTTGTGGCACAGTCACTCGATCAAAGAGTAGGTGTAGAAGAGTAAGGTATAAGAAGACTGAAAAGGTAGGAGGCGACTAGGTTATGAAGGACTTTGATTATCAAACAGAGTTAGATGTGGGAAGGTCTAGAATACCAAGGTCTAGTACAAGGAAACAGGGAACACACAATGGTAGTAAAGGAAGCCAGTTTTATCGAGGTGACATACTTCTAGTATGAGGGGTAGTCAGGAAGGATAGAGGGAAGAGATCAGGTCCTCTGTGACTCGGGTGGATTGGGTTCATCCTACTGGGGTCCTGAAGGGAATTAGACACTCTCCAAACTGGTAAAGTCTGATGGATTTTTAATAGGGTTCTTCTCTGAGTTTGACAGGATCAGATATTGGGAAACGGAAACTGATAGCATTGACCTGGAAATAGGTGCTGATTCATGCTAGTAAAAGAAGAGAAGACTTCTACAGAATTAACGTCTAGTTGTTGCTTAAGACTTGAGTTCAAATCAGGCCTCAGACACTTACTGTGTTACCCAGGGCAAGTCACTTATCCCTGTCTGCCTCAGTGCCTAATCTGTAGAAATGAGCTAGAGAAGGAAATGGCAAAACCATTCCAGTATCTTTGACAAGAAAATCCCCAAAAGGGGTCATGAAGAGCCAGACACAACTGAAAAACAATTAAATAAACAAAAGAAAAACCAAGCTATTCAAACTCAGGAAGAGAGGTCTGGGCCTGTCATTCCTGGGGTTTCTTTGTTGAGAGCAGCAGGTCTCTACCTGTGGGTTATGTTCAATTTGTAACAATGAAAATACATTCTGCATATCAGATATTTACATTATGATTCATAATAATAGCAAAATTACAGTTATGAAGTAGCAATGAAAATAATTTTATGGTTGGGGGTCACTACAACATGTATTAAATGGTCATGGCATTAGGAAGGTTGAGAACCACTGGTCTAGAGAGATAAGGTTACTGAGGTCATTAAACCAGGGCAGAATTATTGTTCAGTTGTGTTCAACTCTTCATGATCCCATTTGGGATTTTCTTGGCAGATACTGGAGTGGTTTGCAGTTTCTTTCTCCAGTTCATTTTACAGATGAGGAAACTGAGGTAAAGTCAAGTGACTTGCCCAAGGTCATAAAGCTAGTAAAATGTCTGAGGCCATATTTGAACTCAGGCAGACAAATCTTACTGATGCAAAGTCTGCCACTCTCTCCCCTATGCCACCCAGGTGCTCCATGACAGAAAGTTGAAGATTACCTCCTTCATTTTGGGCACTTTGTTTTTCTTAAATATAATCTAAGTTATATTTGTTTTCTTGTCTGCTTTATTATTCTATTGACTCACATTGACCTTCCAATTCACTAAAAGCCCCAGATATTTTTCTCCTCAACTGTTACCTAGCCATAGCTCCCCTATCTTAGACTGTACTTATCTATTCCATCATTCAGTGTATTTGCATATACCCCTGAGTTTTATGATGATAATAATTTACTACACATTCTGTCTATGCCTTCATCTAAGGCACTGATTAAAAAAATATTGAACAATTCAGGGCAAACTAAGGGAGATCCTTGGGGCATGATATCAAAGACCACTCCAGGTTGACATTGACAGCAGCATGGTGTCTTGACTGGTGGGTTTGAGTCAGATGATCTAGGTTCAATCCTGGCTTTTCCACTAATTACCTAGATGAAAGTATTCAGCTCATTTCATGTCTCTTGGTCTCAGTTCCATATCTGCAAAATGAAAGGATTGAGCTGGATATATTCTAAGGTCCCTTCTAACTCTAAATCTGTGATCCTTATGACTCAAGGTTTTACATATATAGATATATATGTGTGTATATATATGTATACATACATACATATATACATATTCATACACATACATATATACACATATATACATGCATATCTATACATACACACACACACACACACATATATATATATGAGAAAGATGTCTTTCTCACGCGAGATTCTGAGGTCCAATTTCTTTGCTTGTTTCTTTATTTTAAAGTACATTTCTGTTCAGAAGCAGCAATAACTAATTTGATATTGCAGAGAATTGGGATTACTCTGACAACTGGCTTAGAAACTTACCTATAATTATTACTACTAGCTGGGACCTTGAGCAAGTCACTTAATTTTGCTGAGCATTTCTATTGTAAAATGAAATTTAAAAAACCAAAAACTTGCACTTTGTACCTAGCAAGATTGTTAAGATAGTGCCTTGTAAGTCTTAATCTCCTACATAAAAGTGCAGTAGTATTATATGATTTTTATACATGCAAATCTTGCAGGATACATTCATATACTTTTAGATTTGAAAAGCCCTTTAAATATACTATTCATTTGATCCTCACAACAACTGTGTGAGGCAGGTACTATTATTATCACCCGCATTTCACAGATGAGAAATTTGAGGCTGACAGAGGTTAAGTAATTAGCCTATGGTCACACATATAATGGGAGTGCCTGAAGCAGGATTTGAACTCTGGTCTTCCAGACTCCTCATAAGTGACTCTATGTACTGCATTACCTAGCTGCCACAGGGAGAAAAACATGCATATGTTTTTGGAGGCGAGGAAAACGTGTTCATCTGCCACTAGTATTCATACATTTTCAAATGTGCTCAAGCTCCCAGATAAAGAGCAACTTTTCATTCACCATCAACACCACTTTCATCAATCTTGTTCAGAAGAAAAATATCTGGGACTTAGAGAATTCCCTTCTCAAACTGGTGTTTTGCAAATGCCCTTCTATCTAATAATAACAGGAGAAGGAGGAGTAGGAGGAGGAGGAGGAGTAGCTGTGACATTTATGCAGTACATCATGGTTTACATAGCATTTTACAAACATCTCATTTAATCCTCACAACTACCTAGGGAATTAATACTATTTTCCCATTTTACAGATAAGGAAACTGAGGCAGGGTTTAAGTGATTTGGGTAACTAGGTTATACAATGGATAGAGCACCGGACTTGAAATCCAAAAGACTCATTTTTCTAAATTCAAACCTGGCATTAGACACTTAAGAGCTGTGTGACTTTGGGCAAATTTCTTAACCGTGAACAACAATTAAGTGACTTGCCCAAGGCCACACAGCTAGTAAGCGTCTGAGATCCAGTCTAAATTCAAGTTTTTTGAGGCTCTGTCTACTGCAGCCCATCTAACCTAAATTCACAGATACTCATGACCAGATTGACCATTTGGTAACAAATTTTTCAATGACAGGAACTCTTTAAGATCATATACCAGTCAGAACTTCTTAATCTTTTTTGCCTCATTGTGATGCATAAATTCATTTAGGACATTCTGACCTCATTCAGTCTGCCTGCAATCTGCCTCTAATCTTATTCCTAGCTAGACATTGAAGGACTGTCTGCTACTGGGGAGGACAGGCCACCCCTCAGGGAATCCTAAACAGAAATGCTCTCAAGGATGTTTTGAGGACAGCTCCTTTCCAACCACACATTTAATTGGCACAATGCCTTCTGGGTTAGAAGGAATTACTAAAGGCACGGGTAATCTTGAGCCATCTTCCAGAGTCACCCCCTTGGTACGGACACGCGTAGCCAGGGACCTTCCTATCAGGACTCTGGAGGCTGACCCAAGACTCTCCAGCCATGTGAACCAGATGTAGATAATTCCCCCTGTGGTGCTGGTCAATTGTGGAAATATTGTACATCTGAGACTTATTAATTGTGGCATACTCGTTGAGACTTACTGACTGTGACACAACTGTTGAGATTTACTGATCGTGACTTAAGTATTGAGGTTTACTGATTATATCATAAGTATTAAATGTTACTGATTGTGACATAAGTATTGAGAGTCACTGATTATGACATAACTTGAGATTTACTGATTGTGACATAATTATTGGGACTTATTGACTGAGATCATTGTTATTTATCATCATTATCATTATTATGTACTAGTAATATGTGTGTGTTGATAAAACTTGAGACTCTGTGTCATTTCTGAACCAATCCAAACTGAAACCTAATTAAGCAGCAGCAAATAAGTTTGCTTCAGAATACATTCATTACTCATGGACCCCTTTAGCAGTTTGGTGAAGCCTCTAAGGATCTCTTCTCAGTATAATATTTTAAAGACATAACATAAAATACATATGACTACAAAGGAAACCAACTATATTGAAATACGGTCATCAAAATATTTTTAGAACAAGTTTACAGTCCCCCTGAAATCTCTCTAAGGATTCCTGGGAAGTCCATATCCTTCTCTCAGGTAAGAACCCCTACACTCAGTTAGAGAGGGATTACAGTTTTTGTTTATAGTCTGTACACTGAAGAATCACACTTCTTTCAAGACTATATTCCATTTGATTCAAAAAACATTTGTCAAAAAATGTACATATGAAAGGCACTTTGAGAGGTGTTAGGAATAGGAAGAAAAAAAAATGAAATAAATCTTACCCTCAAGAAGCCAGCATTCTACTGAGGAGATAAAATATGTACTGAGATAAGAGAATAGAAAATGATTCTAAGAGAAAGAAAGCACTAATGCAATGTATTGAGGGGGAATCAGAAAATGACTCCTGGGGGATATAGAAGGGATTCAGTTGTGAAAGATGTGAGGGATAAGGCATTACAAGCCAAGGCAGAGCCACCTGTTGAAAAACACAAAGGTGACAGATACTGTTTATAAGATAAAGGTCTAAATGACAGTAGCAGCTATGTGAATAGAGACTAATTGTATACAGAAAGTCTGTGGAGGTAGAATCAACAAGATCTGATGAATTATTATATATGTGGATGAGGAAGAAGAATGCATCAAAGATTGAATCTATAAAGTAAAACCAACGTGGCTCTGTAACAGCAATGCTACTCACAGCTGCTATGGGGGTGTAAGACCAATAACACCAGCACACAGGAGGGCTGCGAGCACAGGTTCTTTGATCTGCTTTTCCAAAGGAAAGCAACTCAAAAGTGGTCAACAATCTTACTTTAATCAAACATATACCATTTACTTAGTTCAGGGGGAAAAGTCAGCATCCTGAACTTCAGAGAAAATACAAGCAGAAATTACAAGCAGAAATATAGCATAAACACCAACAGACAGGGCTTCTAACCTCCTGACCAAATAATACATACACCACAGATTAACAGACAGATACAACCGTTTGACCACAAAATACATACATATTTACTAGAGAGAGAAGCACCAACATCTGGGTTTTCAAAACCTGGGGGGCTCCTTAATGGCTACCCAGAGTCTCATCTAGCTACACCACTGGAACATTCTTCCCATAAGTAAGCCCCAAAGCAAAATACTAACCTCAGAATATATATACTTTAGAGTCAGAGGGCATCACAACCCTTGTGACCCAATGCCTAATTACAAAGTAACAAAAGGTATGGGCCTTGCTGGAAAAATAAGCCTCCCCTAATTAAGCTTCTCTTTTAGGCTCCACTTGAGGTCTATGGGCAGGGAAGATCTTCAACTCCCATTAACATTACAGGTTCTTTCAGCAGAACTGGAGAAGTTCTAAGTACGGATGGGTTTATTGCTGAAATTGGGAATTAATTTTGGACACTGTAAATTTGAGATACTATCCTTACAGGACATCCAAATAGGAGATACACAGCAGGCAGTTTATTTATATGGGGCCAGAATTCAAGAAAGAGATGAAGCCTGAATATATCCATTTGGGAATCATTGGTAATTGGAGTGATAATTAGATCCTTGGGGGCTTCTGACATCATGAAGACAAAATTTAGAGGTAGAAGAGTAGAATGCCCTGGACAGAATGCCTTGAGGAACTTCTACACTTAGGAAACAGAAAAAGAATGACGATTCAGTACAGGAGACTGATACAGTAGAGTTAGAGAAAAAAAAAGAACCAAGAGAAAAAGCATCATAAACATCAAGGAAAAAAATAATTAAGGAAAAGGGGATAGTTAATGTTATCACAAGTTCTAGAAGAATGAGGGTTGAGAAGAGGTAGATTGGATTTAACAAGGAAGAGACCCTTGGAATTTTTTGAGCAAATAACATCAGTCAAGAGATGGGGTTGGTTGGAAGTCAAATTGCGAAGGATTTAAGGTAGAGGTGAAATGGAGTCACCAAGTATGGATGGTCCCTTCTAGGAGTTTGACTATAAAAAGGAGAAGAGATGTGAAAGGAGAGCTTAAGCAGATGTCAGTTTCAAGTGAAGTTTCCTTCTTTTAAAGAATGGCAGAGACCTGAGCACATTTTTAGGCAGCCGTTTTATAGCTGTTGGGTTTTTTTTTTATTAATCCTACTTGGACTATTTAAATAATTTCTTAGTTTATATCTTTGTATCTATTCTTCTCACTTCTCTAATCCATACTCCAGTAAACTGCCAGATTGATATTCCTAAAACATTCCTTTGTCATCTCTAACCCCTGCTCACTCCCCCAGGCCAAAACGCAAAATCCTCAAACCAGCATTTAAAGCTTTCCACCCATTGTCTCCCACCTACCCTTAATAGTCATTATTTATATAGCAACATATACAACTAATGATCAAGTCTTAACGGAAACACCAAGAGCTGGAGACAGGTAAGTAGCTATTCCCAATATTTATGATTCTATACTCTGAAATGTTTGTGCTTCTATTTCTGCTGCTAATCCACAAATAATCATAAACAGCCTATCAAAAATATAATTTTCTTCCCCAAACTTCAGGGAAATAGAATTTTTCTCATTTGCTTATTAAAATCATCATTCTTGCCATCATAAGGCAAAGGCTTTAAAAACTCACCATTGTAGAGATAGTCAACATTTTATGTTGGTTATTTTGTACCACCTAATTACCTTGAATGTTGTTAATGAGGTTGGCCCACTGGTCTGAAAGGACAGAGTTGGGGAAATGTATTGCTTTTATAAATAGCTTATAACTGTCCCTGACAAACAAGCTAGGGAAACAAAAGGCCAAGACTGCCTACCTATGATATGTTGAATTCAAATGGGCATTTGCCATCCTGAAGGATAGGTCTGACTTTTAAATTACCCCAGAAATATTGTCTCTCTGTAGCTTGTGCATCCTTAAGGATTTACTAGATATCAGGCATACTCATGACCATGTAAGAAGAGAAAGTGTTAGGACAGCATTACTCTCATGCTTAATTTAGCCTTGTGGATTTATCAAAAGGCAGAAGGAAAATTTGGCTCCATAGCCGGAATATCAGTCTCCATGCAGAAAGTATAACTTGAACACACAGTGGGCACCAAATCAATGTTATTTTTGTGAATATACATGACCATCTGAGGATATCATTCCCTTTTATTTTTACACACAAATAGAGAAAAGTCATGAAAAACAACCAACAAAGTAGAATTTTTCAGAAATATAAAGAGCAGGGTAATAGGGCAAAAATGTAACTAAAGAACAGAATAAAAACTAGAGCATGAGCAAATACTCAGGTTATTTGGTTTTTTTCAATTCAATTGAACCAACGCTTATTAAACAACTAATTGTATGAGGGACTAAAAATAGTCCTTCATAGTACTAGGGATATAAATGACAATGATGATGCTGGTCATTTATACATATAGGCTTTAAGATCTGAAAAGCACTTGACATACAATTTGTCATTTTGATTTGATTCTCAAGTGAGTTAATCTCTACAGATATAATTATCCCTATTTTACTGACGAAGAAAAGAGGCTGAGAAGTAAAGTGATATGCCCAGGATCACTCAGCTAATAAATGTGAGAGTCAGGATTTGAACCTAAGTCTTCCAAATTCTATAAGTGCTGTTCTTTATTCATTATGTCTTTCTCCTTCTCTGCTCTCAAGGATTTTGAAACTGATTTGTATGAAAGTGCAATTCATCCTTCACATACTCATGGCCAAAAACGTATGAGGTTTGAGTTGTTCTTGCTGTTTTTTTCCCCCACTTAATCTGCTTGCCATTTAGCATAATCTCAATTAGTCTCCTTTATGAACTTCGAGTACATTAAAGCCTGCTGCTCTTTTTGTAGGATTATAGATTTAGAGCTGAAATGGACCATAGAGGTCATCTATTTCAATCCCCTAGTTTTAGAGCTGGGGTAATTGAACCCCAAGGGAGGTAAAGGAAATTGCCCAAAGTGTTTCACAACTACTTAAGAAGCAGAGCAGAGGTTGACTTTGCATGAGAGCCTTCAGAAACTGACCATTCTTTCCCAGGAAATATAGCTATAGTTTCAGCTGTAGATACTAAATGAACAGTGGTACTTAGTTTAGTTACACTTCTCCAGGATGCACCCCTGACTTGATGCCATAGAACTTTCTCTGCTATGCCCTAAAATCTTCCTCATCCTGGAAACTCACTCCACCCTTACTCTGTTTCTCACACAGGAAATTGCCTCTGTCTAGCCTTTGCCTCTGATTGGCTGATTGCTCCCAGAATCTACATTTTTAAGGAGAAGGCTCAGGCCAGCCATATCTTCATATTTCTCCAGGCTGTACTTTTATCTTGTTCTATAGCAGTGTTTCTCAACTTTCCTAATGCCGCCAGGCTTTAATACTCTTATGTGGGCATATCTGCATGTGGGTGGACCTGCCTGGAGACAGATAGAGGAGCGGTGTCTCGGTTCCTAAGACCATCAGAAATATGTGTTTTCCGATGGTCTTAGGTGACCCCTGTGAAAGGGTCATTTGACCCCCAAAGGGGTTGCAACCCACAAGTTGAGAACTGCTGTTCTGTAGGACTTTGTCTACTCTTTTTAAAACATATTATATATAGTATCCAATTTATGCATCAATGACCCTATAAGGTACAGATAAAGAAACAGGATCAGAGGGATTAAGTGACTGTTCATGGTTACACAGTTTCAAAGGTAAAATATGAATCCATTAATTCCTGATTCAAAGTACAGTACTCTTTCTATTATACCGTATTGCTTCTCTGGATATTTGGGAGAAGAAGGATAGCAAAATTTTTCATTCAAATTTTTTAAAAATCCTTTATTAAAATAAAAGCAATAATATTAACAATTTTCTAATTATATTTATGAAAGCTAATATTTAGAACAAAATTTAAATAAATGCAAACATTTAGGTACAATCTGGTATTTTTTATTCAAAGCCCAGTAAACCATTCCCTCTGAACCTTTTCCTGTGACTTAAAAGTCTCCAAGAAGCATATTTTTTAAAGCAGATAAATAGTAGTTTTCTCAGAGGTATAAATTTTCTAGAAGTACAATGATGATTGCAGTCACTAATCATTGAACAAAATAAAACTAGTCAATCCAGTGATGGGTCAGCCACACCCCTAACTTTATCATTAGAGTCAAAATCTAATTAAGCTAAGATAACTGGTCATACATTTGTGAAGAAAAAAATTCTTAGCCTGAGATCCATAGACCTGCTTGAGGTCCATGGATAGATTTCAGAAGTCCATGAAGTTGGGGGAGGTGAATTACATATTTATTTTCATTAACATAATTTTCATTAACTTCTAACTGAAATAACATTATTCTGAGAAACTGGCCATCTAGGCCTTTGCCAGATGGCCAAAGTCCATACACAAAAAAAGTGTAAGAACCCCTGATTTTAAATGAAGATTTCCCATAAGATGGGAAAACATTCTTCTTTAACTTGCTGACGTAAGACTATTTGACGGTGTTTTGAAAGACATTACTTGTCAACAATTGCTCTGATATTCAATTTAGTTGAAATTTCTGAGAAGTAATATTTTATAGCTTAAAAACTGAGTTTAGCAAACTTACTACAAAAACAATTCTCTTGGGAAACACCAAATTACTTCCCGATATCTGGAGATAACATTGTATAATCAGATGTACATGCATTCTTTTGAAGTACCATACAGAATTAGAACTACTGAATGTGATAGAAAAATAGCTGTAGTTTTTAGGTGATAGTCACAACATTCTCAGAATCACAGAATTGCAGACTTCAAAGGGGTAAATAACAAATCCTTATTGAAGTAAATGGACTGAAGAGGTTATTTAGCCCAAACCACATCAACCTGAACAATACATGCAATAAGAAGTCATCCAGCTTTTCCTTGAAGGCCCTTTGTGGGGGTTGGGGGGGAGGGAGGAGGGGATCCCCAGTCATACAAAGAAGTCCATTAGACTTTTGGATAGCTATAATTGTTAGGAAGTTTGTTAAGGTTCCCCCTCAACCTCATCTGGTTTTTGCTCCTACTTTTTTTTTCCTTCTGAGGTCCCAAGAACAAGCTTATTTCTTCTTCCCCAAGAAAACTTTTCAAATATTTACTGAGGAGTCTATTAAAAAATTGTTTTAAAAAGACAAAAAGAACACCTCGTTGGAAAACAATAATTGATTAAAAAGATGAAAAAGAGGAAAGCAAATGCTTCTTTTTTGGATTCTGCTCACCAGTACCACTCAATACTCTAAAGACCACTGTTTTTAACTCACCATTGTGGGAACTTGACTAATTAGAAAATTAATTGAAATGACACTTTCTAATACATAGATAGGAAAAGTGTTGTGTTGTAGGCAATGATGATTGTATATGTGTTAAGAAAAATTCCTAATCCAGTTCTTCTTGGCTGAGTTTCCAGAGCTAAAGTATCCATACACTTCTGCTTCTACTTAGCTTTTAATCAAAGTTCTTGAAAACATCTAATAACAGCTAGCATTATGTAACTTTAAGGTTTGTTGAGTCCTTTACATTTCTTATCTCGCTGGAGGCTCACAATCCCTGTAAGGTAGGTGCTATTATTATCCCCATTTTACAGATGAGGAAACAGGCATACAGACAGAGTTTAAGTGACTTGCCCAAGGTCACATAACTAGAAAGTGTCTGAGGAAGGGATTTGGACTCTTCTTGACTCCAAGTCCAATATCTAACACAGTAAACTGTACACCCTAGCAGGTTTGTTGAAGTAGTTCTAAAGGCAATTTGCTATTGAGAATACTATCAAAGTCTTAGGTAGGATTTAGTATCATTCATTTGTTGTCTTTTGATTGTTTTTCAGCTGTGTCCTTTGTGACCCCATTTCAGGTTTTTTTGGCAAAGATACTGGAATACTTTGCCATTTCCTTCTCCAGCTCATTTTTGCAGATGAGGAGGCTAAGGCAACATGGTTAAGTGACTTACCCAGTGTCACAAAGGTACTAAGTGTTTGAAGTCACATTTGAACTCAGAACATAAGTCTTCCTGACTGCAGGCCCAGGTCTCTTATCCACTGGATCCCTGAGTTGCCCCAGTATGATTGTTACTGCTGTAAAATGTATGGCTATGTAAAAACAGAAGAAAACAGATTCAACATGTTCTGAAGACCTTCTCCCTATACATAATGCCCAGTGAACTGAGAAAAGACACCATTAACAATAGACTCGGTGGGAGCCAAGATGGCGGCGTAGCAGCAGTAACATATTGCAGCTCTCACATAGCCACCCCAAAATACCCATAAAATAGGACTCTAAACCAATCCTGGAACTCCAAAACGCACACAAAGATACTTCCCACTAAAGTCAGCT
>CM053581.1:142140954-142170701 GCA_028627135.1 Pseudochirops cupreus | reverse complement strand
AGAATAAAGGATAATATTACTCCTCTCTTATGGAGCAGATAAAATTTTTCCATTGACTTGACATTAATTCAGACTGAATGGATACTAGAATTAATTTCAGTGCTTAATTAATCTTATTAATTGACTGAGCCAGACTATGAAAAAAATAGAGATGAATTACCAATGAGTCATTATAACACCATGCACAAGCAGATTCCCAAAAGAATGCTACTGTGAATAGGTTTTAAGATTTGGATTACACAGTATAGTGAACACTCCATTTATTCCATTACAAATCAAGGCAAACATTCACAATACATCACAATATAATATTCAAAATATTACATCTTATCACAGAAAATCACAATATAGTGTTCACAACAGCTTAACATTAGAATGGCCACAGTTTTCACTACAATGGCCACTATATTTAGAACAAAGCATTCAATCAATTCACAATACAGTAACCAATCTTCCACTCATGGGGCAAATCATTAACTTAATCAGTCACTAATCTAGATTCACATTTACTAAATATCATTAATCACTAAGTACAATCATTAGAAAATTACATAAACCCTCCACTCCTCAATGTCTAGTAAACTCATTCAATATACAAAGAGAGGCCTTTTCTTCATCTTAACTCAGGTGGTCTCTCATATTCCCTGGATCCCCTTCCATGGTCCCAACTCCTACCTGAATCCACCAAACAGCCACCTGGATTCAGAAGCAGAAAGCTCCCAGGTCCTCATCCAGTCCTCAGAAGTAGGCAGCTCCCAGGTCCTTGTCTAGTCCTCTGGGCAGTCCCTGGCACACAACAAAGTTCACAGGGTCTAGCACATCTCAAACCCTTCACTACTTCTGTTGCCAGGAACTCAAAGATCAGCCAAGCCAGAAATCAACAAAGGCTTATCCTGGTCATGCTTCTTCAGTCCTCAGGCAGTTCAGCTGGACCTAGGACCCAGGAGAAATCTTAGCCTCCCAGGCAACAGCAGCAACACTGGCCTTCCAGGTGGTAGCAACAGCCGCTTTGGCCCTCACCAGATTCTGGTCTCAAGAAAAACTCCTCCAACTCAGTTCTCAGTCAGCTTCCAGATGCTGGGAGAGAATCTCTCTCTCTCTCTCTCTCTCACTCTCTCTCTCACTTTCAAAAAAACTCCAACTCAGTTCTTCAGTCCAGCAGCCCAGCTCCCAGATGCTGGGACAATCCTGCTTCCTCCAACAGGAGCCAACAGGAGGAAGATTCCCAATTCTGTTTCTCTATTTCCAGAACTCTTCTTATATACACACTGGCCAGAACAGGAAAAGAGCTCACACCTTCCATCCTTAGCCCTAAGTTACTAAGTGCTAAGTATCTGCTAAATTGATTGCTGTTACTGTCATAAATAGAAGATGATGGTCTTATAATTGCTACATTTTAAGTGTCTATGATCACACTAACATCAATTGAACAAAATGAAAATAGAAGTTTTAAAGTTATTAATATAGCCTAGTTGTTTCTATCATGAATTTATGTTTCTCCTTGTGTTTTTATGGGTCTATACAGAATGAAAAAGTATACATATTCTTAATTTCTTATTTGAAAGGAAGGCAGGGGCAATTTACATAATGGGAAATGGAAAAATGAAATAACTCTCTGGACACCAAAATATCCTGATGATTTAATATAGCTGGATGCTGTGGTTCCAAATATCTAGGTAATTCAGCAAAAAGTCAAATTTTTATTTTTGCTTGAATTATTCTATGAATTATGTCAATTCACCCTTTCACTCTATGTTGATGAGTACACTCTATGATATAAGAGAAATGACTGACATGTTTTCTAGGATTATATTTCTTCTCACTTTAGTAATTATATGTTTAACTCCTATGTCTAGGCAACATTTTGAATCTGTGTGTAGCCATCTGATTTGACTGGTCCACACAGTAAAATCCTAAATATTCCAGAAAGAAATTATGCTTTCTAAAGGAGAACCTAAAGAAAGGAAAAGAAGTCATTTTGGAGAGAAGTCTCTATCTTAAAGAGTTCTGCTCTATAATTAATTAATTTAGATGGAGCATGTCTTTGTAATGATAGGAGAGAAATCAAGGAAAATTCTTTTGACTGAATCATATGGTACCATTATGTGCTAATAAGATTCATACACTTAAATCCTTCATTCAAGAACTGGGACAATTCTTTAAAGTGGGTAGTATTGTTGTATCCAAACCCAAATTCCAGGTCGCTGCACACCACCTGATTTGTGGCCCGCCATTAAGCCCCTTTTATATTTCTATAATACATTTTGTCATAGCTTAAAAACTGCTTAAGGCATGTCTGGGTATATTGCTTGAGGCAAAGTTCCCTATTATATATATTTTCCTTGAATCAGTATGAATGTACAAAGTGCAATGCAGGGTTATGGTGTAATATAGAGACCATCCTGTCCTGTGCCGCTGACCAAGCAGGGTCCCCACATCCTTTGCCTGGAACATGATCCTAGCCTGTTCTGGGGAATTCCAGTCCCCTTTACCCCATGACCCTATACCCTGCTCTGGAAAGCACTGACTATGGCCCTCCACCTTGTGCCCTTCACCCTGTTCTAGGAGGGACCCCCATGACACAGGAAGGTTGCACCCTTGTACCCTTGCGCCATATTCCCAAATTAGCCCTGAGATATAGATCTAACCAGTGGCTGTTTTTTTTGCTTCTGTACATCATGGCTTTTGCTAGCTCCCCTCCCTGATTGTGGTTTTTGTGGTTTTAGCCTATATAATCAAATCTGTACCCCCAAAAGATTACTACTCATTTGAGTGAATACATTCGGGTAGTTGCGCACTTAATTAATAAATCCACCCCTAAATTTATCTTGAACCCAGGTCTCGGCTCGCTCTTATTCTCTGCACAACAATATATAATAAAACTCTTTTTGGATTATAAATGTCATTTTAAAATATAATTTTCCTTTATTTTTAAAACAAATATTCCTGCTATAAATGTGAGTTTTTCTAAATGTCATTTTTCAGTCTGTATAGCGGTAATTACTGCAAAGCCCTCCAGTTTCTATGTAAATTTTTCTTTAATAAATAGTGGATTTTAAAGCTTGCTTTAATATATGAAAAGCTAATTTACACAGAAGATAATAGGACTATTCATTAGCAACACTTTTGGGAAGTTCTGCACATTTGGCTTTGGGGCTGGCAACACTCTAAAATGAACAAAACTTTAATTCTTTAGGTAGAAACTACCAAGACAGCCTGTTCTTCAAAGATGAATCACTTGCAAAGTTCATAGTACAGGAGGGTGGGGGGGAATCGTTTGGATTAAAACAAAATCTACTGAGTTGATCTAGAATATGATTCTTTAAAAAATTAATAAGCCACCCCCTTGAAAACTCCAAAAAATTATTATTTTTATTTTTGAAAATCATGTCCACCTTTACAAATGATAGTCCTTTAACCCTCCTTTGCACACCCATCCAATAGTCTCTCTGCACTGTTGCTCCTAACCCATTCATTCGCTAAGCAAACATTTTAAAATGTCTGCTCTGTGCAAGTCAGAATGCTAGGCACTAGAGCTTAGACTATCCAGGACTATATAAAGAAGTGGGAAAAAGGAAGTAGGCTACTATGCTTTCATCTTAGAGGGATGATGCTTCTAACTGATACCTTGCATGAGACAAATTGTCAGTCCCAATACATCAAATTGTTTCTTTGTTTACTTTATCTTATTTTAGCTAGGTACATAGTACTTTCCCTCTAATATTGGATCAGTTTCTCCTATATATGACTTAACTCCCTATACAAACTTCTGAACTGGCCTGCCTCTGTAGATTTCTGACTTTCTGTTTGCTGTCTCAAGAGCTCCACTTAGATTGGACTGTGTTGCTTCTATGGGTTCAGTTCTCTGACCTCATGAAGAGTTTTACTCTATCTTTGATCCTTTTAATTTAGTTTTCTCTACTCTCTGTTTTAACTTGGTATTATTTCCTCATTATAAGCACTCCACCCCCTTGCCCTAAGCAACAAGACTCATTGTATACAAGGATAAATAGTACATCATTCCTACCTTTGAGAAGTAGGACTTGTCTTGGATATTTGCTGTCCTTCTAAGCTCCTTTTGGCCTTTCTATCCCAGTATCTAGTGTTCTTAGGCTGTCCCTTGGCTTCTGTGTCTGATATTATGGCTTTCTATTTGGTCTTTCTGTCCTTAACAGAGTTTCGTGCATTGTTTCCTTCCTTCCTTCAAAACCCATTAAATTATGCCTGTCCCTCACTTAGATTCCTCAAGATCCTACTAGGTGAATCTGATAAACTAATTTAAATCAAAGTTTTTATGACTGATAGCATTTAGATTTTAAAAGGGGCTTTCAATTCCTTACCCCATAGAATAACCAGAGGTGGAAATATACAAGTAACCAATTAATATCCCGTTTTACTGAAAAGATTGAAGTCATATGTCATGAGCTACTTCATCTACCCTCTTCTACACACCAAAATTTGCCTTTATCTTCACCTGGGACCTCTTCCTTTCCAAGTTCAAATACATCACTTCTTTCAATCCCATTCCCCTCCCAACATGGGATAGTGAAAGAACAAGCTAAAGACCTCTACTCTGTTAAGTCATTTCACTTTCTGATCCTTAGTTTACTTATCTATAAAATGAGAATAATGGTACTATAAATATCTGTTTTAAAAGACTACAAGGAAAGTGTTTTGTGATTCTTAAAACATCATAGAAATGCGTGTTATTCTTATTAGGTGCTCTGAATCTTGTTTCACTAATCATTCCTTCCTCTCCTTTCTCCTTCTCCTTCTCCTTCTTCTCCTTCTTCTTCTTCTAGTTCTTCTTCTTCTTCTTCTTCTTCTTTTTCTTCTAATTCTTCTTCTTCTCCTTCTTCTCCTTCTTCTCCTTCTCCTTCTTCTTCTTCTTCTTCTTCTTCTTCTTCTTCTTCTTCTTCTTCTTCTTCTTCTTCCCTCCCTCTCTCTCTCTCCCCCTCTCACTCTCTTCCCTCTCCTCTCCTCCTCCCTCCTCTCTCCCTTTTCCTCCCCTTCCCTTCTCACCCCCTCTTTCTCTCACTTTTAACCATATTTAATAATCTTTCTATTTAACTCTTTCCCTATTATTTGTATATATGCTCAAGCACTGATCTCTCCCAAGAGCCAGTCTTACATTTCCAACTGCTTCATGAACCAACAACTCAATATTTCCAAAGCTGAAGACGTTCATCTGCGATCTGACTCTCCTTCAAACTTCTTTGTTTCTGTTCGTGTGTGGAGGTAGAAGACGGAATTTTAAGTTTGGGAAACAACTAATAGTCCAGCATAGATGGAGTATAAAGCATGTGGAAATACTGTGAAATGAGACTGAGCTAAATTGGTGCCATCCTGTTGAGAGTCCTAAATGCCAGGCTAAGTGGGCTATATTTTACCCAAAAGACAATGAGTAAACACTAAAGATTTTTAAGCAGGCAAATCACATGGTCATATTTGTGTTTTGGGGAAATTATTTTGGCAGCTATGTGGAGGCTGCATTGGTGAAGTGAGAGACTGGAGTCAGGGAGATAAATTAAGAAACTGTTTTGATGATCTAGCTCAAGGGCAATGAAAACCTGAACTGAGATGGAGACAAATGAATGGAGAGAAAGAAATGAATATGAGAAATCTTGTGGAGTTAGAATACACTGAGTTTGCCCATTGATTAGATATTGAAAATGTGGGAGAGGAAAAGAGTCAAACATGATTCTCTCTTCAAATTTATGATTCTGAGTGATGGGAAGGTTGGTTTGGTAGTATTCTCAAGAGAAAAAGGGAAGTTTTGAAGATGTTTGAGTTTAGAAAATAAGATGATAAATGCAAACTCGGGAATAGAGTTAACAGTTTTCTATCAATGTCAAGTACAATTCAGGGAGATGTATGCTTACAAAAGGCACTCATTGTTGTCATATGGTCTGTCCTGGTTAAAGTCCAAATGCAAAAGGAATTCATTCTTCTTTAAGACAGTTATGTCTTCTGAATGTTCCTGCTTGATTACATCAAGTCATCAAATATTACAGAGTGTCCTCACTAAAATCCTTCTCCACTCAGGAAAGATGATTTGATACTCTATACAAGAAAAACAAACTAACATGTACATGAAAAATGCCTTTTCCCCAGGTTTTGACATATAATTAGAAGTAAAGCTCATTGAGCTGGTCCATCAGATGGCATGGCTCTGACTTAAAAGACTAAGAGATGAGGCTAGCTTTCCTCTGGGGAATTGTACAACACTTTTCAGTATCTCCTGATACTTCTAGATACAAAAATTTATCTTTTAACCATCAATATTCCTCCAGTAATGCTATTTATCTCTAAATCATGGAACATCCCATTCTTCAAATTGCAAGTAACTCAAAAGATAATGAAGAAACACACAGTGAAAATAAATTAAAACATTTTCACAATCAGTCTTTGAACATAATAAGAATCATAAGTTACCATCAGGAAAGAGTTATCAAAGAAAGGGATGTGAGGTAGGTCATATATCAGGAGCAAGGAATAGCAGATGGATAACAAGAGTCATTAAGTGATATTTTTAAAATATTAAAGGATCAATAGTAAGATCTTCAGTGAACTGGGTAGATTATACAGAGAGAAAGAGACAGGAGAGAGAGAGACAGAGACAGAGAGACAGAAACAGACAGAGATAGACAGAGAGAGGAAGAAGACATGGGGGAAAAAAATCATATGAAATGAGAAGGCATAGATTGATAGCAAGACAGACCTTTGGAGGGAAAACATCCACATCAATGAATCACAAGTCCACTGAAGTATTTAAACGTTAGTAATAAATAGAGGGCAACACCAGCCTCCCAGATGCTCTGGCTCTTAAGCTCACAACCTAGGAATCATCATGGATTCTTTTTTTTGGGGGGGGGAGGCAGGGCAATTGGGGTTAAGTGACTTGCCCAAGGTCACATGAGTAGTAAGTGTTAAGTGTCTGAGGTCTGATTTGAACTCAGGTCCTCCTGACTCCAGGGTCAGTGCCCTATTCACTGTGCCACTTAGCAGCCCTGATTATCCCGGACTCTTCACTATCTCTCACCCCCATCCCATATTCAAGTTATTGCCAAGACCTGTTGAGTTCTCCTTCATACTATCTCTTGAACACTCCCCTTTCTCTCCTCTGACATTGTCATCACTATAATGCTAACTCTTATCACTTCATGCCTTTGTTACTGCAATAGCCTTCTGGAAGGTCTGTCCACCTCATCTCTTTCCAATCTAATTCACCCTCTATTCAGCCATTAAAGTGGTTTTCCAAAAGTGCAGGTCTAATCATGTTACCCTCCTACTCAAGAAATTCCAGTGGCTTAGTATTGCCTCCAAGACCACATACAAAGAAAGTGTTCTGTTTGGTATTCAAAGCCCTTCAAACCTAAGCCCCCATTCCTTTCCAATCTTCTTACACCTTACTCCCCAACACACTCTGATTCAGTGACACTGATCTGGCTTTTCCATGAACAAGACATTCCACCTCTTAGTTCTGGGCATTTTCTCAGGCTCTCCCCAATTGCTGGAATGTTCTCTCTCCTCCTCTATAACTACTGACTTCACTTAAGTCTCAACTAAAATCCCATCTTCCACAGCAAGTTTAATCCAAATGTCATTGATCAGTCATTTTTCAGTCACATCTGACTCTTTGTGACTCCCTTTGAGGTTTTCTTGGCAAAGATGCTAGAGTGGTTTGCCATTTTCTTCTCCAGCCCATTGTACAGATGAGAAAACTGAAGCAAAGAGATTAAGTGACTTGCCCAGGGTCACCCAGTTAGTAAATATCTGAAGTCAGATTTGAACTCAAGAAGATGAGTCATCCTGACTCCAGACCTAGCACTATCTTCACTGGGCCACCTAGCTGCTGCCCCAAGTCTTCCTCATCCCCTCTTAATTCTAGTTCCTTCCCTCTCTTATTTCCTATTTATTCTATATAGCTTACTCTGTATATATTTGTTCGCATGTTGTCTTTTTTATTAGATTGTAAGCTCTTTGGGGGCAAGGAATATCTTTTCTCTGTTTTTGTATCCTCAGCCCTTAGCACAGTGCCTCATGAGCATATAGTAGGTGCTTAATAAGTGTTAGCTGATTTATTGCATAGAGTAAATGGCCCAGCCATTGCCCTAAGTCATAGCATGGTGAAGTTCAGTCAAATTCAATAAAGAGCAGGAAGAACATTAACATATAGGAGAAGTATAATACTATACAAGGTTTAGGAGGTCCTGACTTTGAACAATATCAGCACTGATGCTTGGGGCACAATTATCTTTTTTTTTTAACTGTTTATCCATTTTTCTACTTCTTAAATATTTGGTAACTACTTATTTTTAACTTTCCTTGCTAAGGGAAAACTATCATCTGTCAGATATCCCACATTATAGATATATTTTAAATGGCTTTCATCAATCAATGTTGATTAAAATACTCTCTACATTTTAAAGAATTTTCTATATTTTAAATAATTACTTTCATTTTGTTCTTGTTCCTATCTCAAGATAATTTTGCAAAGGAAAAATATCTTTAAAAATCTCATTTTAAAAATCTTATGAGAGAAAAAATATAAATTATCTTTGCTGAGTCTGATCTTTGGTGCCTCTCTATAAAGGTAATTTCTTTTAGATTTGTTATTACTTCCACTCAGAACATATTCTGGAAAATTTGTTTTAAACATGAGGAATATAAAGCAGTTTTCTTACGTGGTGTCAGCCTTGAGAGTTGCCTTGACAGGAAACCAGAGTCAGAGAGTTCAGGGATCTGGACTTCTGGAAGGAAGAGGTCATTCCTGAGCATCATGTCCTTTGGAAATAGGTGAGGATTGAGCGTATATGCTCAGCAGCTAGAAGGGCAGTAAATTACTCAAAATCACAGTATGGATCAGAAGACTTCAGTTGCCATGAATTATTCACACAGTGTAGCCCAAAGTATGTTTGCTTTATAGGGGAAGGAAATTCTGAACCACAGAAATAGCCGACCTTTGGGAAGACACTGACAGAGTTGAGAGCAGACCGCAGAGAAGCTTTGGGTCTCAGTGAGGGGTAAAAAACCTGTGAATACACACAGCTTCCTTAGGAGAAGAAGCTGTTTACAGCCTTGGTGAAACAGAGGTAGAAGAATGTGAAAATTGCATAATCTTTCAATGATTTGATCCAGGAGAGATTATGAGTATTACTGACACAGCTGCTCAACCATACATTCTACATAGAAGATAGATTCATATGATCCAGTCACCTGGATGGAGGTGGGGGCAAGCTGGGGAGATCATTGTCCTTAGAGAAGGAACCTATCTCGACATATTTAGATAACTATCTCCATTTTAGCCTTTTCTTTGCTAGAATGGGTCCCTGGGAGCCCTTTACTTTCTTACATTGTTTACAGCCATCTGAGTCCTTTCTGTTTTGCATTTTCTGGGAGGTAAAATAAAGTCTATCCTGTATCTGAAATGAATTTTCACCATAAGTAATTTAACTGGGGCTCTTTAAGGAAAGTGAACTTCTGCCATTGGAGACCTAGATGAAAACTGTGATCTGAGACTCCCAGAAAAAGCACTGGGTAGGAGCAAAATGAGGCAAAGAGAATTTTTAAAGAAGTTTCTAAACTCAAATTTGGTCCATGTAAATCTAAAGTTTAGGGCACTGGAGCACATGTCATTTAATATTTATTTGTGGTCCTTATAGATAGAGAGACAGCTAGCTAGATATAGATACAGATGTAGATGTAAATATAGATAGGACAGAGATTTTTTAAAATAGTTAACTCTCAAGTGTCTTGTCATTGGTCCCTGAAGAATGTCAACTAATCTCTAGAAAAACAATATCTTCTATTAATAATTTAAAAAACAAACATGTAGAAGCAGTTTTATGTATTTGGGGTCAACTAATGGAAATTCTCTGAAGATATCATTGGGTGGAATTGAGCTCAGTCATTTGGGGTTTTCCTAAAGAGTAAAAGGACCAGGAAATTTTTTTAACGATGAGAATTTCTTTCCATGAGGTCTAAAAGTGGTTTCTCTACTACAGACTCCTTTCTTCTTTCTTATGTTACATCTAACTTTTGGGTAAGCTGCTTAATAATAATCCATGATTTTATAGATTTAGATTTGAAAGGTACCTCAAAAGGCATCTAATCCTATCTCACTTTACAGATAAAGGAACTGAGACTTAAGAGGTTAAGTGAAGATTACTAAGGGAATACAGGGGAGTCGGTGGAAGGGGAGGCACATGAACCAAGGTCTCCTGGCCCAAACCTATTAATCTTTTCCCCTGTGTCATGCTGCCTCAGCAATAAATTAGAAACAGTTTTGTGTATCTATTTGTGGCTAGTATAAAACTATCTCAAGACTTTAGAGTTAATTGAGCTAGGAGTTTGACTGAATTGACCTTAAAGTTCCTTTCCAACTTGTATATTCTATAATTCTATAGGGAATTAAAATAGGGTAGCATTCTCTAATTCCTTTGATTATATTCATCCAATAAGCATTTATTGTTTTGTTTTGTTTTGTTTTTTGGAGGAAATTGAGGTTAAATGACTTGCCTAGGGTTACACAACTAGTAAGTGTCTGAGGCTGGATTTGAACCAAGGACTGACTGACTCCAGAACCAGTGCTCTATTCACTAGGCCACCTAGCTGCCCCCAAGCATTTATTTATTACGTTTCTACTATGTGGCATGAACTCCATTAGGTTCCAGGATGGATGAGAGGGAATTGTAATTGTTCTGTCACTCATTTGTGTCACTCATTTGGTGGATCATACTTGTATATTGGGTTTTCTTGGCAGAGATCCTGGAGTGATTTGCCATTTCCTTCTTCAGTAGATTAAGGTAAAAAGAAGTTAGGTGACTTGTCCAGGGCCACACAGCTAGTGATTATCTAAATTCACATTTGAACTCAGATCTTCCTGACTCTAGGGCCAGCACTCTATCCACTGAGTCACCTAGCTGGGTGTGGGGAGGGGGTAAACATAGAAAGAAACAAAAAACAATCACTGCTCTCTGGAAGCTTATATTCTATTTATTAAGTACTCTTTTTCAAACTACTATCCCCAGAGCAAAGATACTACAAAGCCTTTTGGGGGTTCTAGAGGTAACCATGAAGGCAGGGGTATTTCTTCTTTTCTGCTGCTGGCTTGAACCCTCATTTCCATGTATTCCCTCTACTTTTAGTTACCTATGATGGATACCCCAATTTCATTTAGTTAATTGATATCAATTAGCTCTTAACAAGGGATATTTACTTGGAAGATATAGCAAGAACAGAAGTATAAACAGTGTCCCCCACACCTGTGGATCACATTTCCCCCCTAAATCATTTGATCTCTGAGAAGAGTGCGATCAGACTTGGTATAGTTTCTACAGGTAGGAATTTATATCAGTAAAGGATGTAGTTTGTGCAGACACATAAGGACAGGGCTTTTTTGGTAGGTCTCTCCTTACACTTAGATGAATTCATTATCACAGTGGTGTGGGCACTCCATCCACAAATACAGATTGTAACCTATCTATGAAAGGGCCATTATCAACCAAGGTGTACCCCTTCCCCTTCAACATGGGTGTAATGATTTAAGTAGGGCAGCTAGGTGGCACAGTGAATAGAGCATCAGACCTGGAATCAAGAAGATCTGAGTTCAGATTTGACCTCAAAGACTTACTAGTTGTGTGACCCTAGACAAGTCACTTAACCCTCTTTGCTTGCCTCAGTTTCCTCATCTGTAAAATGAGCTGGAGAAGGAAATGGCAAACCATTCCAGTGTCTTTGCCAAGAAAATCTCAGATGGGTTGATAAAGAGTCAAACATGATTAAAACAACTGAACAATAATTCCAGTACCACTAAACAAAGAAGCCCTGGGAAAACTCTGAGTTACTATGTTAGAGGAAAAGCAGTGCTACTGGCCAAAGGCCCCTTTCCCACAGGTGGAGCAGAAGCCTGAAACTGCCAAAGATCTCAGGAAGAAGAAAACTCAAAGCAGATATAAGCAGATAAATCAATAGGGAAAACTTTAACAACAGAATGAAAAAAGGTCCTCAGTGGTAATAAATGAGTCCAGGCATCTATGAATAAATACTGTAAAACAAATGAAGCTAATCCAACTTTTGATGAAACAGCAGATCCTATAGAATGTGAGGAGAACATGCAAGCACAACACACTGTTCTTGAGTATTTCAAAAGAGAAATGAGAATTATGAGAGCAGAATTTATGGCCTACATAGTAAAAGCAATGGCAAGAACAGAAAAACTGGAATCTGTGTTGACAATTCTCCTTGCAGGTAAAATTATTGGTGCCAGAACAGACCAGAACCAGAACCAGAACCAAAACCAAAAATTTAGGCACCAGTGAGGGTGCATTGAGCTCACCAGCAAAGGATCCCCACCCAGACAGGTAAAGACTTGCTGAAGCAGTGATTCTCAACCTGTGGGTCGCGACCCCTTTGGGGGCCAAATGACCCTTTCACAGGGGTCACCTAAGACCATGGGAAAACACGTATTTCCAATGGTCTTAGGAACTGAGACACTGCTCCTCTATCCGTCTCCAGGCGGGTCCACCCACATGCAGATATGCCCGTAATCGAGTATTAAAGGGTTGTGGCATTAGGAAGGTTGAGAATCACTGCTGAAGGAACAAAAAGACAAAACATACAGGTTTCAGTTTAGGCAGGAGGTGAACTGGGTATGGGGTCAAAATGGAGTCACTTTATTTTTCTTGGCTACCCACATCTCCAAAGAAACAAAAGTGAGAATAACAGCTTGAGAATGCAAATACGCAGAAGTAAAGAACAGTCTAGGAAGAAAAGAAGAAAAAATAACATTAAAAGAAACTATGCTCACTATGAAAGTGAAACATGCTGACCTCAAAGGCAGAATGTGTAGAGACAACCTAAGGATCACAGGTCTGCTGGAAGCACATGACAAGACAAAAAAACCTTGACACTGCAATGCAGGAAATAATAAAAGTTAACTTCTTGGAACTTCTGAAAACGAAATAGCAATTAAAAGAATCCATAAACCGTGTCCAGGAGAAAACATCTTGGGCTAAAAAGTCCAAGACACATGATGGTTAAATTTAACAATTCAGTTCAGAAACTAAAAGGTCTGTGAGCAATCAGGAGATGACCTTCCACTACAAAGGAAAGGAAATTCAAATAATTGAAGACTATTTGCACTCATCAGAAAATGTAGGAGAGAATGGAATTATATGCTCCAAAGAGCAATGGAGCTCAGGAGGCAGCCCAGTATTACCTACCCTGCAAATCTGAACTTAACCATGCATGAAATAAATGGATGTTCAATAATAAGGAGCATTTTAAGTATTTTAGAAAGAAAACCAAAACTGAAGAGATTATTTGCTTCTCAAACATCCCAACCAACAGAAATGCAGAGGGGATGAATAAAGACTGCAGTCAAAGACGACATCTGCTTAATGCCTGCAGAGATACCAGTAAGTGATGTCTTTCTAAATGTATACAAAGTGACTGGGGTGAAGGCAGAAGTCTAGTGCAGGGAACAGTGAAGAGGTAGACAGGGGGCATTATAGAAATAATTTTGCAGTACCTTGGCTATAGGTGAATCAATGTCTGTTTGTTTTTGGTAGGACCACATTCCCAAGTGAAGTACATGAAAGGGGGGAGGAGAGTAGGGAGATAGTAGTGTGTGATGTGCTAGGATCAAATTAAGGGCTAGCAATGAAGGGAAGGTGACCGTTGTCTCACAAAGAAAAGAGCCTACAGGAGAATGGCTGAGAAGGAGGCAAGTAGGATTGAAAAACGTGGAAAAGGAAGGAGAATCTGCTTTGATGTTGGGAAGAGGTTCCACTGACGAATGCTTTTGTTGGAGAAGTGAGATGATCTGTGAAGAGAGATGGGGACCTTGCTCTGGGTACGATCTGGAGGATTTGTTACTTGAAGAGTCTATTCATCTTACTTCTAGAGGGGAGTAGGTGGAGTTGGAACTCCTAGGGACAATTGCCACCTGGGGTAATGGGTTGTTGTTATTTGTCCTTTGCTCTGAAGAGGACCATTGCATCAAGGAGGTGATGCCACGACATGCAAGTGAATTAGATTTAAGTGAGGGAGGGCTATGCAAAGTCACAAGCTTTGCTTTCTCCTCTAGAGCTGTCTGTGTCCAATGGCAAGATACAGATCAGGAAAACTGGAGATGGCCCTGGATGCAGTGGGAGGCCTTTATCTTTTTAAGTTAAGGTCTTTAACAGGTCTTAGTTCAACTGAGGCAGTACCCATTCAATAATTAAGGCTAGGTAAGAAATGAGACAAAGAATGGCATCTTTTGCCTAGTCAAAAAGAATGAAAATCAGTACGGGAGGGAAAGAAGCTCAGGGTTTCTGGTCAAAACAGCAATTGCTATTTACATTCACCTGAGCCAGTCAGGGTTCAAACAGTGACCAAGTGGGGCTCGGCCAGGGACCACCTGTTGGCCCGTCAGAGAGAGCCTGAGTGATTTGGGGTTTCAGACATGGTCCTTAAGAATAAAAATCTAGCCCATAGACCCCAAGATATCCAGTGACCTGAAGGTATGATACTCAATAGGGAAAGAGGAAAAGGGAAAGAAGATAATAAAGGAAGGAAGGAAACAAGGAAGGAAGGAAGGAAGAAAGGAAGGAAGAAAAAACTAGTGTGTTTCAATCTGTTTTCAGACAACATCAGTTCAGAAATAAAGAGAAAACTATAATGCTTCAGTGTGTAGTCAGACAAAATCAGTTATTTTTCCATAGACTGATAGCATTTTTCATTGAGTCCTTCGGGATTGTTTTGGATCATTGTATGCTGAGAATACCTAAGTCATTCACAATTGTTCATTGTACAATATTGCTGTTACAATGTACAACTTTCTCCTGGTTGTGCTTGCTTTACTTTGCATCAGTTCATGTAAACCTTCTATGTTTTTCTGAAATCATTCTGCTTGTCATTTCTTATAGCATTCCTTTACAATATGATGCCATTCCATTACAATCATATACTACACTTTCTTCAACCATTCCACAATTGATCGACATCCCCTCAATTTCCAATTCTTAGTTACCACCAAAAGAGTTGTTATAAATACTTTTGTGCAGATATGATCTTCCCCACCACCACCACCATCACATTTTTTAATCTCTTTGGGATAAAGACCTAGCAGTAGTATGTTTTACTGCTTATGAGTCAAATGTTTTTACTTACTTTCCAGGCATTATTGATGAAAATACCAGAGCTATGTAGAAATTTTGAGGATGAAACACAGGAATCAAGACAAATATAAACAGGTAAATTTAAATGAACAATGACAAAAGACCAAAGATAAAATGCTTACATTAAAATAAGGGGAAATGAAATATTTCCCCTTTGAGCTCTATCATCATAAGGGGTCACAAAGAGAAAATAATTTTGAAGGGCTTGGGAATTTCTGCTAGGTCTTCATGTTCTTAAAAGAAGAATGGAAAGGGAGGGAAAGAGGAATACATTGAAGGGGAAGAAGGAAGAGAAAATTATCACATTGTCAGGATGCACAAATAGAAGTGTATACCAACAAGGAGACAGGGGAAAGACAAGGACTTACATTTATAGCTCAATCTTGTCTGAATTATTCAAAAGAGGTGAGACTATAAAAACTAAGTTACATACAGGAAAAAAAAATTAACAGAGAAATAAGGGGGAAAGGGGAGGAAGAGGAATTAAAGAGAGGTGAGATTAAAGGGAGGGACTAGAAAACAAACTATAAGGATGCACAAAAATATTTATAGCTCTTTTTTGTGGTGGCAAAAAATTTGAAACTAAAGGGGAGCCCATCAGCTGGGGAATAGATGAACAAGTTATGGTATATAAATGTGATAGACACGTTTGTGCTGTAAGAAATGATGAAGGAATTGGCTTACAGAGAAATCTGGGAATGTCTGGATGAACCTTTGCAGAGGGAAGTGAACGGAACAAGAACAATATACTATGACAAAATTGTGAAGACAAACAACTCTGAAAGACTTAGAAATCTGATTAGCTTATTAGCATAATGACCAACCACAATTCCAGAGGACTAATGCTGAAATATGTGAAAGACAATGCAGAATGATAAATGTGTTGTGTGTCTACACATGTAAACCTTCTATGTTTTTCTGAAATCATTGCTTATATCAGGAGTTGTGTTTTTATTCCATTCTCAATTGAGGGGATAGGGTTGGAAGGAAAGAAGTCAGGTTTTTGCTGATTAAAAAAAGTATAATTTTTTTTCTTAAAAAGAAAACGAATGTTATTGTCTCCTAAGGTGGGAAGTTACTATTTGTGGGAGGCAGGAAAAGAAATATGCAAAGATGGAGACTGTTTGAATTAATCAAATCACCCTACCCCACTTAAAGTAACTGGTGAGACTCTAGGTCCTGATGTTTTTGTCAAATGAAACCATATCTCCATGGAATCAATTAGTCAGAAATGTGAATGAGGTATAAACAATTCAGTCAAATTTCCACTAGATCTGATAGGAATTAAGGTCTGTTCTGATTAGTTGAGGGACTTGGTCACTCCCTGTGGGGCTTGTATAAAATCTAGGAGCAAATCTGTAATCAGAGTTTACACTTCCTGGCAGCAGAGAGGAGAGAGCCAAGTCCCAGATAAGGAATCACTTCCAGGGAGGGGTGGGGGTGAGGGGAGTGGGGTAGGGAAGAATGCTAGCACTAGCCCTAAGTTTTTGTCTCCTGATTCTTGGCCAGAGGAAGCAGTGTCTGCAAGGAGAGCCAAGGACTGATTGAGCTTGGTGGGAAAAGCAGCTTTAATGGTGTAAAAAAAAAAAAAGCCTTTCTGCCATCCTCATTAAAAAAACAAAACCAGTTCAGTTTGTATGACATCAACAGAAACAATTACTTCCAGCACCAAAGCCTGGCAGAATAATCAAGTCAGCTGAATATGTGCCTGGCAGCCCAATAGCTATGTTTGTCACAACTCCACAATTGATTGATTTTTTTCTAATAACGATTTTGGGCAATAGTGTTATACTGCTGTGAATTTTAAGAACACTTACCCTGAGCAAAATGGAAGCAGCTTTATTTGATTTTGATAATAGATGGTTATGCCTGACCTACAGCTGGGCTTCCACCTCTTACGCTCTCCTGGGAGAGCACTGGTATTTGTTTCTTATGGGAGTCTTGGCAGGGCATAATTCAGCATCTTCTTGACGTAGTTTTTAACAGTTTAGATTTTTTTCCCTCAGTTGGAAAGCCAAAAACTGTAGTATTTTCCTCACCTTGGTGAATAAGAAGATAGAGACAGAAAAGTAGGTGTTCTGTGACTGGATAAGGCTGCAATAGAATAAGATGGAGACCTATTTCATGGTTTTCATGGGTAGACAGATGTTGTCTCCATAATATGGGAGACTCCACTAATATAGGCTTAAAGTGATTAAAGAAGAGGAAATAGCCCAGAAATCTGTTAAAAATATTGGCTTTCCATCAAGCATGTGCTAATGAAAAGGTAGAATTCCTATCCTTACATCATTCACAGGGCTAGAATGAGCATGAAATTAATGTTACGTAGAAAAATGGAAATTCAATTTTGAATCTGAACCACAGGATGTACATGTAGGAATAAACAATTTGAGGAGATATATGTTTATATACATTCATATAGATCACTGAAATATGTGTGAATGTATAGATTTCACATATACACACATATTTGAATATTTGCAGAAGAATGGTTTCAAAGATTAAGATGAATGAGAACCATTAGAATGCCTTAACTAAGGAAAAAACCTGCATTTGACAGGACTGATTCTAAAAACATATAAGCAGCACCATTTACTCAGTTAGCAAGTAAAACGATTGCAGGGTAATCTTTTCCATTTTTAGATTTAAATCTGAATAGTCCAGTTGCTATGACAGCATAAGATATCACATACCCACTACCTTTCCCTCAGCGCTTTGCCCCTTATATAATTCTGCATACATATGTCTCCTTAATTTTTTTTTTTTTTACAAATTAAAAAGTAGAATGGAATCTTAGATTTCCTTGAGGTCCTATACTACTCTTGAGAAGACTAGTGTTTTATTTCTATATCTTTAGGAAGCTAGATTAAATATGAAAAAGGACACTAAGTGGATGTCCAAGGCAGTATTCATACAGTTTAATTCAATTTAGTTATTGGGTTTTAAAAATTTGGCTTATGTAGGAAAAATGGTAATGACATAGAATAGACACAATCAAACCAAGAAAAATCACCTGGAAGGGGTGACTGGGTGGCCTAGGAAATAGAGCACCAGCCCTGGAGTCAGGAGGACCTGAGTTCAGATCTGACCTCAGACATTTAACACTTACTAGCCATGTGACCTCGGGCAAGTCACTTAACCCCAATTGTCCCTTCAAAACGTTAAAAAAAAAATCACCTGGAAATAAAACAGTATATTACCCTTGCATTTGAGAGCCTTAAAGAAAGAAAGCCTGTGGCTAACAGTAATCAGGTGACAGGATTTAAGAAAGAAAATTTTTACATTCATTTTATCAAAATTCTATGTACTGAATTTTGTCTCTGTAACAGTTCTGACAGGGCAAGACTGGTTGTCACTGAGCAGGCACAAGTCACACAGGAGTCTAGGATTTGTGTTTCTTCTAAGTCAAGAAAAAAAGACTCTTCTCAGGACAAGCCATGGGGGCAAAGCTTCAGTCACAGCAGGAATTTGAAAAAGTTCTGGAGCACTGCAGTAAGGGTAACATTACAGCAGATGGTCAACTCCCCTCAGGTGACTTAGAACAACACAGTGACTGTGGTCTTTTCCTACCTCAGCTCCAGTTATTAAGAAAATCTAGCAAAGAGTGACTGAATTCTGACTTCTTGCAAAAAGCAGTGGAAACTTGGAAATCTACTCCCTTTTTGTTTTATTGCCCAGGTCTAGGACCATTGGTGTCAAGCTTAATTAGTAAAGGTTGCTTGATATTTAAACGTTTAATCTCCTACTTGTTTATTTTTAAAAGAATGGTCCAATAAAGATAATTTTAATGGCATCTCAAGTTTGTTAAATCAGTATAGAAAGCATGAGAAAAGGAAAAGCTGTATTTGATTGAACTAAATCTGAGAGATCACCATCCCAGGTGGGAAATCAAGAAAGTGCCTTGGGGCTTGAAGCATCTTATAAATTCTTTTTGCAATTTGCATTTTGAAGGTTTTGGTTTTCTGGTTTTTGGCTTGTTTTCCTTTTTGTTTTTGGAGGAGGAAATGTTCTTTCTTTTTCTTTTCTTTTCTAAGCTTTGCAGAGAAAGAAAGCCACTTGGAAACAGAACCTTCACCCCAGACTGACTAGGGGTATGCAGATTCCCTGCCTTCCTTTGAGTACCAGCTAAAATCTCATCTTTTACAGGAAGTCTTTCCCAACCCCCCTTCATTCTAGCGCTTTCCCTCTTTCAGTTATTTCATTTTTATTTTGTATATATCTTGGTTTGCATATTTTGGCTTGCGTGTTGTCTTCCTCATTGGATTATAAACTCCTTGAGGGCAGGGACTATCTGTTTGCCCCTTTTAGTATTCCCAGTGCTGAGCACAGTACCCAGCACAGAGTAGGCACTTAATAAATGTTGACTGATAAACTAAAACCCTCATGAGCTGCTCTTATTACAGCCAAGCTGACAGGTCAATTTGTGTCACCACCCTTTGTTTTGTTCTGTTTTGGTTTGGTTTCAAAGACAACTGCAAGTCATATCATCATTTCCCTGATGCCATGGTCCTCTTTGAAAACAAAGGACAAACGCAAACTGCTCTGTTTTCACCACCAGAGATAGGGAGTAGAAACCTTAAGAGATGATCACATCTAACCGTGCTTAACAGTTTAATTCAAAGTTATAATAACAAATATACAGACATACCCTCCAGCATAATCCCCACTCAGTGTCAACTTCCAGGTACCCTAACTTCTCCTGGTTTCCATACCAGGTTGGCTGGCTGCATCATCCTGCAGGCAATACTGACTCCAATGTCACTTTGACTTGAACCCCTAGTCCTGTAAGGATAACTGCCTCTCCCTAAAACGGAAAAGGGCAAAGTACATAGAACAAAAACAAACACTGGCCAGATACATTTCTTGGAACCATAGGGTAAAAGAGAGAACAAAGGTAGAAAGCCCTTTCCCTCTTTCTAATCGGATTTGCAGCCCCCCTCGTTCTGTTCTCCTTCTGGATGTAGCAGGAAGGAGTGCGTAGGAAAGAGTGCAAGCCAGAAAAAGATTGACTGCTTTAGTCTCACTAGTTTCAAATACACACTTTCCAGCTGTACAGCCAAACAACAGAGGCTACACTCCTCTATCTGGTGTGGGGGAGAGGGGATGAAGAGTGCCACCATCTTAGGAAATATGGGTGCACCCAAGGAAGCCCTCTTAGGGGTGCATCCATGTTAGGTGATCTGGGCATGCCCAGCAAGCCTGGGTTAAACAGATGTATTTCTTTTGTCGACACTTATATCCCATATTTGTTTAAAATTTCACCTCCTAATCATACCTAATAGCAGCTGCTAACATTTATATGGCATGTTAAGTTTGCAAAACACTTTATATTGATTACCTAATTTTAATCTCATAATCAATCAAATTCATAAACATTTATTTAGCACCTACTACATGGCAGACAACAAGTGCTGAGGATACAGAGAGAGGCAAAAGACAACCCTTGTCCTCAAGGTGTCTACAATTTAATGGGGGAAGACACCATATAAACAAACATATGCAAAGCAAGCTATATACAGGAAAAATAGGTAACACTGAAGAGCGGCCAGGCACTAGAATTAAGCAGGTTGGTGACTGTAGAAGGTGAGATTTTATTTGGGACTTAAAGGAAACCAGGGAGGTTCAGTCATCAGAAAGGAGAAAAAAGCACATTTGAGGCAGGGGGGACAGCAGAAAAAAGACCCACAACCAAAAGATGGAGTGTCTTGTTCATGGAACAGTCAGGAAGTCAGTGTCACTGGATCAAAATCATGTGTTGAGGAATAAGGTGTAAGAAGACTGGAAGGGGAGAAGGCAGCTAGGTTATGAAGGCTTTGAATTACAAACAGAGCATTCTGCATTTGATCCTAGAGGCAATAGAAAGCCGCTGGAGTTTCTCGGGGTGTGGGGAGGGGTGGTGGAAAGGTGAGTGTGACATGTACACTATAGAAAAAATTCATTTTAGTGGCTGAATGGAGAATGGATTGGAGTGGAGAGAGACTTGAGGCAGGCAGAGCTACCAGCAGGCTATTGTAGTAATCAAGACATGCCTTGGTGGTGATAAAGATCTATACTAGAGTGGTGGCAGTGTCAGAGGAAAGAAGAGAATGTATTGGAGAGACACTACAAGGGTGAAATTGGTAGGCCATGGCAACAGTTTGGATATAAGGGGTGAGAAATAGTGAAGAATCCAGGATGACCCCTAGGTTGCAAACCTGAAAGACTTGGAGGATGGTGCTGCCATAGAGGAAGTAGGAATGGGGTGGGAGCATTCAAGAAGAAAGATGAATTCTATTTTGAACATACTGAGTTTAAGATATCAAGCGGATATTCAGTTTGAAATATCTGAAAGGCATTTGGAGATGTGAGTTTGGAGGTCAACAGAGAGATTGAGGCAGGAAAGGTAGATCTGAAAATCATCAGCATAGAGATGGTAATTAAATCCATGGGATCTGATGGGATCACCAGGCTAAGTAGGATAGAGGGAGAAGAAAAGATGGGCTAGATAGAACCATGTGATATGTCTATGGCTAGAGGATATGATCTGGAGGAGACAGAGAAGGAACAATCAGATAGGTAGGAGGAAAACCAGGAGAGAATGTTGTCCCAAAAACCTATAGAGAAGAGAGCATCAATGAGGAGAGAGTGATCAACAGCGCCAGAAGCTGCAGAGACAACAAAGAGAATGAGGATTGAGAAAAGACCATTGGATTTGGCATCTAAGAAATGATTGGTAACTTTGGAGAGAGTAGTTTCTATTAAAAAGGCAACGTTGGAAACCAGATGGTAAGGGGTTTAAAAGAAAGCAAGAAGAAACTGGAGGCATTTATTGCATGTGCCTTTTTGAGGAGTTTAACTACGCAAGGCAGAAGAGATAGAAGGTGATAACAGGGATGGAAGGATCAAGTGAGGGTTTTTTCAGGAGCAAGGAGACACGAGAATTTTTGTAGGCAGTAGGAACTGAGACGGTAGAGAGGGAGAGATTGAAAATAAGTAAAAGAATGGGGATGAGAGAGGGGGCAATCTGTTGGAAGAAGACAGTATGGAATGGGATCACTTGAACAAGTGGAAGGGTTAGCCTTGGTAAGGCGTGAAACCACCGAATCATGTAAGACAGGGATGAAGGAGGAGAAAATGGCAGAAGGCATCTGAGAGACAGGAGATGAAGGAGAGGGCAGACAAGGAAGTTCATGATGAATGGCCTCCATTTTTTCTGTAAAATATGAGAAAGGGGTCTTAACTGAGAAAATGGGGGGAGAAGGAGCCATGGGAGGTTTGGGGAGGGATGAAAAGGTTTGGAAGAGATGCTGTGGAGAATGAGCTAGTGAGTTTATAACAATCTCAGGAGCTACATGCTTTTGTCATTCCAGTTTTATACCTTGTCCAAGATCATACAACTAACGTCTGAGGCCACATTTTAACTTAGATCTTCCTTTCTCTAGGTTCAATGCCATGGGCACTTTGCCACCACTTTGGTTGATGAATTCAATTCTTTTTTTATTCTTCCTTTTCTATTATGTTCCATTGATCTGTTTTTCTATTTTAAAGACGTATAAAATACATTTGATGATTACTGCTTTATAAATCTGAGGTCTGGAGATATCCTTCCACTCTCATTTCTACAATTCTTCATTATTTCCCTTTATGTTTTTCCTTTCTCCACATGAGTTTTGGTATTATTTTCTCTGACTTAATAACTTATTTCTTTCATCATTTGATTGATCTACCATAGATCCTAAATTAATTTTGGTAGTATTGTCATTTTTATTACATTGGCATGGTACAGATATAAGTATAAAATACCCTTCCAAATATTTATATTTTTTAATGTAAGGAACATTTTGCTTAATAGATAAGTTCAGAAGTCTTTTGATTACTAATTTATTTCTCTTCTAATATTCAAGATTCCTTTTTTTTTTGCTTATTTGAGGTTTACATGTTGGTTTTCTATTTTTAGTTGCATGTTTAGTTTATTAATCATTTCTTTTTATGCTTTTGTTAACGTATATTTTAGGGACATATATTGTCTTTTGAGAATTAATTTAGATACATCTAGATCAGGGGTGGGGAACCTGCAGCATTGAGGCCGCATGTGGCCCTGTAGGTCCTGAACTGTGGCCCTTTGACTGAATCCAAACTTCACAGAACAAATCCCCTTAATAAAAGAATTTGACCTGTAAAACTATTGACTCTGTCAAAAGGCTGCACCCAAGGACCTAGAAGGCCATGTATGGCCTTAGATTGGCTTTTTTTACTTAAATTTATTTATTTATTTCTTATATATATTTGATTATCTTTTTCTCTTCCTTCATTTGTCTCTTCTTGTTACTCTCCCAGTAACATGGTTAGTTCAAAATATTTTCTCCAACTTCTTCTGCTTATTAGGTTTTGTTTATTTGTTTGTTTCTGCATCTTATTCTAATACATTTACCATTATTTTGTTCTATTCTTTGTATAGCAGTCTCTCTGGACTACTTCTATGTTTTGTGAGTGAACTTGTGAATTGGGGCATCAGAGAGTTACTATTCCCAGTGACTCCAAAGTACCTTGTGCATCTCTATTACTAAAACTACAATTGATAAGCCCCCATCAGTATGTTTTCTACTAATATTAGTCAGCAAACCCAGTTCTCTCTTAGCAAAGGTATGAAGTTGTTTATAATAAGAATAGCTACAAAACATTTTCCCCATAAACTATGGCATACTTTCCCATAAATACACCCAGAATCTGTGGGAAAAGTGGGCACAAATTTAGGGTATAATAATAATGAGACATACATGTAATAGACATAAATGGCCATGGCTCCTTATTACTCTAGTAAAGCAGAGCCTAAAAATTCTTTTTTTTCTATTGTAATCCTTACAAAGTTCCCTCCTGAGAACAATATCTCTTCTGGAATTTTTGTTCATTTGGGCACCCAGGTTCTGTTCTTCTCCATGGATTGACTTTCAATTGCTAGGGCTAGCTCTCTCTTGTGTTCATAGAAATTTCTCTTCTCTGCTGCCAAGGGTCTGTCAACTGGGCTGAACCTCTTGGCCTGTGGATGTCGGAGCCAAACAGACAGATCAGGCAAGAACAACTGTGCAGAGACTAAGACAGAAGTTTATTTTCTATAGGATTGAAACTAGACACATATGCCTGGGTGCCCACTGTGGGGGATCCACTTTAGTGTAGGCAAATCTCAACACATATACCAAGGACTACACAGTGAACTGTGGCCCTGACAATGAGGGGCAACAGCAACAGTGAGTTTGGTCCATTGCAGGACTTCATGACCAGAACATGGGTCCTGCAGGTGCTTGTCTAAGCTCAGAGAAGACCATGTGGTGTTCAAAGAGATACAATAATTATGTGAAACAATTCTGGAATTTTTCTGTGACTGAGTTCATCCCAAGAAAGAATGCAAAGGATTGTTGTTATGCCAAACTCGGGGCACAGATTGCTTGCTGGGCCTTACCACTGTGTCTCCTAAGAGTATCTTGACAGTTCTTACTCCTTGAAGTTGTGTTTCTCACTAAGTGATCAACTTTCTGTATCTGTGCCTATTTAGAGTGCTTGTCTCTATTCTCTCAATTGTTCCTTGAAATTTCTCAAATTGATTCTCCAGCTAATGATTGAGATAGCTCCCTTTGGGGGAATAGTTCTATTGCTTAACTCCACTGCAGATGGGGGAGGAGAGTAGACTTCTCTCCACCTTTCACACAGGAGTCTCTTCCATAGGCAGGTTCTGGCTTGAAAACATCCAAACTGCTAAGGTCATTCAGATTTTAACCAAAGTCTTGAGAGGCTTCAGGGAACAGTTGAGAGAACAGAGACAAGCACTTCAAATGAACAGACATACAGAGAATCAGCCACTTGAGGGAGGACACAGTTTCCAACTATGTGAGATTTGTACCATCTGTGAGAAAGTCAGATGATATCCAGCAGGGGAGAGACTGTGTCATCTGTGAAAAGGTATTAGATGGGTGGCTAGGCAGCACAGTGAATAGAGTATCGGCCCTGGATTCAGGAGGACCTGAGTTCAAATCCAGCCTCAGACATTTAATACTTACTAGCTGTGTGACCTTGGGCAAATCATTTAGCCCTAATTGTCCAGCCTTCCCTCCTCCAAAAAGAAAAAAAAAAGGTATTAGAGCTATAGGAGAAGGCTAAGGATAGAACCATCAAGCATACCCACACTTAAGGCCCTGAGGAGAAGCTTCAAAGAAGACTGAGAAGGAGCAGAAAGGAGAAATCAACTGTTCCCCAAAGTCTCTCAAACTCACTCTCTAACTGATAGTTAGAGTGTCTCCTTCAGGGTATTTAAATCTACTGCTAAACTCCATTACAGATGGAGGTGGGGGGAGTAGAATTCCCTCCACTCTCCATATAGAAATGTCTTATATATGAAGAGACTGTATGCCTTTTCAAGACTGTGGGGTGCCAAGTCTAATGGATTCTTGAACTAGTATCTGAGTCCAGAGACTTGTGACTCACTCTGAGTTCAAGGACTCGAGCTATATACGATTCTGGACTTGTTGACTTGTTCGAATCCGGCAGTGTGCAAAGTCCCCTCTGGACAGGTATGCCATATCTTTCCCCAAGAAGAATATTTGGCAATCAGTATCAAGAAATATTGCTGTGTCTCCTACAAGTAGTCTGGGCATGCAGGAAGCAGCCTTGGTTGTCAAGGCCATTACTGATATCTTTGTTTAGCTGAATGCATCTGTGAGAAACTGATGATTCAAAGTTTATTGTAAAACTTTCCATGCATAAACAAGAAAGATATATAATCAATTATACTACTCCATTAGACTAGCATTGTTGACTAACTATGCTCACCTAGCCAAACCTTTTGTTTACCTTCTGTCCTATCCTGTCAGTTGCTGGTACAAGACTTTGGTTAAAATCTGAATTCAAGTTTTTAAATCAGGATTGGGAAGAGGGATGATGTCTGGTTGCTGTACACAAGGCCAAAGAACTAGTCACAAAATTATTTAAAATGAATTTAGACCTTATCTTATCTTCCCCCTATGAAAAAAATATTCAATGTGATATTATATTATGCTAAACTGAAAAAATCCAAGTCTCTTCAGCTATTTGACCTATTTACTTAGCATAAAACAAAGGCACCCATTCAGGAGCTTCGTTTAGCTTTTATTGCCCCTTTCTGTACCCTCTCTGTGGAAGGGGGTAAATATCTACAAAGCTGATGAGGAGGAAGAAAAACTGTCAACACACCCACTCTAGAAATCTCCCTATTGTGAAGTAAAGTAAGAAAGATAAGAACAAAGTAGTTCCTTATAAATGTTCCTTATAAAACCAGACAGTCAAACAGTCTCAAAATAAAATATTAGAACTTAGCTCCTAATATGCATTCCTTCTTTCCTCCCTTTATCACCTCCCTCTCTTCCTCCCCTCAGTGGAATTATCTTTTAATTTTTTTTTCTGCCTTGATACAGTCACTCAAGTCCTCTGAATGGAGCTGCCCGCCATTTCCATTTAATTTGGTTAAAGAGGTGACACCTGCCTCTCTTGATATCATTTTTCTTACATTATTTTTCTAGTCATGAAACCAAGTATTTCCGCACAGATATAAATTAAAATTCTAAGCAATTCTCTCTATGTGAATTCTCCTTGGATGCTCTATAGCATTCAACAGGGAGTTGTTGGGAGACCTGGATTCTAAGGCCCAACTGCCATATACTAACTAGCTTTGTGACCTTGGCAAAGTCATTTACTTCTCACTTCTCTGAATCTCCGTTTCCTTATCTATAAAATGAAATGCTTGTTATCTGATGACTTGTAGAGCCCCTTCTAGCTCAGAAGTTATACAGAAGGGGACAGTAGATTTTAGAGATGGAGGTCCAATACCACTAGTTAGAAAATTGTCTGGGGGTACAGAAAAGTTAAGTGACTTGAGTAAGGTGACCAAGTTGGTATCTCAGAGGCAGGCCTTGAACCCAAATGGGCCAGCTTTCTAAATACATGCCTTGCTGCTTATAAAGATAGAATTCACACCAAATAGACAACAAATTAGACTTCCAATCGTATGTTTTGCTTATTTTCTGATTTTTCTTCTAATAGGGTAGTAAAAAAACCAAAAAACAAATTTGGACTCAAATATCAGGGAAACCTTCATAATAGTAATAATTTTTTCTGTAAATTGAATGAGATACTGTAATGTTAATGGGATATAAGATCTTCCCTGCCCATTAATAGGCCTCATATGGAGCACATTAAGGGAAGCTTGCTTGCTTGTAGGAAGAGTTTCACACCCTTTGTTAATTTATAATTAGGCACTGAGTTACAAGGATTGTAATGCCTTCTGCCTGTGAAAAGTGTATGTATACTCTGAGCTGGTATTCTACTTTGGGGGCTTGCTTATGGGAAGGATCTTGTGATTCCCTAGTTGAGATTCAGATTGGCCATATGTTCAGAGTTCCCCAACTGCTCAGATGTAAAGGCTCTCTCAATCCAGGGATGGATGTAAAGTGTATAGCAATACTGCTTTGATTCAGGCAGTCAGAGCCCTGTCTGTTGGTCTTTATTTCTCTGCTTGTATTTTTTCTGTTTTCTCTGAAGTTCAGGGTGCTGACCTTTCCCCTGAACTAGTGAATGTAATTTTAAAAGAGTGTTGATTCCTAGCATAGCTATCTTTTTTAGTAAAGCACATTTAGGAACCTGTGCTAGCAGCCATCCTAGGTATGCCAGTGTGGTTGCCACTACAGATGCCTAGAGAAGTCTTCAAATAGAGGCTAAATGACTAGTTATTATGTATGTTATTATAAGGATGCCTTTGAGTATGGGTTAAACTTGCTTTAGTTGAGGTTCTTTCCAAATCTCAAATTCTGTGTTTCAATGATTTTATTAAGAGACCTATGAACAGGGAATATGAAGCTGGAAATTTAAAAGAACATTTTGTTCTTGTGGTTCAAAAATAATGCAATGGTTGTCTACTATGGATTCATGGCCTGGGAAATTTCTCCTTTCTTTGAAAAATACTAAGCAAACTTATGGAGACACCATGATTTTAGATGATGAAAAGAAATTATTGAAGTGTAGTCATAGCTAAGAAGTCTTTCACATAGGACAACGCAGCTTAAGAGGATTGTTGACTTAGAGCACAGTTCAACAGAATCTCATCCACAGCTAAATTGTTAAGCAAGAAGACCATACTAGGAGAGTAACAATAGTAATGGAATCCTAGGAACGGCAACCTGGACCAAGCAAGAGAAGGAGACGGCACCATTTCAGGGCATTCACAAGGCATTGAAGGATAGTAAAGGGAAAGAGGAAAAATGCCTAGAGCATGAGGCAGGCTCTAGCTGTCTTTAGACTAGTTCTCACCCAGGATGTAATCTCTGGACTATGATAGAAAGGAAGCATGCACTCCCTTGTCTCTTCTTCCAAAACCTTAGTATATCTCCCCCATGTTTTTATAGCTCTCATGAAGTTGCATTAACAAAGTTGCATTTTCAAAGTTTATTTATTTGCTATTAACTATTTTTGAAAGGAAAACCAGGTAAGGCAATCGGATTTTATTTTCAAATGGGATATAGTGTTTATGTTCCTTCTATAAAACAGTGCCCAGGAGGCCACTGCCTACAAAGGCACACCAACCTTGCACTCACTTGAGCGAGCCTTTTGTGAAGATTCTGGCTCCTGAGAGAGTGCTGAACTGCTAAGAGAGGTAATCAGTTCTCCCAATACCTGATTTCTGACCTCACAGGGGATCCCCAGAGAAAAATCTCTTAAATGAAGCTTAGGGTTGACTTATGTCTATGCTCCCTCCTAAAGAAATTTACACAATCTTATAAAAATTGCTCTATGTACAAAGTAGTAGATACCAAGTATAGGACAACTAATTGTTTGCTCTACTACAAAAGAAATTCTTAGAATAAGGATTTGTAAGCATGCATTGGCAAATATTTAAACATGAAAATCTATCCCATTACTCCCATTATATTTTTCTGGGAGGTTAATAACTAAAACAAGAAATGCTTTCTGGGTCCTTCGAAGGGGTATTTTGCTTTCAGCTAGGAGCTACATCGGCTGTACAACTCACTCAAACTTCATATCCTATGAACATCTGTTAGTTCTCGGTCAAAATTCCTAGAAGTGATGATCTCCTCTGATAAGGGCAAGCTATAGGAAGACCCTTGCACTGGGCATCATATGGGGCTCCCAGCGACATTAAGGAAGGGACAGACTTTTTCTTTTACCAAACAACTCTGATCATATAAGCCATTTCCAATTAGTAGAGAAAGTATAATATGAAGGATGGGTTAGTGGACAGAGAGCTGTGTTTAAGACTCATCTCTGACATATTGGCAATGCCACACTGGGCTAGATTTCAGTGTCCAAGGCAATTCTTTGTGTCTGTAAGTTGCTGAGCAGTTGTTGAACTCCAATGTACAAGGCACTTCTTCCTTGGGAGCTCCCTATGCCAATGAAATCACAGCCCTGGTTAACACATACAGACAAACACATGCACACATATGCACAGAGGATGTCAAAGGTCATCTAGTCCAACCTTATTATTTTATAGATGAGGAAACTATAGCCTGGTGAAGTTTCATAATTTGTTAGTGAAAGGCAAAGCTGGGATCTGAGCCCAGG
>CM053581.1:142114377-142140454 GCA_028627135.1 Pseudochirops cupreus | reverse complement strand
GTAATTTCCCCAAAATAGCCCTCTATGCTAGTGAGGATCTAGTTTTATAAAAAAGTTATTTTTAGCACTAATTCTTTAGAGATACCCTTAGGTCTTTAGGTCTTCATAACAGAATTCTGAGGCGTGCACATAGACATGACTGTGGACTGTCCTAGAACCAATTACTTTCCCCACCCAACCCCTGCCCACACTGAGGTAAAATGAGGTAAAAGGAATCAGGGTGTGCTCACATATTCCCACAAACCCTCCTAGGCCTGACAATTAGATGTGAATTCTAGATTAGAATTTAGTTCATCTGAGCTAAGCAGCCTCCAATCCCATGATAAAGATCTACTGTTGTTCAGTCATTCAGTCCTTTCCAAACTCTATGTGACCCCATGTACTTCGTTTGTGGGGTTTTCTTGGTGAAGATACTAGAGTGGTTTGCCATTTCTGCCTCTTGTATCCCCTCACTTTATATATGAAGAACTGAAGCAAATAGGGGTGAAATGACTTGCCTGGGGTCACATAGCTAGTGTCTGAAGCCAGATTTAAACTCAGATCTTCCTGATGCCAGATCTGGTGATCTATCCGTCATACCGCCTAGCTTCCCATCAGAATAAATATAGAAAATGGTTAAAATGTAATGCAGAGGAGCAGTTCTTAAGGAAAAAAAATCAATTAGGATTATATATAAGAGTATTTTAGGACATGCATCACTACCTGGAAAAGGTTCCCAATACGTGGTTATTAGGCTACAAATTTTAGAATGGTATAATGGAAAGAGTATTGGGTTTTAGTCCCAGCTCTTACACTTACTTACTCTGACAATTTATATCCTTTGGGCCCCCAATTCGCTCATCTGTAAAATGGGGAGGGGTGGTCTTGAACAAATGGACCTTATGCCTTAAACTTCAACTGCTCGATGCCTCATTTTCCTCATCTGGAAAATGAAAGGATTGGACTAAATCAGGGGCAGGAAACTTTGGCTTTGAGGTCATATCTGGTCCTCTAGTTTCTCAAGTGTGTCCCTGTGACTGAATCCAAACCTCACAGAATAAATCCCCTTAATAAAAGGATTTGTTCTGTAAAACTTGAATTCAGTCAAAAGGTCACACCAGAAGGCTACATGTTGTAAGGTCAAATGAGATAATATTTATAAATGTGTCAGTACTATATATGATGTTTATTCACTTCCTCCCTTCCCTAGTGCTGCAGTTGGAATCAGTAAGGCCAGGGGTCAAATTCTTTTTCTGACACTTACTAGCTTTGTGATCAAGGGAAAGTCAGCCAGGTTCCCTGAGACTCAGGAAGTTCTATGACTAAACTACTAGGTTAATTGTAACTCAGGTTTCAAGCCTTAGCATCTGCATAAGACTCTCCTGTTCAGTAAGAGAATGATGCCTTGATGCTACATGATTATGATAGCTATTGAGAGGAAATATGTTTTTATTCCTTCCTGCTTTTAGAGAGGATACATATGGTACAAGACTCAATTGAGAGACAGAGACAGACAGACACAAACACAGAGAGAGATTTTGGAAAGCAGATATATGTAGATATAAAGATATTTATATATGGGAAAGTTGACTCCTCAACACATCCTTGATTTCAAAGGTATCAATAATCATTGGAAAAATGCTCTAAATCACTATTGATTAGACTAGAAATGCACATTAAAACAACTTTGAGGTAATACCTCATACCTATCAGATTGACTAACATGACCAAAAAGCAAAATGATAAATGTTGGAGGGGATGTGGAAAAATAGGGAATACGGTGCTAGTGGAGTTGTGAACTGCTCGAACCACTCTGGAGAACAATTTGGAACTAAGCCCAAAGGGCTATAAAACTATAAAACCTTTTGACCTGGCAATACTATTACTAGGTCTGTATTCCCAGGAGATCAAAGAAAAAAGAAAAGGATTTGTGTGTACAAAAATATTTATAGCAGTTCTTTCTTTGATGACAAAGAATTAGAAATCAAGGGATGCCTATCAATTGGAGAATGGTTAAATAAATTGTGGTATACGATTATGATAGAATACTATCATGCTTTAAGGAATAATGAGGGGGATGGTTTCTAAAAAAAAAAACCTGGGAAGTTTTATATGAACTGAGGCAAAGTGAAGCGTGCAGAACCAGGAAAAGATTGTACACAGTAACAACAATATCGTAATGATGATGAACTATGAAAGACAATTCCAAAGAACTCAAGATGAAACATGCTATCCACATCCAGAGAGAGAACTGATGAATTCAACCTTAGAGCAGGTTGAAGCATACTTTTTCCACTTATTTTATTTTTCTTCCTTTTTTTGGCAACATGGCTAACATGGAAATAATTTTTATATAACTTCACATGTGTAATTGATATCTTATTGTTTACTTTCTCAATGGGTGGGGGAGGGGCTAGAAGGAGGGAATTTGGAACTAAAAAATTTTTAAATGAATACTCAAATAAAATATATGTATATGCATGTATATGTACATATATATTTATACACGAATGCATATCTATACATACGACTTTTCATCTCTCTATTTTTTGATCTATACATGTCCCTGATTTTCAGCTTACCTCCCTAGAAACTTCAGGGAATTTTTCCCTGAGTGAGACTGAGGTATCTCCCTCTTGGCTGAAATGAGGTATCTTACTTCCAGTGGGAGAGCTCGTTCACTTTATGTATTATTGTCTAATATTACTTCTCTTGACTATCTGCTTGGAGAAATGAATTTATTTGCTATTCACTATTTATTGTGGTCTTTTTTTGTTGTTACTAACATTAGGTGGGAAGGAGTCAAGTCTTCAGACATAAGTTTGGGGATAGCAGCCAGGAAAGTATCTTGAGCCTAAGAAAAAATTATTCCCTTAGACTAGAAATATTAAGGGGGGAAATAGAAAAATATAATTTTAATCTGGTATCACCTCTCTGGCAAGGAAGCCAGTCCTTTCTTGGCAGGAGTCAAAGTCTCCCTTGGAGATAGGTAGGCAAGATTCCTGAGATAATTATCAAAGCCTCACTGTGAACTGCATTTAGTCAGCTCATGCGGACATTCATATAACCAACATGGGCAACACCCCTTCCCCCCCACAACATATAGGTGATTTATTTTAGGAGAAGATATTCCTACACTAATTCAATGCTCATTAACACATGTTTTTCAATTCTATTTATATTAAGAGTAATAAAGCTATAGTAAAGCAGTCTATCAGATATAATTCTCTTGAACCTAATGTGCAGACAGAACTAAACACATTTGTTTGGGTTTTTTTTTAAGTATCCCCCATAGAAGTGGAGAATCTAGCGAATTTTAATATACTTCAAAAATGTCTTGGTGATTAGTTTAACCTTGAAAATCCTCTGTGTTTATGTGAATATTCATTAACGGGTTAAAGAAAGATCCTATAAAATCATTCACCATCTATTTCCTCTGTCACTTTCTAATGCCATATAAATATTTGACAAAATTCCATGGGGTCCTTTTACAAGTGGAGTTAGACTTTAGGTATTGGTAAATGCACTGAGTTTACCCTCTTATGGGAGGGAAGTATCATTTAGTGTTATAGATTTAAATCTGGAAGAGGTCTTAGACATTAACTAGTCCAAACCCCTCATTTTACAAATGAAATAACTGAAAAACAGAGTTGAAGTGATCTGTCCAAAGTCAGATGGGTTACAGAGACAAGATTTGGGTCTATTTCCTATAATTCCAGAGCCAACACTCTTCCACACTACATCCATTCATTTTTAGAGTCCTGTTGCTTTTTATTCTTTGTTCATCCTGCAAGCATTATTGTTGTCATCTTTCCCAATTCAATTTATTCTTCTGCCTAGTTTGGGCCAAGCTACAAACAATACCACGTACAGGTCTAGAGAAGCCTAGTCAAGTTATCTAATATTTGTGCCTGCAGCAAATCTACTGATTTCACTTTGGTTTATTTCCACAGTTTATTTATTTACAGCATAACTATTCTACTCCTAACACAGCCTGTAACAACCAATCCACTGTCAGGATTTGGGGGAGGAGCTCACCCATGGTTTACTCTGTTCTTTCAGTTGGCATGGAGCATTAGTAGCAAACTATATAAGGAAGGTACATATTGTAATACATCTTAGGGAAAGAAGCCTAGCTATGTTTGGAATCTCCAATCTCTTTCTCTTTGCTGTCCCTATGGCATTAGGGTTAATGTATGGATGGATTTTCTTCTGGGTAACTCTCCTACTGGGATTATTAGGGCTAGTCTGGAGGAAAGTTGCATTCTCTGTAGCATCTCAACAGAAAAGAATGGATGTGACTGGCAAAGCAGTGCTAATCACTGGCTGTGATAGTGGCTTTGGGCATTCATTGGCTTTGAGACTTTTTCACCTTGGCTTCACTGTTTTTGCTACTTGCCTTTTTCCAGATGGGGAAGGAGCACAACGTCTGAGGCAGGAGGCAGGAGCTAGCTGCCGTCTGCACGTTTTCAAACTTGATGTCACTCAGGATCGAGATGTGGCCGATGCCAAGGACTTCCTCTTGAAGAAATTGCCTGAAAAGGGTAAAGTATTTTCCCTCCTTTAGAGCAGACACCCAGCTATTCCATGTCTGCAGCACACCCTCACAAAGTGAGTACTAGCTTTGTAACCAGGCAGGGTTTGCTAGAGGTAAGAGTCAAGAATGTTTGAATCCCAGACTTCAGGGAGAAAAGTGTGTGGAGGAGAAAGGAGTAGTTTCTAAGACTGCAACTTAGTATCAGTACAGTCCACTAGGATTTCTCCCAATCTTCCATCCTATCCCTAGGGGAAAAAGAGTAGTGGAACATGCTAGAAATTTTCTTTCCCTGCTTGAGCCTCCTTCATACCAGGTCTCTTTCATTCCTCTTAAATCTCATCTGCAGAGGAGGGAGAGTATCATTTTTTGGGTGCTTTTATACTCAGAGCCTAACATAGTGTCTGACACAAAGTAGGCACCTAATGTTTCTGCATTGATGTGTCTTTGTCTAATGACTCGCATACAACACTTTTCTCACTACAATCCTGTACGGAACTGAACTTTTCCAGAACTGGTTTTCAGTGAAAGTTAATTAGAATAAAGCCATTCCTGTTCCCATTCTTCTCCCTATCCCCACCCCCACCCCCACCCCATCTCCCGTGAGCCTCCAGTATGGTTCCAAATAGAATGGAGAAGAACATTAGACAATTTAGTAGATTCTGGAGCTCAAAGATTTCTAAAACAAGATCACCACATCCCACTCTTTTAGTTTACAGATGAGAAAACTGAGGCACAGAGAAGTTAAGTGACTTAATTAAATGTTCACTGATTGATTGATTTTTATCTAATAACATGCCCTTACTCTCTACATTTTCACTGACTCTCCCCTATGGACAGAATGCTTTTCCTTCTCATCTTTGCCTCCTGACTTCCCTGGCTTCCTTCAGCTTGCAGAAAAAAACCCATCTTCTATAGGAAGCCTTTCCCAATTCCTCTTCCTTCCAGTGCCTTCCCTACGCTGATTACTTTCTATTTCCAAGGCAGACAGCATCATGGGGGTGGGGACAACATGATGGGTTATTTTAAAGAAAGCAGGTTAGCATACCCATGTGGGGCTAGTGATCACCTTTCTTTGACATGAATGCTAATTATATTATGGGACCTATGTTAGTAGACTTGACTTAGCAGACTCCCTGATGACAAGATGACAGCTAGGTAACTCAGTAGATAGAATGCTCAGCCTTAGGGTCTAGATAGAATGTTCAGCCTTGGGGTCAAGAAGACCTGAGTTCAAATCTGGTCTCAGACACTAACTAGCTGTGTGACTCTATGCAAGTCACTTAACCCTGTTTGCTTCAGTTTCCTCATCTATGAAATGAGCTGGAGAAGTAAATGGCAAACCACTCCACTATCTTTGCCAAGAAGAAAAGCTGTGTTCTGGAGCTTAACTTAGGGACTGAGAAATTGGTTTGAGCAATTATACAAAATGGGGTAGTAATACAGAATAAGGTTAATTAAAGAATAAAATTATTATCAAATGATACAGAAAAATTTTAATTTCCTTAGTCACATGACATTTCCTTTGAAAACTTGAATAAAAACAAGGTGGAAAAGTATAACTTTACAAGAATGTCATACTATAATGAATAGTGTTATTTTGATAGACATTGGTTCTCTCTTCAGTCATTCCTTTAATAACTGATAATTCTAAAAGATATTATTTGCTTCTAGGTCTCTGGGGTCTAGTAAACAATGCAGGTCTAGGATTGTGTGGCCAAATGGAATGGATATCTTTTGATGAATTAAAAAAAGTTATAGATGTCAATGTTTTGGGGAGTATCAGAACAACTTTAAAACTTCTTCCTCTTATAAAAAAGAGTCAAGGTGAGTCATATTTTCACTATTGTCAAATAATGGATCTTAGGGTTTTGGATGATGCAGATGTTAATTTCAAACATTTACATTCCATCCTATAGGAAAAGCAAATTGTCAATAATTTAAGGCTCCAACATTCCATGTTTGACCTTACTCTTTCAGACCAAAAAACATGAAGAATAACTCAACAATTATTTTATCATTAAAACAAAATACTTTTTTTTTTTACATCTTAGCCTGGATAAACTTCTGTTCATAAAAATGTGACAATGAATGTTAGGAATTAACTATTCATTCTGGCTTCTTATCCCCTGATTACAGGAATAAGTAAATATAGTCACGGAATATATCAGAGGTGGGGAACCTGCAGCCTCGAGGCCACATGTACAGCCCTTTGACTGAACCCAAACTTCAAAGAAATTTGAGGTTTTAATTTTTTTAGGTTTTTTTTTTGTTCTGTGAAGTTTGGATTCAGTTAAAGGGTTACCCTTGAGGACCTAGAGGGGCACATGTGGCCTCATGTTTGCAGATTCCCCACCCCTGCAGTATATATTCAGTAAGTGTACGCACAAGGACCTCTAGTTTGTACTACATTCTAATAAAAGCTGCAAAGATAGAAAAGGAGTTGGAAACATGATCCCTGGCTTCATAGAATTTTTACCTAAAAGGTGTCCCAAAAGTCTTAGTGCAGCTTGAAACTTTAACAGCCTAAAACTGCACTAAGATTTTTGGGATGACCTGCATATTGTAAGAGGAAGGGAATCATAAAAGAGACATCAATATGAACCAAATAAAACAAATCAAAGTATTGTCAAGCAAATATTCTGTGGAATGACAAGTATGAGAATTATTAATGTCAAGTGAGGTAACAATAGATAGTTGCTTTAAAAGGTGATTTTTGAGTTAGATCTTTAAAAAAAAATGAATGTACATTAGAGGTGAAGCAGCAGTAGCTTTCAGTAGACCCAGTTGCTTCCATCTTTAGCAAGATCTTTAAGATAGAAAGATGGTTAGGTTTTTTGGCATACAGAGTCATTGCCGGGACTAGTCATCACTACAGGAACTCTGCCCCAGAGCATTAAAATTAAGGGTCCAAAAACGTCACCCTTCAACTTGTATAAAAATACTAGCTAGGAATTTAGCATCTGGTTAGTCTGACCTGGACTTAAGATGTCATTGGTTTATGAAACTACTGGTGCGGGGGGGGGGGGGGGGAGAACTATTCTTCCTATGCAAATTAACAATTATTTTGGAATTCCTGATTTTAAAGATTTATATGGAGTCACTGGGTAGACTTACTGAAGGTTACATGGCCATTATGTGTCAGGTGAGACTTGCATTCCTAACCTTTAGTCTGCCATCTACACTCTATGCCAAACTGCTACTATTAAGCACCTCCTTAGAAAGAATAAATAATTAAAACATGAAGCTACCAGATCATCCATGTCATTAAAAATATTGATATATGTAGGAACATCATTAGGAATGTTGTCATGATCAAATGAGATAATTGGTAGGAAGCACTTTGCAAATGGTAAAGTGGTATATAAATAAATACCTGTTGTGGTTGTCATTCATTATGTGTTATTAGTCCACAGTCACCAGGTCGCCACAATTTGGTGACGACTTCATTCTCTGGAACATTCCTGCTGAGCTCAAGTCATTTTTATAGCGTAATACAGGAGGATAAGGAAAGGGTGGTGGTGGTATATGGACACACGCTTTTTAAAAGATATTTAATTGTGATTTATTAACATGAAATAAAATTTCCAACTAGTGCTGCAATATAATAGTATATTTTAGTACAAGTAATGTTAATATTAATTTACTAATTAATTAGTAATGCTAATATTAATTTAATATTAATAATTTTATTATAATAAATAATAGCATCTTTTAAATGTCATATACTATACTACTGTAACAGTTTCACAAAGATCATGGAGATATTTTTATCTGCATTATTAACACTTAAGCCTAGATAGTCAATAGAGCAATAAATCAAGGGCTGATTTGTGCAGATTACTGGTTTCTGAAGTGTAACTACACACATTGAAAATTTAATCCTTGGCTCTCCCAAGCTGATTAGAGCTGGCTCCAGTACCACCCTGACTCTCTTGCCTACTGAACTGAATTTGTTTTAATGATTTCTTGCATTATTTTCACATAAAATACCTTGGCAGCAATGTCGCCTTCATTTTGTCTTTATATCCCATGTCTAACACAGTGCATGTGCTCAATAAATGCTAGTTAATTTATCAGTTTATCATGGGTTATAGTATTAAGTAATGTCACTTGCCCTAGATGCCAAAGTTGTTACTTAACAGGTCTATTGCATGGTGGTGAACTCAAGAGTTTGAAGACCTGAGTTCAAAACCTTTCTCACACATATATACTAGCTTTATGACCATTGGCAGATTCCCTAACCTCTCAAGGTCCCAGACAACTCCTAAGATTATAAATTGCCAAACTATTACTGGTCTGCATCACTGAAAACAGTTTCCATACTGGGGGTTTCCTAAATGGATGAAATCATAGCACAAGACTTTCTCTGATCCCACCAGAAAAAGAAAATGCTGGGTTTTTTTGTTCTTTTTATGTTTGTTTGCTTGTTGTTTTCTGTATATGTGTGCTTGCATTATTTTATAGTATCTGAGATTTGATTATTTAGATTTTTAACTATTGTCTTCGACTTTGGGCTATCCCATTTCTGAGCACTCCTTGGAGATCTGGAAGATAACAGGTGGTCAAAAAGCTCTATAAAAATATTCAAGTGTCACAAATGTCAGGTAAGTCAAAAAACAAGGAATCAAGATCCTCCAGCACCCTGGAACATCATCCACATAAGAAACAATCTCCCTTTTGAATGTTCAGACCTCAACATGGAAAGTAGTTGAATCAGTATTATAAACCAAATATGGCACTGAGTTTTATAGGACTTTTTCAAAAAGATAATAGGAGGAAGGGAGATACTTAGAATCAATTTGAAACTTACAGTTCCCAATCTGTTATTGGCAGCTGGATAATCCAAGTCTGGTAACTGGAATTGTTTTTAAACTACAACTATCCATTGATTATTAATCCTCTTACCTGAAGAGAAAGCATCTGCTGTATTGACCTTTCTTCCTAATAGTGAAAAATGTTTTGCATGACTGCACACACATAAGCTATATCAAATTGCTTACCTTCTGAAGGAGGGGAAAAGAAGGAGGGAGAGAAAGTAGTACTCTATTCTAATTTTTTTTCTTTTTTTGCCTTAATAATACTTTATTTTTCCCCAATTACATTAAAGATAGTTTTAAATTTTGAATTCCAAATTTTTCTCCCTTCCTTTCTCCCTTCTCTCTTCCCTGAGAAGTTTTAAGGGATCTGATCTAGGTTATACACATACAATCATGTTAAACATATTTCCATATTAGTCATGTTGTGAAAAAAGAATCAGAACAAAAGAGAAGAACCACAAGAAAGAAAAAAAGGAGAAAATAACATACTTTGATATACATTCAGACTCCCTATTTCTTTCTCTGAATGTGGATAGCATTTTCCATCATGAGTCTTTTGGAATTATCTTAGATCATTGATTGTGGTGCTGAAAAGATCTAAGTCTGTTACTGTGTACAATGCTCTCCTGGTTCTATTTACTTCACTCAACATCAGTTCATGTAAATATTTCCAGGTTTTTCTGAAATCTATCTGCTCATCATTTCTTATAGCACAATAGTATTCCAATTCATTCATATACCACAGTTTGTTCAACCATTTCCCAGTTGATGGGCATCCCCTAAATTTCAATTCTTAGCCACCACAAAAAGAGCTGCTATAAATATTTTGGTACATGTGGGTCTTTTTCCCATTTTTATGATCGCTTTGGGATAGAGACCTAGAAGTGATATTGCTGGATCAACGAGTATGCAAAGTTGTATATCCCTTTGGGCATAGTTCCAAAGTGCTCTCCAGAATGGTTGGCTTAATTGACAACTCTACTAACAATGCATTAGTGTTTCAATTTCCCCACATCTTCTCCATCATTTATCATTTTCCTGTTTTGTCATGTTAACTAGTCTGAGAGGTGTGATGGGATCTCAGCATTGTTTTGATTTACATTTCTCTTATCAGTAATGATTTGCAGAATTTTTATATGACTATAGATAGCTTTAATCTCTTCCTCTGAAAACTGCCTGTTCATATCCTTTGACCATTTATCACAAATTGCATCACCTTAATATCAGCTCCTTGGCTGCTAATGTTTTTATGCTCCCATAAAAACACCACTGCTAAAGTTATAATTGAAAAGTTACACAATGGTTTTGTGGAAGAAGCAAAAACATTCCCAAGTTGTGTCAAGAAAAACTTTTTTTCCTAATTTGTTACTGCAGTAAACCCTTTGACACAATTATTTAGAGAATTAGATTTATGTCTTCTTACTCTAGGAAATAGGAAGATGAACATCTTATTTTAAGAGGATAACATTATTCCTGGTTGTTGTTGCTGGATTTCTTTTTTTGTTCTTTAACTCAAAGTAATCCAAATAAACAGTTGGATTCCTTATCTTTCAGGAAACATAGGTCCAAATACGGGTCCTGCTTCTAATTAGTTCATCTCCAATGCTTTGTAGTATCTATAGAGCACGTGTGTGATGTAGTGGGAAAAGTGCCAGACCTGGAGTCAGGAAGACATCCTCCTGAGTTCAAATCTGACCTCAAAAACTTTCTAGTTGCGTGACCCTGGGGCAAGTAATTTAACCCTGCTTGCCTCGTTTTCCTCATCTGTCTAATTAGCTAGAGAAGGAGATGACAAACCATTCAAGTATCTTTGCCAAGAAAACCTCAAATGGGGTCATGAAGAGTTGGACATGACTGAAATGACTGAACGACAAGGAGTATTTATTCCCTCTGCTCCTTTGGGGATGGTCTCTTTTTTGTAAATTCCTAATTAGGCTATTCCCTATTACGTAGATCTGTAGAGTATAGACTTATAACCTTATAGATTGCTTCAAATCCCCTTGGAAGTCAACAAAGCATACAATAAATAAATTATTTAACATTATTTTATGTGAAATTATCCAAATGTAATGTGAAATCCAAATATAACTTATTACTATCAGCCAAGCCATAAGCAATTTCTGACCTTTCTAGTCAAATCATTTGTGTTAAGAGAAACATTGAAATATATTTTTTTCTTTATTCTGCTTCTGTCTCCAAATCCAATGAGCACTTTAATTAATGTGATTGGGAATAAACCTTGAAAAAAATGCCAGAGTGGAAATTCCCTTTCCTAGAATTTCTTTGTTGGAAGGACTCTAATATTTTGGTCTTGAACATAGCAGCACAGAAAGAATTTAAGTACACTTTCATAGTGCTCCAACTATAGGTATCCTTAAAACTTCCTGTGCCCCATTGTTCATTTGATTTTGCTACTGCCAGCCAGTCCACAAGATGTCAGCTTGGACCACCATAGTGTAGGAGAAAACACACAGGTAGCCTTACCTACATCATCTTCTCTAAATAACAGAGGGCCAAATATGGCGTCACGATACAGTTCTTACAAGGAATCTCTAAGTAATAGATCTCCCATAGTGTAATGCATAACTCATGAATATCAACTGAATATATGAACAATTTTCTGCACCAAGATAAAATGAATTGGCCCTAAGTCCCAAGATTGTCTGATCTTTGCAGATACAGTGATAGAAAAATAAGGAATATTTATTTATCTGTCTTAAACTGTTTAACCCTTACTATATACCTTTCTAAATTATTCTCTACTTGAATCCTATATATGTATCTTTTATCTAATAAAATATATAAAAATAACTTTTATTAATATTCTTATTGTTCTAGATGTATTATAAGCTTCTGAAGGGCTGGTACATGTTGTATATCTCTTTTAAGTTCTTCACAATGAGCAATGTAGTGGCCTGCCCATAATAAGCACTTGGTAAATTTGTTGACTTGTTTGTAATAGATGTTATCTTTCTTTTTTTAGGACGTTTAGTCTTTATGTCTAGTATAACTGCATTTACAGGATTGGGAACTGCCACCTATTCTTTATCAAAAATTGCATTAGAAAAATGTGGTGATATCTTAGGGTATGAACTAAAGAAATTTGGAGTTAAGGTAAGTTATTTTATGAATTTTTATTTTTTTTAATTTCAATTTATTTATTTTTAGTTTTCAACATTCATTTCCACAAGATTTTGAGTTACAAATTTTTCTCCCCATCTTTCCCCTACCCCCTAATTCAAAATAGCGATCCTACTGAATACCCCTTCCCTCAATCTGTTCTCTCTCATATCCTCTTCCGTCCCCCTCCTAATTTTCGAGTAGGGCAAGATGGATTTCTATACCCCAGTGCCTGTATATTTCATTTCCCAGTTGCATGTAAAAAAACATTTTTTAAACATTTTTTTTTAATTTTGATTTCCAGATGATTTCCCTTCTTCCCTCCTCACCCAACCCCACTGGGAAGACAAGCAATTCAATATAGGTTGTACATGTGTAGTTATGCAAAACATTTCCATAGTAGTTATATTGTAAAACACTAACTATATTTCCCTCCATCCTATCCCGCCCCTCACTTATTCTATTTTCTCCTTTTACCCTGTCCCTTTTCAAAAGTGTTTGCTTCTAACTACCCTCTCCCCCAACCTGCCCTCCCTTCTATCATCCCCCCTCTTATCCCTTTTCCCCCTACTTTCCTGTAGGGTAGGATACCCATTTGAGTGTGTATGTTATTCCCTCCTTATGCCAAATTCAATGACAGTAAGGTTGTTCCATTCTCTTTCACCTTCCTGTTCTTTCCCTCCATCTTGCCTCTTTTATATGAGATAATTTGTCCTATTCTATCTCTCCCTTTCTCCTCCCGATATATTCCTCTCTCATCTCTTAATTTTATTTTTTTAGATATCATCCCTTCCTATTCAACTCATCCTGTGTCTTCTGTCTATGTATACATGTCCATACATATACAGACACTCACATCTATATTTATACAAATGTATACTGTTCTATACACATGTATATATGTATGTATACATAATTCAATTTTAATAAGTAAATAATTCAACTTTAATAAGTTCATTATGATTTCTTTTTCCTGTTTACCTTCTCATGCTTCTCTTGATTCTTGTATTTGAAAGTCAAATTTTCTGTTCAGCTTGGTTTTTTTCATCAAGAATGCTTGAAAATCCTCTGTTTCATTGAATGACCACATTTTCCTTTGAAGCATTATACTCAGTTTTGCTGGGTAGGTGATTCTTGGTTTTAATCCTAACTCCTTTGACCTCTGGAATATCATATTCCAAGCCCTTTGATCCATTAATGTAGAAGCTGCTAGATCTTATGTTATTCCTGATTTTGTTTCCACAATACTCGAATTGTTTCTTCCTGACTGCTTGTAGTGTTTTCTTCTTGCCCTGGGAACTCTGGAATTTTGCTATAATATTCCTAGGACTTTTCTTTTGGGGATCTTTTTTTTTTTTTGCTTTTTGGAGGGCAACTGGGGTTAAGTGACCTGCCCAAAGTCACACGGCTAGTAAGTGTGTCAAGTGTCTGAGGCCAGATTTGAGCCCAGGTCCTCCTGACTCCAGGACCAGTGCTCTATTCACTGCACCACCTAGCCGCCCCTGGGGATCTTTTTCAAGAGGTGATCGGTAAATTCTTTCAATTTCTATTTCAATACTCTGTTTCAATTTCTATTCTGGTTCTAGAATGTGAGGGTAATTTTGCTTGATAATTTCTTGAAAGATGATGTCTAGGCTCTTTTTTTGACCACGGCTTTTAGGTAGTTCAATAATTTTAAAATTGTCTCTCCTGGATCTATTTTCCAGGTCAGTGATTTTTCCAATGAGATATTTCACATTGCCTTCTATTTTTTCATTTGTTTGGATTTGTTTTATAGCATTTTGATTTCTCATAAAGTCATTACCTTCCATTTGCTCCAATCTAATTTTGAAGGAATTCTTTTCCTCAGTGAGCTTTGATATTCCTTTTCCATCTGGGCAATTCGACTTTTTAAGGCATTCTTCTCCTCATTGGCATTTTGGGCCTCTTATGCCTTTTGAGTTAATCTATTTTTTAAGGTGTTATTTTCTTGAGTATTTTTTGGGGTTTCCTTTAGAGGGCTGTTGACTCACTTTTCATGATTTTCTTGCTTCATTTTCATTTCTCTTCCCAATTTTTCCTCTACTTCTCTTACTTGACTTTCAAAATCCTTCTTGAGCTCCTCCATGGCTTGTAACAAGTTCATATTTTTCTTGGAAGCTTCTGATGCAGGAGTTTTGCCTTTATTTTCTTCTTCTGGTTACATGTTTTGATGCCTTTTTGTCCCCAAAAAAGGATTCTATGGTTTGATTGTACTTCCTCTGCTTGCTCATTTTGCCAGTTAATTACTTGACTTTTGAGCTCTTTGCCATGATAGAACTCTGCTTTTAGAGAGGGGAGAGATCTGTGTCCCAAATCACTGGGATTTTCACAGTTGTTGTCAGAATTGTTGTCTGAGCTATGATGAGGAGGGTGCCCTCTCCACAGCCATCACAAGCTCTGGCACACTGGCCACACACCCATTGGTGTTTCTTACCCCAGGACCACCACCCAAGACTGCAATCGAGATCCAAGCAGGTCAATGCAAGAGAGATTACCCTCTGAATGGTTGCTTGGTCCCCCTATGATCTGTAGGCCAGGAGCTCTGAAGGCATCCACACAGTAGCAGCTGCAGCCATTGCATGCCTCCTCCACCTCTCATCCCGGGGGCGGGGGCCAGACAGAGCTCTTCTCCACCCAGTTCCAACAGAGTTCTCCACTGACCTTTTACTTTCTCTATGGAGTTTATGGGTTGAGAAGTTTGGAAACTGCTACTGCTGCCAATGATTCATTCTCCTGAAGTCTGCTCTGGCTGGTCTGGGCCATGAGTTGGAGCTGCCCTGGGCAGGAGCTGCCCTGGGTCTAGGCCTGAGCAGCTCACACAGAACTGCACTCAGCTCCCAGCTTGGTGTGATAGACCTTTGCTGTTGGCCTGCCAGGGTGCCTTCAGTGGGAGATTTGTTTCTCTCTGTCACTTTGTGGATTCTATAGCTCTGAAATTTGTTTAGAGTCATTTTTTTTAATAGGTATTGGAGGTGACTGGAGCAGGAGTTTAAGTAGGTTCCTGCTTTTATTCTGCCATCTTGGCTCTGCCCCCCTGAATTTTCTATCCATTAAAATAATTTCACAATTAAAATTACATTCTCCAACATGCCTGAAAACCTCTACTTCCGAAATGTGCATCTTTTTTTTTTGAAGGTGGAAGGCAGGGCAGTCAGGGTTAAGTGACTTGTCCAAGGTCACATGGCTAGTAAGTGTTAAGTATCTGAGGTCAGATTTGAACTTAGAAATTCCTGACTCCAGAGGCTCTACCTACCTGCCACAACAGCTTTTCTATTTACGTGGGAAAATTATTCTGGAATGCAAACTAGAGAGAGAAAGCAACTGTATGCTGTTCCTCTAAGTTTTCAGTGTCCTACACCAAGGGGTTTAGGGTCTATGCATGTGAAACATTTCACTCTACAAATTGTGAACCCACAATGGTTCATAGAACTGACTCCTCTCTAGCTCCATACTTCTTCATGTGGCTGATTCTTTGGAACTCTTTAGGAAGGAACACAGTCAAATCTTGGGTAATTATGAAGAATCATCCCATCAGTTCTAGCTATTCAGTGCTTCAGAAGAATCCTCTGAGACACCAAAATAACACATTAATGTCCTTTCTGATTATCACTAATAAAGAGAGTCCCAAAGGAGTAACTTCTTATAACTCAAAATTAACCTAATTAACATATGTCTTGTGATTTAGTATAAAATGGTAACATCAATAATAATGCTCTGTATTAATTTCTAGTTGGACATTTCTTGCATGGAAGAAATAATCCATAAAGGATACCAATGTTAAAGAAAAGATATGAATACTCTGTGCTTTGGTCACAAGTCTGCCAGAAACATTTTGATTAACTTAACATCATTCTAAATCTAAACATCTCTAATTTTGAGAAAGAAACATTCAAATTGACATAGTCCATCAATGTCCTCTCACATATCTCACAAACCCAATACAAGGATTTAACATTCTATTTCAACAAATAAAACAAAAATTACATAATAATTACTTAATTCCTTCTTTGATCACTCACCCCAGTCATGCTCCTAGAATAATTAAAAGGGATCTTAGTGTGATCAATATCTTAATCCTTTTTTATTTCTACTACCAATTGAGTGTCTATCTATTTATCTCTCTTCCCTATTTAAAAAAAAATTAGACATGGGGTTTAAGCTTTGCCCTTCCTGACCCACAATTTCCCCCTCCACTGTAAAAGTTTTTCCTTGTGTATCCCCTTTATATGAGATAAATTTTTCCATTTTTCATCCCTTCTCCCTTTTCTTAGGGGATCTCTCTTTCTTATCTATTTTTAAAATATTACTCAATGTAGTCGAGTCATTCTCATACTTCCTTTCTATGTAGAATCAATCCTTCTAACTGTCCTAGTAATGATAAAGTTTTTAGGCATCTGAATGATATGAGATGAGAAAGAGGGGAGAAGAGGGAGCTTATGGTGAATGATCTCATATGTTTTCTTTAAAATAGGCAAGCTTGTCAACTGAGAAGGTAGGGAAGGAGGAGTCATGGAAGGATTTGAGGAAGAAAATGCTTGGAAGAGCTGCTATGTAGAGTGGGGGTAATGATGTGATAAGGCAAGTGTAGAAGAAGTTTTGCCTAGCAGTAGTGACGGTCCAGGTAGATTGGGTAGAGTAAATTTGCAGTGAACTCAAAGTGGTTGATTTTCTCCCCCTTTGTTCAGCTGCCCATGTGTAGTAATTAAAGGCAGTGTAAATGGTGAGAGTGATCTTAGCAGGGTACAATGGGTGATATGATAAGGGGGCAAGGAACTAATGAGAAGAGAACAGTGTAGAATTTGCATATGAAATAAGAATTTATATACAGCTTACTTTAAAATAGTATATATTACATTTAACAAAGCATTAACAAAATTCTATCATGCTTTTTCCCATTCTACACTTCTATTTGCTTTCTTGTCTTTATTTTAAAGCAGCGGTTCTCAACCTGTGGGTCATGACCCTTTTGGGGGTCGAATGACCCTTTCACAGGGGTCACAGGGGTCACCTAAGACCATTAGAACACATATTTCCAATGGTCTTAGGAACCAAGACACCACGCTCCTCTATCTGTCTCCAGGAGGATCCGCCCACATGTAGACATGCCCACATACAAGTATTAAAGGGCTATGGCATTAGGAAGGTTGAGAACCACCGTTTTAAAGGGTTTTGTTAATGCTCTTTCTTTTTTTTTTTTGCATCTCCATCAAATCAACTAGTATTTAACTGCTTATAATGTATTATCACTACTCTTGCTATCTCACGTACTCATTCATTTATTTAGTCTATTCTAGTTTTCAAGGAGCCCATTACTGCATTGCCATGCATTCCCAAAAGACTGCTACTGGGAACAGCTTTTAAGGTTTTGATTACACAGTATAGTGAACACTCCATTTATTCCATAACAAATCAAGGCAAACATTCACAACAAATCACAATATAATATTCACAACATTACATCTTATGACAGAAAATCACAATATAGTGTTCACAACAGCTTAACATTAAAATGGCCACATAGTTTTCACCAAAGTGGTCACAGTATTTAGAACAAAGAACAAAAGAATAATCATCTGGTATCCCTAAGGTGGTTTGCCTCCTCACTTAATCATTCAGTCATTTCACAATATAAATCCATTTTCCACTCATGGGGCAATCATAGGTTAACTTAATCAGTCATTTATCTAGCAATCAGTCACTAAGTATCATTAGTGACTAAATGCTTGGCTAAATACACTGGCACTCTATCCACTGTGTCACTGTAATGGTAATGGAAATTTGAAGATCTTCCCTGACCCTCAATAAGCCTAGAGGAATTTGAAGACTAAATACAAGCATTAGAAATACACAAACTCTCCACCCCATGGTGTCTAGTAAACTTCAACTTCACCAAGCATTCAATGTCCAAGGAGAGGCCTTTTCTTCATCTTGACTTGGGGTGCTCTCTCAGATTCCCTGGATCCCCTTCTATGGTCCCATCTCCTACCTGAATCCATCAAACGGTCACCTGGATTTGGAGGCAGACAGCTCCCAGGTTCTTGTCCAGTCCTCTGGGCAGTTCTTGTTACACACTGGAGTTCACAAGGTCTAGTACATCTCAAAACCTTCACAACTTCTGTTGCTGGCAACTCAAGGATCAACCAAGCCACAAACAAACAAAGGCTTATCCCGGTCATGCTTCTTCAGTCCTCCAACAGTTCATTTGGCCCTAGGACCCAGAAGAAATCTCTGCCTTCCAGGCAGCCTTCTCAGCCTTCCAGATGGCCTTCTCAGCAGCAACTTTAGCCTTCACCAGATTCTGGTCTCATAGAAAACTCCAACTCAGTTCTCAGTCCAGTAGCAGCCCAGCACTCAGATGCTGGGACAATTCTGCTTCAGAGTAAAAATTCTTGATTCTTCCTGTCTCTTCTCTGGGCTCTTCTTAAATACGCACATACACACACACACACACACACACACACACACACACACACACACACACACTGGCTTCCTGTCTCAGCCAACTCCTTCCTGTTATGTCAGCAACAGGAGACAGAGTTCATACCTTCTGTTTCTTTCACAGAGGTACTTAGCCCTTAGTTACTAAGGGCTAAGTACCTGCTAAATTAATTAGCATTAGTTACTTCATCAAAGTTTACCTCTTTTTCTTCTAAGTTATTTATTATATCAGTTCTCTCCTGCAGAGATTTTTTTTCCTTTTCCTAATTAGCACTTTATTATCCTTGTGACAATCTAGAGACAGTCAAGTATCTGTTTGCATTTGTTCTGAAATTATATTCTCTTTTTGGGAGCATGTCTAGATCTACAATATTTTTGGTACTAGTTTGTGTCTTCTTTGGTTTACTTATCTATCCATCTTTAATTCCTGGACTGGGGCTTTGTGATAGGGCCAGAATTCATCTCCTGTTATTATTTCGAGTGATGGCTATGGCCTTGCCCGAGGTTGCCTTGGGTGCTGCACTGAACTCTTCTTTCTGCTGTTAGAATTTTTGAGGTTCAGAGTGTGGTATCTTCATGGTCCACTTTGGCATCTCAAGATAGAGTACAAGGGACGAGCCTCTTGATGCCCGAGACACCCAAATCTGAGCATAGGCCTTCCAGGACTTGCAAGGACCCTACCTTGGGCTTCTGAATATGTTGGGGCTGTGTGATCACAATAGGCTTTCTTAAAGATGATCTCTCCTTTTGATGCCTTTGGACATAGAATTTTGAGGCTATGAAAGGCTCTCATCCTTCTCTATTCACTTTGGGGGGCTGCCAACTTGGTTGTTTTCACTGGTATTGGCTCTGCTGTCATTTCCCTTTCCTACTGGCCATGGTCTTCAGGCTGGCTTAAAAATTTTGTACATTGCTGTCATTTTTTTCTAAAGATTACATACGAATTTTTTTCTCCCTTACCAATTACCCCATTGGAAAAAATGAAAACACAATCATTTTAGCACATGCATGTATAGCCAAGCAAAACAAATATTTATATTGACAATGTCAGAAATGTGTCTCATTCTGTATATTTGGGCAGCTAGGTGGCTGTAGTGCCAATGCAGGTGGCTGTAGTGCCAATGCAATATTTACAGTGTCCACAATCACGATAAATATACCAACCATGACTATAAATATTCCCACATGGTGCTTGATCACAAAATATAACAAACTCTCCATATAGAGGACAGAAGCAAAGCATTTATTCAGACACCAGAAAACCAAGTTCCAACACTAGGAAACCAAATACAAAAAAGCAACTTAAAAGTTAATGCACCACAATGTAGCAGAGAGTGACACCATCCTTTAGCCTTCTTACAAACCAATAGAAGATCAATATTTACTCACAAACCTGTCTCATTGCCTGAGCTCCTCTCTCTCCCACCATGTCTCTGGCTTGAGAGTTTCCTGTGGGCTCTGTTCCATCCTTCAGCAAACTCCTCCCACCATAGGCTCCATGTGACTACATTCAGTCTATTAAGGGGCAGAATTTGTTTTCAAAGCAGAGAAGGTCTTCAAATTCCTCTAGGCTTATTAAGGGGCAGGGAAGATCTTCAAATTCCCATTACCATTGCAGTGACACACAGTAGATAGAGTGCCAGGCCTGGAGTCAGGAGAACCTGAGTTCAGATCCAGCCTCAGACACTTACTTAGCTGTGTGACCTGGGCAAGTCACTGAATCCTGTTTGCCTCAGTTCCTCATTTAAAAAATGAGCTGGAGAAAGGAATGGCAAACTCCTTCAGTATCTTCACTGACAAAAACCCAAATTGGATTGCAAGTCAGATATGACTAAAAAACAACTGAACAAAATCTACATATTTAGTCCATTTTCTGTCAGGAAGTGGGTCATATACTTTATCACAGGTCCTATGAAATCAAAGTTGATGATGATTAAGATCAGAAATCTTAAGTCTTTCAAAATTTTTTAATTTTATAATTTTAATATAAAATATTCTGGTTCTAGGGGGCTTTTATGAAGTTATGAGTTGGAAGAAGTCACTTATTATAGTTTCTCATTGAATTTCTTAGTAATTATTTCACCTGGTGTGAATTTCAAGTTTTGAATGGAGTAGATATGTTGAAGTTGGTGGGGGCAGGTGGGGGGAGGTCTTCTTCCATTAAGGCAGCCATCTTGGCCAGATATTTGAAAATGTGGTCTTTGGAAAATATTAATTACATCTCTGGAGTCACTTTTCCAATCTTTAACATTGTTCCTACGCATTTGCTTCAAACAGATTAAATATTTGAAACCATGAGCATAGTTTTAGTATATCCTTCATTTGAACATTGCCCCATAATAAGTCTGAAAAAAAATGGTATCACAGAGAAGAATCTATTGTATTGAGAAAAGCAGTAAACTCTTGTTTATTCTCACAAGAGCCCAATCCCTTCACATAGAGGGGAGGATATTTTGTGTTTGATTAGCTTCACAAAGTTTGAATTTCCTAATTTTATCTTTTAGGTTTCTCTTATTGAACCAGGAAACCATTTTCGTGTCACTAATATTTTGAAACTACCTAGTGTGGAAGAATATTGGAGTAAATTTGATGAAGAAACTAAAGCAAGCTATAGTAAAGAATATCTACAATTCTTTGTTAATCACGTGAATAAAGTGCTACGAGATGGAAAGCATGACTCAAAAGAAGTTATTGATGCTATACTTGATGCCTTACTGAATCAACAACCAAAAAGAAGATATTTGGTTGCTACTTTTAAAGAAAAATGTTTTGTCTATGCTTTTTACTACTTACCAGCATCTGTAATAGAGTTTTTCTTTCCATGGAAATAATTCTTAAAGAATAAGAAATATTTAAAAAATACCACAGCAATTATGCAGTTCACTTATCAAAAGTAGAAAAACACTAAAAGAAATTGTATTATGCCTGAAAATATAGTTTTAAATTGTTAAAGTCACTAATATGAAAATACAATTTATTTAGAGCTCAGCAGTTAGTTTTGTCCAACTTTTGAAAAATGAACAAACTTATGACCACACATTTAATTAAAATAAAAGAATTTTCAATGTGTGATATAGTCACATGATCTTTTTATGCTGCCTAAATATGTCAAGGAACTTCAATCAATGTATGGCATGGATTATTACTATTCATCTACCATTCTGGTTGCTTCTCTCTGTATTTTTCTAGCTTATTAATATTTCTCTTAAAACATGGTGCTCTGGGGCAGCTAGGTGGCACAGTGAATAGAGCACTGGCCCTGGAGTCAGGAGGACCTGAGTTCAAATCCAGCCTCAGACACTTAACACTTACTAGCCATGTGACCTTGGGCAAGTCATTTAACCCCAATTTCCCCACCCTCCCCCTCCAAAAAGCAAAAAAGAAAAACCCAAAACAAGGTGCTCAGAAACAACCACAGGACTTCAGATTTGGTCTGACTTGGACAGAATGCAATGGTACATTATCACCTGGAATATTTCTGGAAGGTATGCTTTTCTTAGTGTGATCAATGACAGCATTAGCTTTTGGGGCCCCTATATGGACTCACGTGGAGCTGGTAGTGCACCAAAATTCCTAGATATTTTCTATACAGCTGCTAACTCTGCATTCCTCCCCCAGCTTACCCTAGGACTTGCAAAGTTTTTTTGTTGAACTCAAGTAATTTTATCCCTATTGAACTTCACACTATATTTAGCACAGTATTCCAGACTTTTACCATCATATGATCATAGATTAAAAACTGGAAATGACCTTCTAGTCCACCCTTTTTAACAGATGAGGAAACTGAGCCTGAAAGAGTTTAACTGACTTGTTCATTTTTATATGAGCTTACTAGGTCTTTTTTTGTCTTTTTTACCATGGTGTAGACCTCAGGAGTTCTTAACATTTTTTGTACTTAGGATTCCTTTGGAAGTCTTGTAAAGTCACACTTATTTAATATTTGGAAATGCTCATTTTTAGTTATAGTAGGAGTTCTTAACTTGAGGGCTGTGAACTTGGTTTTAGTGTGGGTGGGGGATGGTGTTTAATAATATTTTATTTTTCCCAAGTGCACATAAAAACAATTTTTAACATTTATTTTTTAAATTATGAGTCCAAAGTTCTCTTCCTTCTTCCCTGATTGATATGGTAAATAATTTGACATAGGTTATATATGTGCAATCATACAAAAATATTGTGAATTTGTTTTTAAAAAATATTTTGATATCTGTATTTTAATATAATTGGTTTCCTTTGTAATCCTAGGTATTTTATTATATGCATTTAAAAATATTATTCTGAGAAGGGATCTACAGGTTTCAACATTAGACTGTCAAAGGCATCCTAGACTTAGTAAAGGTTAAGAATCTCTGAGTTAACTGTTAATGAAAATGAAGATGTAATTTCTATTTTCCCATCCAAATTCATGAACCTCCTGAAATTTATCCACAGAACCCCTAGAGGTACACTGAACTCAGTTTAAAAACCCTTGCCATAAATCTATGATTTCTGTTGTGTGGAAATTTCCTTACTTGGACATTTCCCTAATAATACAGATAATATTATGCCTTTAGAGAGACAGGGTGTATAGAAATAACAGAGACAGCTCAGTGGCTCAGTGGATAGAACACTGGACCTGGAATGAGGAAGACCTGAATTCAAATCCAGCTTCAGACACTGACTAGCTATGTGACCTCGGCAGGTCATTAAACATCTGTTTGCCTGAGTTTCCTCAACTCTAAATTGGAGGTAATAACAGCAGGATTGTTGTGATAATCAAATGAGACAATATTTGTAAAGTGCTTAACACAGTGCCAGGCACACAGTAGGCATTATATAAATGTTAGCTGTTCTATTATTTATTATTATTATTATTATTATGATATGTTGATCAGGAGAATGCCATAGTCAGTCTTTTCCTTTAGGAACTGAATTTCCATGCAGCTAGTTAAAGGGGAGATGGATTGCCTACTTGCAATACTCACACACACACACACACACATACACACACACACACACATTTCTATCTGCTATCTCTATGCCTTTGCACAGACAGGTCCCCATGACTGAAGCACTTGCCTTTCTCACTTTTAATTCTTAGAACTTTTAATTCTCTTCAAGACTCAACTCAAGTGTTATTTACCTCCTACAAAAAGACTTTCCTGATTTCTCCAGGTATTACTATCTTCCTTCCCCCAGATTACTTCGTATTGATTTCATAGGAAGCAAGACCCTGTACTTATTCTCCTTAGTTATATCACCCATTTAGAATTCTTGGGGAAAGGGAACCCCTGAGGAAGCAGGGAGGATTTTCCTTAATACTGGCTTAAGTTCTCATTCTGGTGTGTTCTCCTTACTGTTAACATCTAGGGATTAGCACCTCTGTCCAGGTTCCCTTCATCAAGTAATGCTAATTAGTTTTGTAAAGTGATATTTACTGCAAACATACAGCAAGAATAGAAATGCAAATATTTCTCTCCCTCCTCGCCCCCCCCCCACAGGCCTGCAGGCATGCTCTCTGCCCTGTTATTTTGTTCATCCTTTGATTTTCAAAGAGGATCAATGTCATATCACTGACTTGCTTATAAATTGGAATGAAGTGAGACAATTGCACAGTTTTCAGGCTCATTTTCTCTTCCAGTCATCAAAGTCCAGTGGCAGCTGAAGACACAGGGAAAAGTGGGCTCAGACTTCATGTGATTTCTTCATAATACTTCCCTCACCAAGTTCACTTCCAAACATGGTATGACCCATGGATCGCTGAGTCCTGATCTTTGCTGTTGCTGAGATAGTCAAGTAGGTCACTCTGAAATTCATACCTTACCATTTACCCTTCAGAAAATCTTGCTATGGATTTTATCTCCTGGACTTCTAAAGAATGACCTAGCATAGACTTACTCTGTCCTGCTTGCCCAATACAAGCATCACAGATACCTAGGCTTCTCAGGAGTCTGCCCTATATGGTGAACTTCCAATAAACTTTACTTTTCTTTGCCTGAGAGAAGACGAGTCCAATTCTTTCGGCAGGACCCGGCATGTTGTTATTTTGGGGTCTCAAGCACACCAGGTCCTGCTGAAAGAATTCGACTCAAGTCTTCTCTCATCCAAAGAAAAGTAAAGTTTATTGAAAGTTCATTAAAAGTTTGCCATATTGGGTAGACTCTTAAGGAGCCTAGGTACCTATGATGCTTGCATTGGGCAAGCAGGACAAAGTAAGTCTATGCTAGTTCATTCTATAGCCTTCTCTCATTACCTTTTGAAGCTCAAAAGATTGTAGCTATCTTCAATCTCTTCCACTTAAAAACAGGAAAAAAAAACAACACAATAGAAACAGAGGCAATAGCAAGTTTTTTCAGTTGCCTTTCTAGGGGGTCTCTATATTATCACATCATCTGCAAAAATGTGATAGTTTTGTTTTTTTCATTGCCTATGCTAATTTCATTCTTGGGTGGTGGTCCTGAGGTGATAAGGAGCACTGGCATGGCAGAGGTTGTTGAGGCTGTGGAGAGGGAGTCCTCCTCACAGTTCTGAGGCAGGTGCCTAGAAGTAGCTCTGATAACAGCTGCGCAAAACCCCAGAAATTTGGGACACAACACTCTCCACTCTGGAAGCAGAGTTCTACCATGGCAAAGAGCTCAAAAGTCAAGTAATTGGCTGGGAAAATGAGCAAACATAGGAAAAGAAATCAGACTATAGAATCTTTCTCTGATGACAAAGAAGATCAAAACATAGAATTAGAAGGAGACAATAAAGTCAAAACTCCTGCATCAAAAGCCTCCAAGTAAAATATAAATTGGTCACAGGCCATGGAAGAGCTCAAAAAGGATTTTGAACATCAGGTAAGAGAAGTAGAGGAAAAATTGGGAAGAGAAATGAGAATGATGCAAGAAATCATTAAAAACGAGTCAACAGCTTACTAAAGGAGACCCCCCAAAATACTGAAGAAAACAACACCCTGAAAAATAGACTAACTCAAATGGCAAAAGAGGTCCAAAAAGCCAATGAAGAGAAGAATGCTTTAAAAAGTGAATTGGTCTAATGGAAAAGGAAGTCCAAAAACTCATTGAAGAAAATAATTCCTTCAAAATTAGAGTGGAACAAATGGAAGCTAATAACTTTATGAGAAATCAAGATATAAAACAGATCCAAAAGAATGAAAAGACAGAAGACAATGTAAACTATCTCA
>CM053581.1:142088453-142113877 GCA_028627135.1 Pseudochirops cupreus | reverse complement strand
TCAACTTTTTCTCCTCATTGGCTTTTTGGGCCTCTTTTGCCATTTGAGTTAATCTATTTAAATAATCTATGTTATTTTCTTCATCAGATTATTGACTCTCTTTTCATGATTTTCTTGCATCATTCTCATTTCTCTTCCCAAATTTTCCTCCACTTCTCTTATTTGGTTTTCAAAATCCTTCTTAAGCTGATCTATGGCTTTTAGACAGTCTTCATGTTTCTTGGAAGCTTTTGGTGCATGAGTTCTGACTGTGTTGTCTTCCTCCCATTCCATAGTTTGATCCTTTTTGTCCCCAAAAAAGGATTCTAGAGTTCAGTTGCAGTTCTTACTTTGCTTCCTTTGCCTGCTCATGTTGCCAGTGAATTACTTGTTTTTTTTTTTAGCTCTGTGGAACTCTGCTTCTAGGGGGGAAAGCTCTGTCCCAAATTGCTGGGATTTTTGCAGCTGCTGGAAATATTAGGAGGGGGTTGCAGTCCCCACCAGCTTTGGCTCACTGAAAATGCACCCCAGGGCCACCACCCAAGACCACGATCCAGATCCAAGCTACTCAACGCAAGAGCACTTAGCCTCTAAACAATCAATTGCTTGGCCCCCCTGCAGTCTGCAGGTCGGGAGCTCTGAAGCAGCCACATGGAGGCAGCTGCAGAGCCACTGCTTCTGCCACTTCCTTGCCCTGGAGGCAGTTTGGCCATATTGCTTTTCTCCCCCAAATTTAGCTGAGATCCACTGACCTTTTACTTAGTCCTCTTTTCTTATGGCTTGATAATTCTGGAAACTGCCACAGCTGCCATTGATCCACTCTCCTGAAGGCTGCAGCTGCAGCTTGTCCTTGTTGCCCTGAGGCCAAGCCGTGGTTTCAGGCTGGGCTGGTTTTGGCTCCCAGCATACTGCGATGAGCCCTTTGTGCCGAGCTGCCTTCAGAGGGAGATGTGTTTTTCTGTATTTTTGTGTGAATTTTGGAGCCCTAAAATTTGTTTAGAGTCATATTTTATGGGTATTTGAAGTGGCTACGTGCGAGCTGTGAAATCTTGCTGCTTCTATGCCACCATCTTAATGAGAAGATTCTTAGAAGGAAGTAGAACTCTAAGCAACTAAAAACAAGTAAATGTTGACCTCACAGACTGTATGATGGTAGAAAAAAGGGAGATGTCTAGAACAAAATGTATACAGCAGCAAAATCCTTCACTGTGTGGTATTTTTTAGTTTAATTGTTGTTCCTGATCATAGTAAGGTTCGATCTGGAGTTTTGGGGAGGGAGGAGCATGGATTATTTTCCTACAGAATTTTCTGTGATATAAAGATAAAAAGGTATCAAATAAATATGTTTAAAGCTAATAAAATGAAATACCAAAGCTAGTATTATTTTCAATGACAAAACACTAAGTTAAGGGTTCAATGATGGGTGTTTCTTTCCTACCATTATTTGATTTAGTTCTAGAAACATTGGCTATAGCAATATAAGAGAGGAATAAAGATCTAAATATTGGAAGAGGCAAAAAATATTAACCTTTACAGATAACAAAGGATAATCTTTGAAATGCTATCCCCTAAAAAGAATCAAATCAATTGAAACACATGGGTTTAGTAGACAGACAGGTACAATATCACCAGTATTTCTATGCAATACTAACAAAAAACCAGCAATAAATTATCAAAAGGAAACTTGCATTCTAAATAACCACGATATGCATAAAATACCTGGATATTAAATTACCAAAACACTGAAGACTTACATTAACTAGAAATAATCCTTACGGTAATAGTAGAAAATCTATATAATTGGAAAAACATTCATTTATTGTGACCAGTCAACAGAAATATAATAAAAAATAATTATGCCTTCTCAACAGATTTACATATTAATTTTATGCTGATCAAAATGCAAAGTGATAATTTTGACAAAATAATAAAATTCATTTTCAGTTTAAAAAAATCTAGAATTTTTTTTAAAGAAAAGAGAAATTAGGCAATTGTAACTCTAGCTATCCTCATTCAGTATTATAAAGTATTAATCCTGAAAACTATTACTAGTTAAAATATAAAAATATAACAAAGTATTCTGATGGTAAGAATACCAATTACTCAGTAATGATAGCTCTATTTGACAAGAACTTCTGGGGAAATGCTAATTCTGTTTGGAAGAAATAAAGACTAGGCCCTCATCCGTTGCTCTTCCTTTTACTCACTTCTCAATGCCTTGTAACCTGACTTCTCATTTCATCACTAAAGCTGCTCTCTCTAAAGTTACCAATAGTTGCTTAATTATTCAATCTGCCTCTATGACTTTGTCTTCCAAGCATGGAATATATTTCCTACTCACCACTGCCTCCCAGATTCACACCAAGTGCTTCCTCCTACACAAGACCTGTTTTGATTTCCCCGGTTGCAAGTGTCCTCCCCCCGGGGACATCAGTTTGTGTTTACTTTACACCTAATTTATATTTAGCTGTGCTCACATTGTATCTCCTTCCCCCAATGGAATTTAAGCTCCTTAAGAGAAATGATAGTTTTATTGTTGTCTTCGTATGCCAAATACCTAGCTAAGTCGTACATCAAGGCGGTTAATAAATTCTTTTTGGTTGGATGAATGATAACATATGTAAAGTGTTTTACAGGCTTTAAAATAGTTTATAAACATCAGTTATATCATCATCATAGGTCCTATCCAGAACGCTTAAGTCCCATTACAACCAACTGTGCAAATGTAATTTTTATAGTGAAATTTCACAGAAATAAATATTATCCTCTGCTGTGTAGAGCCCTTCATACCCTGTTCTCACCCTTCCCTCTCTGCATCTTGCCAGTCTTCTTATATCTTACACTCCTGCCCAGGTACTTAGCCTGGTGATACTGGCCTCCTCACTATTCTTCAAACAAGACACTCCATCTCTCGGCTATGGGCATTCCCCCTGGTTGTCTTCCATGCTTCTAATTCTCTCCTTCCCCATCTCCACCTCTTGCCTTCCCTGGCTTACCTTCAAGTGTCAGTCAAAACTTCTCCTTTTACAGGAAGCCTTTCTCAATGTTTAATGCTAAGATCCTACCTCTCTTGATTGTTTCCAGTTTATCCTGAATAAAACTTTGTTTTTTCTCCCATTAGGCTAGAAGCTCCTTGAGAGCAAAAGTTATCTTTTTTGTATACCTAGCACTTAGCACAGTGCCTAACATTTAGTAGAAACTTAATACATATATATTGACCCAATTCACTTGCTAATATTGAACTATGTAGCTAGTGAAATTTCCCCAACTGAGCTTTTGGAGAAGCATCTAAATGTACTAGTATTCAATGGACTTAAAATCTTTGGAAATTTATGTGTAATAACTAACATCAATATACCATTAACCATGGTTTAGTCACATTGTCATTATAGTGCATTTTTGTTTTAATGTGTATCTGATTAAACTAGCCAACCTATATTCCTACATAAAAGAAACAATCTACTTATAGTTTGACATTAAGAAAATCTTATATACTATAAATGTATGAATTTATAGCTGTGAATTAAGTATATTAATCTTTGATCCACAGATCAATTGAATATAAATTCATTGGCTTTCCAGTATACATCCCTCACAAATGGCTTAGGACCGAACAGCATTGAGTTCCTGGTATTCCTATATACAACCTCTAGATGGTGCCAGATATCTCTACCCTGATTCCAGAATGTTTGAGTTGTCAGTCACTTCCTACAAGTCAAGTTCCTCTGATGTGATTCTGAAAGGTAATTAAATAAACCTGGATCTATCTATGAGGTGGGATCAAGGGTTTTGCTTAGATAGAAGAAATTTCAATGGAAGAATCACTGCTTGTATCTCTACTTCCATTAATATTTTGGCACTTCCTTGAGACTTATTCAACCTTGAACATGCATGGAAATTAAAACGATAGAAAATGAGGAATGTAGAAGTTTATCTACAGCCTCATGAAAATGCAGTGGGCAGGGGCAGCTAAGTGACACAGTGAAAAGAGCACCAGCCCTGGAGTCAGGAGGACCTAAGTTCAAATCCAGACTTAGACACTTGACATACCTACTAGCTGTGTGACCTTGGGCAAGTCACTTAACCCCAATTGCCTTGCCTTCCTCCCTCCAAAAAAACAAACAAAAAAAAAGAAAATGCAGCGGGCGACATATGATATAGGGAGGTTCACTGCTGGTGCCTGAGGCAGAAAAGATGTAGAAGAATAGAATATTACTGTGCTGTAAGAAATGAGGAACATTTGTTCAAAGAAGCATGGAGAGACTTACGTGAACTAGTACAATGTGAAACAAGCATTGTGTAATGTACAAAGAGATCTCAACAGTGTACAAATCAATCAAAACTGAACATTGGGAAATTATAAAAAGCAAGTTGGATTCCCAGAAGAGATATGAGAAGATATCTTTCCCTGTCCCTTTGCAGAACTCAGGGTCTACTGGTGTTAAACATCATATGTAGCATTTTTTTTTAATGTGCTAATGGGTTGTGGTTATTTCTTCTCTTCTTTTCCATTTTATTAAAAGTTACATGCTTAAAGGGATAGCTCTCTGGGAGCTGGAATGGGGAGGCATACAAGGGGAAAACTAGGTGACATAAAAACAAAAGCCGTCAATAAAATATTTTTAAAAGAACATATAGGAGAAAATCATTTATCCTAACTGAAATAGGAATCAAGGTTGGAAACCTCTATAAAGGAGAGTGGTGTTGCCAAAAGGGCCATTAGAATCCTAGCCTGGTAGAGCTGAGAAGTAGGTGGAAAATACAGACCAAAACATGTGATGAAGTCTTACCATAGGGTCTTACCATAGGGTCTCTGAAATGGCTAATGTCCCTAGTGATTCATCCTAGCAAGTTGAACCTAAAAGAGTCCTTACATGGAACAGGAACAAAGCTTTACCAGCAAAAACAAACACGTAATTTTTAGCTTCAGAGGTACTGGAATGGAGAGATGACTGGGGAATTTCAATGAGACAAAACTAAAGAAATGAACAGTTAAGAACAAGAGCTACCTTTAATTTCAAGGCATAAAGACAGACTGCTAGCAAATGACAGTACTGGAACAAAGAGCTATTGGGAGAACTATGTTCCCTCCTGCATCTTCAGAGCATGATTTTCTTCTCTCTTGAAATGTGGTCCTTTATTTGTCACTGAAGGGAGAGGGGAATTCCTGTTTGATTGGTTTGTGAGGGGGCTTAAGAATTATTTTAGTGCATAGGTCTTCCCATTATGATTTCTGGAGATGGTTCAATTAAATGTTGCATTTATCACCAATGCTAAGCTGTAGTCCTAAGACCAGAAACAATAAAGTAAGAAATGAAATAGTTCATAATCCTATTCTACTTCAAAATAAATAAAAAATGGCTCCTACTTTTATTTATTAAACCTGCATTTTTTAATTTTAATTTTCTTTTTTGACTTTCAGGATTTCTATTTTTTGTGCTTAATTGGAAATTTTTAATTTATTGGTTTTCTATTTTTTTTTAAAAAAAATGTATGCCCAATTCATTAATCTACCTTTTTTTTTTCTTTTACTAATTAAAGTATTTAGAGAAATAAATTTTCTACTAAGTTCTGATTTTGGCTGCATCCCACAAATTTTGGTACATTGTATCTTTGATGTCATTCTCATTACTGAAATTATTGTTTCTATCATTCTTTAGGATTATTTTATTTAGTTTCCAATTAATTTTAATCTTTGCTTAAAGGCCCCTTTTTGAATGTGATTTTTATTGCATTATGGTCGGTAAACTATGCACTTGATATTTCTGTTTTTCTGCATTTGTTTGTGAGGTTTTATCAAATGGTCAAATTTTTTATGAAGCTGCCCTGAAGAGCTGAGAAAAATGTATTATCTGTAAAGAGAATAAACTAGAAACCTTGCCAGTTAGATCAGGGGTTAAAAAATATGTCCATTATAACCATTACTAGTCAATATTATGCTAGAATGCTAGCTGTAGCAATAAAAAAAAGTTGAAAGAATAAGCATAGGCAAAGAGGAAACAGATCTATCATATTTTTTTCATATGATCTAATGGCTTACTTAGAAAACTCTGCTAAATAACTAATTGATACAATGACCATTTCAGCCAAGTGGCAGCATGTAAAATAAGCCCATACAAATCATCAGCATGTCCATATATAAGCTGTAAAATCCAACAGGGATTGATGGAAAGAGAAATTCAATTTAAAATAACTACAGACAATGTAAAATAGTTAGGAATCTACTAGCCAAAGCACACATAGGAAGCATATAAACACAATTTCAAAACATTCTTTGCACAAATAAAGGCAAATGTAAATAATTGGGGAAATGGAAATACTCATGGGTAGGCTGAACCAATATATTAAAAAATGACAAAATTACCTAAACTAACTTATTTATTAAATGATACACCAATCAAACTACTACAGAATTTATTTTATAGAGCTAGAAAAAATAATAACAAAATTCATCTAGAGGAACAAAAAGTCAAAACTATAAGCAAGTGTAGTAACCTAGTGTTTGATAAATCCAAAAATCCCAGCTGTCTGTACAAGAACTCATTATTATGCAAAAACTTCTGGGAAAACTAGAAAGTAGTCTAGCAGAAGTTAGACATATACCAACATCTCTCATGGTATAGGAGGATAAGCTCAAATGGGTACATGATTTAGACATTAAGGTTGACTTCAAATTAGGAATTACATAAACAAATTACTTTTCAGATCTATAGATAAAGGAAGATATCATGACCAGACAAGAAATACTGAGGTTTACAGGAAGTAAAATGTATGATTTTGATTTGTTGTTGTTCAGTTGTTTCAGTTGTGCCCAACCCTTTGTGATCCCATTTGGGGGTTTCTTGGCAAAGACACTAGAGTGGTTTGCCATTTCCTTCTCCAGTTCATTTTGCAGATGAGGAGATTGAGGCAAACAGGATGAAGTAGTTTGTCCAGGGTCACAAAGCTAGTAAGCATGTGAGGCAAGATTTGAACTCAGATCTTCCTGACTCCAGGCTTATCACACTTTCCACTGTGCCACCTAGCTGCCCACAATTTTGGTTATATAAAATTAAATAGTTTTTGCACAAGCAAAATCAATGCAGCTAACATTAGACGCAAAGCAAGAAACTGAGATAAATTGTAACAAGTTTCTCTAATAAAACTTTCATTTCTAAGATAATAGGCAACAGTCAATTTTATAAGATTAAGAGCCATTCCCCAAATAATAAGTGGTCAAATGGGTAGTTTTTAGCAAAAGAAATGCAAATTATCAATAAGCCATGTGAAAAATTATCTAAATCTTTAATAATTAGAGAAATGCACATTAAAACAATTCTGATGTAGGGTGACATTTAGGAAGCTCTTCTTTTCCATGACCTTCAATCTGTTTTCTCTAGATACACACACACACACACACACACACACACACACACACACACACAAATATACATGTATATATAGACATACAGACATCTAAGTCAGTCTACAAGCATGTATTAAGCACTTACTATGTGCCAAGACTGTACAAAACACTTGAGGACACAAAGGCAAAAACAATCCTTATTCTCAATAAACTGACAGTTAAATGAGGAGAAAACATGCAAACAACTATGTACAACAAAGATATAGACAGGATGAACTGGAGATAGGCAACAGAGAGAAGGCATTAGCATTTAAGGGGATCCATAAAGGCTACTTGTAGGAAATAAGATTTTAGTTGAGACTTGAAGGAAGATAGGAGAGTCAGGAGTCAGAAATAAAGAGGAAGAGAGTTGTAGTCATGGAATATATCCAGGGAAAATGCCTGTAATTTGGAAATGGAATTTCTTACTTGGAGAACATCAAGGTCACTAGTATGTCACTAGATCACAAAGTATGTGTGTATTGGGGTGGGAGGTAGAGGTGAGGGTGGAGGTCTATAGAGTAAGAAAACTGGAAAGGTAGGAAAGGGCCAGGTTATAGAGGACTTTAAAAGACAAACAGAGGTCTTACTATTTGATTCTAGAAATAACAGCAATTACTAGAGTTTGTTGAATGAGGGGTGGGGGTGAGAGGATCAGAATTCCCCTTTAGGTAGACCAATTTTACATTTAAGTGAAAGGTGGGCTGGAATAGGAAGAAACTTGAGTCAGGGAGATGCACTAGCAGGGTATTACAATATACCATGCATGAGGTTATAAGGACCTGAACCAGGCTGGTGGTAATGTCAGAGAAGGGCGCATATTCTAGAGGTGTTATAAAGCTAGAAACAGCAGGATTTCACAACAAATTGGCTATCAATATTGAGAAGGCAGTGGGTCAAGTTGAGGATAACACCAGCTTGAGCTTTGGTGGCTGAGAGAATGGAGGTACCAATCACAGTAATTGAGAAGTTAGGAAGAAGGGAGAATTCAAGGTGAAGGGGAAGATGAGTTCAATTTTGGACATGTTGAGTTTAAGATGTCTATAAGATGTCTATGAGAATATGAAAAAATGCTCTAAATCACTATTGATTAGAGAAGTGTAAATTAAAACAACTCCGAGGTACCAGCTCACACTTATCAGATTGGTTAATATGACAGCAAAGGAAAATGATAAATGTAGGAGGGGATGTGGGAAAACTGGGACACTAGTGCACTGCTGGTGGAGTTGTGAATTGGTCCAACCATTCTGGAGAGCAATTAGAAATTATGCTCAAAGGGCTATCAAACTGTGCATACCCTTTGATCCAGCAATACCATTACTACGTCTGTATCTCAAAGAGATTTTAAAAAGGGGGTGAGGAAAGGGAGAGTGAAAGCAGCTATTTATAAAAAAAACATTCTAGCAGCTCTTTTTGTGGTGGCTAAGAAATGGAAACTGAGAGCATGGCAATAAATTGAAGAATGGCTGAACAGGCTGTGGCATATGATTGTAATAGAATATTATTGTGGTATAAGAAATGACAAGCAGGATAATGTCAGAAAAACCTGGGAAGACTTACATGGACTGATACAGACTGAAGTGAGAAGAATGTGAAGAACATTGTACATAGTAACAGCAATACTATATGAACAACTGAATGACTTAGCTATTCTCAGCACCACAAAAATCTAAGACAATACCAAATGGTTTAAGATGAAAAATGTTATCTGCCTCCAGTGAAAGAATCGATGGTATCTATAAACTGAAGTTTACTATTTTTCCCTTTCTTCTTTCCTTCCTTCCTTTCCTTCCTTCCTTCCTTCCTTCCTTCTCTCTCTCTCTCCTTTTCTCTCTCTCTCTCTCCTTTTGAGTTTTCTTCCACAAAATGATTAATATGGAAATGTTCTTATATGACTGTACATATATAATCTATAGGAGATTGCTTATCTTCTCAGGGAAGAGGGAGGGAAGAAAGGGAGGGAAGGGATAGAATTTGGAACCCAAAACTTTAAAAAATGTTAAAAATTGTTTTTACATGTAATTGGGGGGAAATAAAATATTATTTAAAAATAACTTTGAAGTATCTAATTGGAAATATATATTAGGCAGTTGGATATGTAAGCCTGGAGGTCAGGAAACCAGTTAGGGTTGGACAAATAAATATGAGACTCATCTACATAGAGATTATAATTGAATCAATGGGATTCATTTAAGAGAAGATCTGATGGATCACCAAGTGAAATAGTACAAAGAGAGAAGAGGATCCACGACAGAGCCTTCAGGGACATTCATGGTTGACATGTATGACTTGCATGAAAGTTCAGCAAAGGAGAGTGAGAAGGAATAGTCAGTCTGGTAGAAGGAGAGCCAGGAAAGAGCAATGTCATGAAAATCTAGAGAAAAGAGAGTATTGAAAAGAGGGTTGATTGACAACATCAAAGGCTGCAGAGAAATCAAGACCCTCCACTCATCTAGGTATGAGTCATGTCAGCTCAGAGAATAGATATCTAAAATTGTGTATAGCAATTTTGTGCCTCCTGCTGATGGATCAGATATAGTAGGGTTAGATGGATTACCTGCTAATAACAAGATCTATATAGGAGTGTCTATTTTGTTAGATAATTGTTAATTCAACCAAATTTTGGCTTTTCTTTAATACTATGAATCAGTCCAATAATTGGCGTGCTGGAATATACATGATAGTGAAAGTGAACCTACTAAAAATCATGCCCAATTGGCCTTTTACTTGTCTCAGAAATCAAAACTCTTCCTGGTCATATAAGTAAATCTCTAGTTATACAAATGGGTAGTCAGGATTGTATAGGTTTATACAAGATGTCTAGGCCAATTCTGCCTGAAGGGAATATAAATGAAGATATTATCAAGGGCAACTATTACCTCACTCCATCCCCAGTTCAAAAGACCTTGAAAACTGAGTTCGGGAACTTCATAAAACCTATTTGTGAAAAGCTAAAGGCCACATCCTAAAATTTACATAGCCCATATTCCAGGATTGGGAAGGCTGCCTGTCATTTGTCATCATCCTACATCCAGTTTAGAGTTTATGCTTCTAAAAAATGCAGTCCCATTATAAGTTAGTATAGCTGATAATTTATTAAGTGAAGGGAATAGCAGTCCTGGCTGGTGATGGTTCTGTGTTCAGTAATTGAAAAGCCGTACTAGTTGTCTAGTAGGAGAGATGGAAGTCCAAACACACTTCTGTTGTCTTTTTTATAGATTCCTGCAGTCATTGGCCTGATAGGTAGATCCATCCTCCTAGAGTCAGAGCTCCTAAGAGCAGGCGCAGGGAAGAATTGGATGATCTATTGGGAAGCAACTTCTTGGTCCCCAGTGATTTCAAAACATCCCTTAAGTTTTGGTGCTCACTCAGCAGGGATTTCTAGCTTGTGATCCACCAAGAGGGCTGTAGCAGAAGGTGATCAGTCTTTTCCAGTCAACACTGCAGGTAACATCTTACCCTACTATACAATATTGAGCTATACAATGCATTCCTAGCCAGCGGACCTTCAAAACAACTGGGGAAATGGGTAAGCAAGTGGTAATTAGGCCAAATGTGTCACAATGCCTTCTCACTTGGGTCCTCAGGATCTCCTAGGTCACAAATCTGGACTTAAGTGCGTGCCTATCTAATGTTTCTACAACTACTGAGTTGTTGAGGGAAGGGGTTGTGGGTGGGTGGGTGGGTTACAGGGGAACTTCTTGTTGGACAAAGATTGAGTACATAAAATTTCCAGGGAAGTTTTATTTCGGGGTCAGGAACAGATGGGATGTTGAGAGAACTACAGAATTTGGCTACAGGTCTGGGAAGCAGGGGTGGCCCAGACCCAGTACTCCCAAAATTACATGTCTGCTTCCCCAAATACTCATCCCTTTCTGGCACTTTTACTAGCAAGCACATCAAGCAAGAAACTATTGGAAGGATTGCCACAACTTCATCTGTGATTAAAGGTGGGACTATATATGAGCTATTATTATCCCCATTCTATAGAGGAAAAACTGAGGCATACAGAGGTTAAGTGACTTGCCTAAGATCACATAGCTAGTAAGTGTCTGAAGTTGGAGTTAACTCTGATCTATCAGAATTCTATTAAAGCACTAATAATTTACTAACTTTGGTTCTTTGAGCAGATTTCTACAAAAATAGCCCCCTATTGGAAACTACTTTTTGATTTCAAATTTTCAGTTAAGAATCTTTTTGTTCTCTGTGGAAATTCTTTTCACGTTTAATAGTAAAATGAATCTTTTGCTGTTTGTTTTTGTCATTGACAAACAGAGCAGGAAATAAAATGGGATTTTTTTTCATCCCAGGGGTGAAATTCATAAGGATTAAGAGTGATGAAAAAAGTCACATATAAATATTAAGTGGGTAGAGCACTTCTCTTTCAAAAAGGACAAAGCATTTCCACAAATAGCTGACATTTATATATGGCTGTGAAGTCTGCAAAGTACTTTATATTGTTATCTCATTTTGGTCTGTACAACCCAGAGAGGAAAACTACTTGTCCTCTTGATCTTAACAAGAGAACTATGGCTTAGAGAGCTAATTGACTTGAATCAGGTTATATAGTTAATAATGTCGGAAGGGAGAATTTGAATTACAAGCCCACCAATTTGTCCGCTGGGTTGTTTTCTCAAATAACACAGTATGTTTATCTTATAAGTCAATTAGGCATTGACACATGTATCATTCCATGCCCTACTAGAGGAAGTTCACTTGATCTACCTTCCGCAAGTCTCTCTCGCTCCAATACATCCCACACATTGATACCGAAGTAATTTTCCTTAAATGCAGATCTGACCACGTGATTCACCTACTTAATCAATGCTAGTGACTCCAGGATAAAATATTAACATCTCTGTTTAGTTTTTAAAGTTCTACAAAACCTGGCCTCAAACTATCTTCTCAGCCTTGGTGGATATCACTTCCCCTTCTGAATTCTGTGATAGAACCAAACTGGCTTTTCCTCACAATACTTCTCACTAAGAATGCTTCTTCTCCAGCCTCCCTGTCTTTGCGTTGACCTTCCCCCATTTCCGGAATGTTCCTCACCTCTATCGCATATAATCCATCTTTTTCCTTTAAGATAAAACTCAGGCACCATCTTCCCCGATCACCCAGCTGCTAGTGCCCTCCCTCCCAAACTATTCTGTATGAAATACTTTGTATATGTTTGTAATTTATTCACTTTATGTTTATTTCTCTTCCCAATTACGTATGTGTATATAATATCTATGTATATATGTGTGTATCTTTATATCTATCAAATTTTCTTGTCTTTCATTAGATTATAAATTAGTGAGCAGGGATTGTATCATTCTTTGTACTTATATCCCGTGTCTAGCACCATGCTTAGCACACAGTAGGAGCTTAATAAATACTTGTGGTTCTAGACCCTCTAAAGCGAAGGTATCTGATTGATGTCAAAGCCCATGCATATCCACTAGTTGTAGAAGAGAAGCAGAATGCTAATCCTCTCCCTTGGCGAAAAGTCCCTTCTTGGAAATGGATAATACAGAGCAGGAAGGTGCTCACCAGTGAATAGCATGCGCCCCTCTATCCCCACGGATTGATTAGGTTGGCTTGTAAGAGATTTAGGGCCCAGAGCAGATACGTGCAGCAGGACAACTGCTTGCCTACCTTCTTCTTCACTGTGCAATCCCGATGCTTGGGGGTGGGGGGTGGGACTCGACTATCGAGAGTATAGAGAGAAGGGGCTATAGAATTATAGACCTAAAACTGGAAGGGACCTTAGAGGTATTTTTACTCCCACTCTTTCCATTTAACTAATGAGGAAATTGAGGTCCAGAGTGGTTCATTGATTTGCTCAAAGTCCCACGCAAAAATAAATGTCAGAGGTAGACTTTGAACCCCGGACCTCTGACTACAAATGCAAAGTTTTGCAGCTTTGGAGTGGGAGGTAGGGAAGAAGACAGGAGATCGAGGCAGCATCATTAGGCAGCAATGGCCCAGGAGCCTCAGAGAACACATATGCTCCGCCCAGTACGCTCGAGTCATTCCACGCCAGATGGTGCAGACGCACGTCCGCGTTTCTCTTTCCCCGGAGTGGGCGGGGAGAGGATGGTCCCCACGCGCACGCGCAACGCGACTCCGCACCCCGAGTTCGTGTTCCACCGAGGAGGGGCGTGTAAGGAGAGTGTGAGTGGTTGGTTACATGCCTTTGAGATTGGGCGTGCATGGCTCCGTGGCCACGCACCCTAGGTTTGGTTGCTATGGCAGCCAGAGGCGTGGCCAAGGCGAACAATTGTCCCCTGCGCCCGTCCCCATCTCCACCCCCTTCCCCCAACAGACCCCCTTTCCCTGGCTCCCAGAAAACTGCCCCCTAAGGATAAAGACCTCATTTCTTACCGACAACTCCAAACTTCCAGCCCTGCCATCGGTGGCATCATTAGCAAAGAGGTGCCCAGCTCAGCTTCAAAGACTGAAGCTGGTGCTGGGAAAATTAGGGAGAAGGGAGGGAACGAACAGGGACAACCACCTGAGAGGGTAAGGCAGCCCTGCTGGCAGCTGTCCCCAGAACACTGCTCTTTCTGCTCCAGAGCTAGACAGAGTTGGGGAGGTAAGTGATACACTGCTTTTCCGTTGCTCCTTTGCAAAACCTTCCCTTGAGATCTTTATCAACCTTTCCCCCACTCCCTTAAGCATCATATTTTTTTGTTTGTTTTTAATTCAGATTTCACCCTTAAAACTAGGACTTCAAGTTGGGGGAGGGAAGTTTAAGGGACCTTGCTACACTGAGCCCCTGTGTCAATTGATTGTGACTTGAGACTGCATGGGACATCCCTCACTTCCTCTGTGGGGAACACACAGTAGTGGAAAAATATGTCTTTGCAAAGTTTGAGATGTGTGAAATTATGGACATAGTACTTTAGAGTGAATCCTAGGGTGACTCCTGCCCAAAGAGCTTTGCTTCCCCACACTTATCGTTAGTCAAACGGGAGGTGGAACCCTCCTCAATTTTAGTGGTATTTGAAAAGCTGAAGATAACATTGCAGTGAGTTCTAACATTTATAGCATGATAATAGCTCTGATTTCTCTGGCCCATTTCACGACCTATCTTCCACTAAGTACACATCTAACTTCTCTATGTGGTGTGATGGTAATCCTGCATTTTTGAAGCTTATGCAAAGTTTGCATAAGCCCTGAGGGAGAAGGTGTGTCTTTGTGCTGGGGGGAGGGAGAAGGGTGCTACCAAGCTGGCAAGACTTTGACTATGAGCCTGGTAATTAATTGACTCTAATTGTCATCTAAGCATCAGCCCCCCAGGGAGAGGCTGATCACCAAGCTGGCGACAGGATCATGAGTTTTTTGGTCACAAAGACTTCTGTGATTGCTTCCATGAAGTCTTTATCAGTGAAGGACATGCCCATACTGATGAAATCTTAGAAGTCTTTATAGAGCATCTCCAGGTTTTCCAGAGTGTGTCGTTCACAACTCTAGGAGATAGGTAAGGATATATTATCCCTGTTTTACAGATGAGACAACTGAGACTCAGGTAAATTTAGAAACTTTACCATAGACATATAGCTATGGCATAGTGGGCTTTCAATCAGGAAGACTCATCATCCTGAGTTCAAATCCGGCTTCAGATACTTTGTTGTGTGAACCTGGGCAAGTCACTTAACCCTGTTTGCCTCAGTTCCTTCATCTGTAAAATGAGTTGGAGAAGAAAATGGCAAACCACTCTAGTATTTCTGCTAAGAAAACCCCATATGGGGTCACAAAGAGTCGAACATGACTCAACAAAAACAAAAGCAACAACAGATGTAATTGGCAGAACTGGCCTTCGGAGCTAAACTTTGCCTGAATTCAAATCTGTCATTCATTCCACAGTACATCACTGCTGCCTTTCCTCCCTGGCATGTCCAAATGCTTCTATTCTATATTAAAAGATGTGGGGGGAGGGGCAGGAAGGACCACCTTAACCATTCTCAAAGTAAGAATTTCAACAAAATTCATAAGCAGTTTAAAATACTTCACAGTGCTATGGGTATGTAGTAAAAATCTCCTATATCCACCTATCCAGCAACCTAATCAATCCAGACCACAGCTGAAAATGGTTGCCTGGTGTCAGTGCTCTCCATTAAACCATTTCTTCATAGGAGACCCCTCAGAACCTCATTCAGAGATTTTTTTTTCTTTTTGACAATTTTGATAAGCTTGGTTTTCCAGTTGGCAGTATATTAGAAGAAAGTTGGAAGGGATAGGGAGAAGACACTATAGATAGGGCAAAGCACACATCAAAAAGCCCTTTAATGGTTTTTTAAATGCATAAAATACATGGTAATCCAAAGGAAACCAATTATATTGAATATAGTTATCAACATATGTTTTTAAAAATCAATTTCACAGACTCCAGGTTAAGAATCCTTGTGCCATACAGCTATAAAAACAAAAGTCTTTGCTTTCAAAGTATTTTCATTTCACCTAGGGGCATACAACATATGCATAGGTAAGAATAATGCATAATGGGGAGGTGAGGGATTGAGGAAACAGACTTTAGGAAAATATAAGGAACTGTTAGGAGAACTAAAAACTGGGGATAGTTGGGAAAGTTTCTCAGTTATACCTTACGAAGAAATTAAAGCTATTTATACTTATATAAAAGTGCTGTAAATCACTATTGATTAGAAAAATGCAAATTAAAACAACACTGAGGTACCACATCACACCTGTCAGATTGACTAACATAACAAAACAGGAATATGATAAATTTTGGAGATGTGGGAAAATTGGAACACTAATGCATTATTGGTGGAGTTGTGAACTGATCCAGCCATTCTGGAGAGCAATTAGAAACTATGTCCAAAGGGCTATAAAACTGTGTATACCCTTTGAACCAGCAATACCACTACTAGGTCTGTATCCCAAAGAGATCATAAAAAAAGGAAAAGGATCCATATGTACAAAAATATTTATAGCAGCATTTTTTTGTGTGACAAAAATTGGAAATTGAGGGGATGCCCATTAATTGGGGAATGACTGAAGAAGTTGTGGTATATGAATCTTATGTTCCATAAGAAATGGTGAGCAGATGAGTTTCAGAAAAACCTAGAAAGGCTTGCATGAACTGATATGCTGAGTGAAGTGGGCAAAACCAGGAGAACGTTGTGCACAGTAACAGCAACATTGTGCGATGACTGACTTTGTTAGACTTAGATCTCAGCAGTGCAGTGATCTAATACAATTCCAAAAGACTCATGATGGAAAATGCTATTCACATACAGAGCAAGTACTATGGAGCCCGAATGCAGATAAAAGCATACTATTTTGCCCTTTTTTTTTTGATACTGGTTTTTCCCTTTTGTTATAATTCTTCTTTTACAACGTGACTAATGTGGAAATATGTATAATATGATTTCACATGGATAACCTTTATCAGGTTGCATATCATCTTGGGGAGGGAGGGAAGGGGAATTTAGAACTCAAAATCTTATAAAAATAAATGTTGAAAACTAAAATTAAACCAATTAATTAATTAAAAAAGAAGTTATACCAGAACTGCACCTTGAAGGATGGTGGTTAGTATCCTGAAAGTTGGAGATGGGGAGGATATACATTCTAGGCATGCATGAAGATGAGACATGTCATGCTGAGTTCGGAGCCAGATTGTGTGGGACCTTAAAGGTTAATGAGTTTATATTTTATCTGAGAGGAATTGTTGGCCACTGAAGGTTTTTCAGCAGGGTAGTGACCTTATCAGACCTATACCTTAAGAATATTATCTTTGCAATTGTATGAAAGATGAATTTGAAAAGGTGAGACCAGAATCATGGAGACCAGTTAAGAAACTGGTATAATAATCTCAGTGAGAAGTAATGAGGGCCTGAATTAGGGTGGTAGCACACTATCTACCGTGACAGGCTGTCTACAAACATAAATTAAAATGGGGCTGATAAAGGAAACTGTATATTGGTTGGGAGGAATACCTTTGAATCAAACATTTCTGAGAAAAATCCAAGATTTGTAGAGAGAATTAACAGAGACATGATATTGCAAGAATCATTTTGCAAAGAACAAGAGGTCAGTAGATACCAAAAAATTTCAAAAGAATTGGAACTATAAACAACAGTGATAGGGGTGTGTTCCTGTCATTGATATGGCACTATGTCTAGGGTTACTTTATCAACCTGCACTTGTGTTTGTAATTTGAGGTCCCCAAAGAGTGACTGTGATTCTTTCAGTATTCTAGGAATGAATAACTTTATGCGCAACTACTTTTAATAGTTTTGTTTCTGAGCCCCAGCCCCTATGCTTTCCATTAACAATCAGACAGCAGCTTCAGTTGAAAGTCCTTTTCATCCTTCATGGAGTTTTCACAAAGGTCTTTTTAGGTATGTGTCTCTACTGGGTGAGTCATTCAGCCAGACTCCCAGGACCCTTGTCTTTCTTGAATCCATAGCCAGCATTTCTCTCCACTATGATGGAGGACACTTTGTGAATCTTCCATCAGCTTCAGGTGACTGTTTTTCTACATTCATTGCAGGCATTTCCACACCATTGGCTTGCCCTCAACAACTGTTTTGATGGCTACAGCTACCACTACCTTGAGATTGCTGATGAGACCCCTGGATTTCTCAACCTCACAATGTTTATTGGATAGTTATGTCTCAGAATACTCATTCTTCTAAGATCAGAAAAGAATAAACATAGCAACAGAGATAGCCATTTGCTCACAGTCAACATGACTTGGGAAACAGGCCAGCTACTTTCCCTCTCACTCTTAGGTAGGTAGCTCAAAATAGTCCTGCTTCCCTTGGAGCTGCAGAAGAAATACAGAGCAACGAAGGGCAGGTTGCGCCTCGTCTATTTGGAGTTCCAGCTCAACAATCTCCGAGTCATTCGTTTTTCTGACTCCATGGCCATTTAGAACAGTGTCATCCTGTAGCACTAGTCTCTCCTTCAAGAAGAGGTAGAAAGACATTCCTTCAAGTTTCCATGTAGTCCTCAGGGGATACAGGGGACATGCTCTAAGGACTGTCCCTCACTGGCCAAGCCACTCATGTTATATTAAATTAAGAGAAATGTAAATTAAAGAAGTCTGAGGTTTCACCGAATATCACTCCCTAATACCTCAGCTGCCCAAGCCCCATCTCGGATGGCCAGGAAGAAAGAGCAAAATGGCAGATCACACCACTTGGATAAGCTAAGTGTCCAGTCACAAATTGTAATCCTTCTAAGGTGAGATAGAAAATCAGTACGACTCACCAGAATTACTGCCACTGTATCCCTAAGGCACAGAGGACCTTTATCAGCTGCTGTGCTGATAAGACCCCACACCTCTGGTACAATCTTTTAACTGAGTTCAAGTTTTACAGAACAAATCCTCCTGGGGTTTAAGGATTCATTCAAAGGGCCACACTTGAGGACCTGTTCTCAACCTGTGGGTCACGACCTCTTTGGGAGTCAAATGACCCTTTCACAGGGGTCACAGGGGTCACCTAAGAATGCTGGAAAACACATATTTCCAATGGTCTTAACCGAGACACCATTCCTTCGTCTCCAGGCCGGTCCGGCCACATGCAGATATGGCCACATACCAGTATTAAAGGGTCAAGGCAGTATGAAAGTTGAGAACCACTGACTAGAGGGTCACATGTGGCCTTAGGACCACAGTTTCCCCACCCCTGCCCCAGGGCATTGCCATCTAACCTACTGATGTGCCCCAAGGATACCTGGGTTGTAAACCTCCATTACATCCTTAGACATATAGACCTTTTCATCTGCCCTGCCCCTGAATTCTCTTATATGAATATCTTCTCCAATTAAAGTGTGAACTCCTTGAAGGCAGGGACTTTCTCTCTTTCTCTCTTTTTTTTCTATTTGTATCCCCAATGTTCTTAGCATAGTGCTTGGAACATAGTGATTAACAAAACTTTTTCATTCATTGTTGTCTTCAACAAGTTATCTTTGCAAATAACTTAAGGCCTATTAATTTTTAAGTATTTTTAGTTAGAAAACAATTTGTAGCTTAAACATTTTTTTTCTTTTCAAAAAAATGTTGGAGAACAGAGAGATGATGAATGTCAAAAATGTGGAGAGTCAATAGGTTTTGGCAACTAATTGGAGATATGGGGGTGAGGGAGAGGAAAAAAGCTATGAACTTGAATCGTGTTGCCTTCAACAATTACAATGAATATATGTGTATATATTAATATATGTATAGTACAAATATATGCATGGATATATTCATATATACATACAAATATATATGCATGTACAAATATAGTCATTATTGTTGTTGAGGACAATACAACTCAGGTTCATAGCTTCTTCCATCTTCCTCTCCCTCACTGTAAGCCAATCTCCACAATTAGTTGCCAAAACTTGCTAACTTTCTTCTCCATCTCTGGCAATCCATGTAATTCATACATATACATATGTATATAGGTTTGTACATACATATTAGGGGAGGATGGTTTATGGGAAAATATGTTGCATTTAGCCATTTATATTTGGATATGTTAAATTTAAAGCTCCAATGGGATACCCGGGCCTCTATCTAGAAAACAATTAGAAATATGTGTCTCGTATTCAGAAGAGAGATTTGGGATAGTCACACAGTGTCTCAAAAGTTTTAGTGCCATTTTAAGCTTTAAAAAGCAGGGCATTGCCATCTAACCTGCCAATGTACTCTTTATGTACCCTGATATAAGCTTTGTTATTGTTGTTCACTCATTTTTGTTGTGTCCAACTCTTCATGACCCTTTTTGGGGGTTTTCTTGGCAAAGATACTAGAGTGTTTTGCATTTCCTTACAGATCAGGAAACTGAGGACAAACAGGGTTAAGTGACTTGCCCAGGATCACACAGCTAGTAAGTGCCTGAGACTAAATTTGAAGTCAGGAAGATGAGTCATCCTGACTCCAGGGTTGGCATGCTATCCACTGAATCACCTAGCTACTCAGTGTAAGCTTTAATAAGTTTAAAATGGCACTAAGATACCCCATACATAGACTTGGAGTTACATAAATAGATATTATAATGTAACCCTTGGGAATATTTGACATCCCTGCAGGAGAAACTCTATACCAAGAAGATTTGAGGAGATACCTAGTGTTGGCAAGAGAAAAATGATTCTGCAAAAGGAATTGACAGGCAGTGGTCAGGAAACTAGGAAAAATATATGGGATCATTTAATCTTCATAACTTTGTGAGGTGAGGAATGCAGCAGGCATTTTTATCCCCACTTCACAGATGAGGAAATACAGAGAGGTGGAATGATTCACTCTGTTCCACAGCCAGTTAAGGGGAGACTGGAATCCAGATACTCTTCAGCTGCAAGCTCTGTGCCATTTCTGCTACACTACACGATCTCTCATGATCTTCAGCTTTAAAATGTATTCATACCATTTATTTTTACTTAACAGTCATTTCCAAATACTTCCACACCATAAACCTTTCCTTAGATCATGGAAAAACAAACAAAAATTACTTAAATGAAAGCAACCCAACAGCAAAACCTTATCTGACATCATATGTATCATTCTGTACCCATAACCCCCCACATCTCCAAAGAGAGACAGACAGTTCCTCTTCCCTGGGCTAGACTTGGACATTGTATAACATAGTCTTTGACTTTGTTCCAATGTCCTATTCACTTTCATCATTGTAAGTGAGTGTCATTGTCTATTGGGAATTCTCATTTGGCCTACTTCACTATCCCTTCATTCATGCTTTTTTGCGTTTCCCTAAATTCCTCGTATTTTTAACTTCTTAGGATGCCATAAAATTTCCTTATATTCATATAGCGCAATTTGTTCAGACTTTCTCTAGTTTATAGGCACTGACCTTTTTTTTTCCAGTTTTTTCTTCTTTGAAAAAAAATGATGCTATGAAAATTTTGGTATACGTGAGACTTTCCATTCATCCTTTGACTTTCTTGTGGTATATGTCGACAGTGGGATCTGTAGGTCAGATGATGAACAGTTTAGTAATTTTCTTTATGTAGTGTCAAATTTTTGCCAGAATAGTTGAACTAGTATGCAGGTCCATCAATAGCATATGAACAACTCCACCAACATTAAACCATTCTGTCTTCTCTCATCATCTTCTAATTTGGGGGGTATTGGTAGAAAACTCAGAGTTGTTTTTTAATCTACATTCCTCAGATTATTAGTGACTGGAGCAATCTTTCCTACTCTTGTTTATAGTTTTTAATTCTTTTTGGTTAGTCATGTACCAGGCACTGTGCTAAGTACTGAGGATACAAACAAAAGCCAAAAAAAAGTCTTGAAAATTAAAAATTCAATTAAAGATTTTCTACTATTTCCTTTGAACACTTACTTATTGGACAGTGGCTCTTGTTCTTATCTATGTGTGCTAATTATATATCTCAATACTTTCCATCAGAGATATATTCGAAGAAGACTTTTCCTTATTTGAAAATGTCCTTTGCTCTCCTAGCTTTAATTTACAGCGTGGAATGGTTGATGGAGGCCTGGTCTTGGAGTCAGAAAAACTCGAATTCAAATACTGCCTATGACACATAGGATTTATGGGCTAGATTTCCTTCTTAAGAACCATGCCTTAAACCCAAATCACTTTAGCTCTCATTGACTGGCCAACAGTAAGCCCCAGCCTAAGCTTCACCTTGATCATTGTTTGACTCAGAGTGAGTGTAAATAGCAGTTGTTTCTGTTTTGGCTACAAACCCTGAGGATCTTCCCCTCCTAGATTGATTTTTTTTTTTTGGAGTAGGTAAAATAAGCCATTCTTTGCCTCATTTCTTACCTAGTCTTAATCACTGAATGGGCAATTGTCAGTCAAACTGTGACCTAGTGAAAAAACTTAGCTTAAAAAGGCTTGGTCTCCCATTGTGTCTTGGGCCATCTCCAGTTGTCCTAATCTATATCTGGCCACTGGACCCAGATTGTTCTGAAGGAGAAAGTGAGGCTGGTGCACAGCCCTCTCTCACTTAAGTCCAGTTTGCTTGCATGACATGACACGACTTTCCTGATGACATGGTACTCTTCAGGAACTAAGGACAAATATGAATGATGTCATATATACTAGCTTTGTGATGCTGGGCAAGTAAGTTGCTTAATTTCTCAGTGCTCCCAGGTAACTCTTATTTAAGACTAAATAGAAATTGCATAGCAGATGATACTGATTTGCATCGGTAGTAGAGGACATTTCCTCACTGGAAATCATAATGAAATCACAGATAGAGACCCCTCTCCTTCTCTAAAAAAATCCAAAATTAATTACCCACTGAAAATTATTATATTTGTTTGTATATGTATTATATTCCACTACTTTATTCCATGAGGTTAGAGATAGTATTGTTTCTAGTTTGGGATTCTGCTTGTACCTAACACAAGAATCTTCACAAATAAAACAGGTCATGTTTATTGAATCAAATTGCAAAATAAATGTTTAGCAGACAATACCAATTTCAGGTTCACTTTGAAATTGTTCATAAAAATAACAAGATTTCCACCCTTGGTGAAAATGAATAAACTGGAAAACAAAGTTCAGTGACTTAATAGTTAGAGACTGAAATTCTTCATTTATCTTTCCCCTTACTGTAATGGTTTTTTTTTTTACAAGCCACGCAAAATGGTAATGGTAAAGTTGTTCATGTTAATTCCTCATTAATTGTTAATGTTAGTTCCTCATTTATCCTGATTCAATCCAATACTGAAAATTTTGCTTCTGATTTATCAAAAATCTTGATAAAACTTATGTGGAGGAGGGCATTCTCAACCTTAGTTGAGGTGGTTACAAAGTAAGGCCCAAAATGTAATCATGATGTTAATGAGGTGTTTAACTATAAAGATGAATTTATGCCTTGATTTCTTTTTGAAGTTCAAATACCTCTATGATTTAGTTGAGAAGAGCTCCATTATTTGAGTAAACTTGACCATGTTTTGGGGGACTTTAGATTGCCAAGCCTTTGTCAAATTGGAACAGTTCTGGGGGATTCTCAAGCTAGGAACAACTGCATAGAAGAATAGGTTGTGAGGGAAAGTAAAGGATTCCTTCCTCCTTCCTCCCAACATTCTTCCCCTCCTTTCTCTCCCCTCCTCTCCACCAGATTCATCATGGCATCTAACAGTCTAGAGTGGAGTTGCAATTACTCCATCTAACAGTTTGAGGGTTCATTGGTTTAAGAAAGTTCAATGCATAATTGAGAATATAGAGACATACTACATGAAGAAAAACCTAAAGGAAGAAGCAACCTCAAGGATCATAACTCTTGGCAATTGAGAATCAGGCTGTGAAGAGGAGCAGACCCTGGCAATTCAGTGTTAGGACTTTAAGAAGAGATTTAATTCCACTCTTCTCATGGATTCTGTATTTATTTGTGGGAACCTGTATCCCAAACTTATTGGGGAAATGTTTTATAACTACTTGCTATGCCTTTTCAGTAAATGCCCTTGCATTTTTTGTAAACCAATTGTGGCTACTGACTATTAATCAGTGGGAAATTCACTGGTGGGGTTTTGTGAGCTGTGGTAGAAATAACCACTCCCAGAGTTACTCTTAGAACCCTCCATACCATCCACTGTCTGGGAACCTGACACGAGTGTGAGACCATGTTAGTCATCCAGGAGAGGGTCATATTTATAAATTGCTCAAGTTTACAATGGAAGTCAAGATGGATGTTCATGATATGAAATGTGTCTACATTTCACAAGAATATCATCTGGTATCATGTATGCAAAATCAAAATGAATTCATGTTCCTGTGCTTAATTTAGACAGAAAACTTACTGTTTTTTAGGAAAACTTTTATTTTCCTTTCCCTGTGGGAGCCAGTTTGATATTGGATTATAGATTACATTTTTTTTTCTGGTTAAGGCCATTTGATGGATGTTTATTAAGTGCTTCCTATATCTGAGATGTGCCAGATGCTAGGAATATATAAGCCTACATATGGATCCTGATTTTCAAGTGTTTGTAATTTCTTTGTGGGGTAGGAGGTAGAAAAGAAAGAAATACCTCAGCTCATCCATTCTTTAGCTCATCTACTTATCAGTGTGTGATTTCCTCATGTGTCTGTACTTAAAATACAATATAACTCATGAGCCCCTTTACCAATATGGTTCTCATTAATGATCAGCAAGGAAACACAACTAGACACAAGACATTTACCAAGATGGTATAGTAAGATCATTAGCTCTAAAACATTCTTTCCCATAAACCTGAGGAGCATCCTTTTCCACAAATACATACTGCTTCTGTGCAAAAAGTAAGCACGTGCTCAGAATATAATGGTATGGGGCACGTTTATGGGGAGTACATGAAACTCAGACAGTAGACAACTCTAGTGCCACAGAGCCCCTCCGTCCTTTCTCTGCATTTGAGTCCTCCTAAAGTACCTCTTGCAACTTGGGACATCTCTGCTGAGTATGTTGCTCAGATGGCCATCCAGCCTCTGTTTTCTTCTGTACATAGCTCTACCTTTCTGCAGCCAAGTCACATGCTTGTCAGATTGCTTTTGGTCTTGTATGCCAGCCATTTTGTCTCTGCATCTCTCTGATGTATGTGTCTCTGCTCCCAACTGGATGTGAGATTTTCTATTGGTCAAGTAGTTCTCCTTCAATGTTGCATAGTTGCACAAACGGCCACTGACCTGCAGTGCCTGGAGTTGCTGAAGTTTCCAGGGACAACATGGCCCATTTTTAACCCAGATATAATCATGTTGCTCTTTATGATTAACTCAGAGAAAGGCATTCATACTTCATAAAGGGATCACTGAGTGTTAATACCTACATTAACACATTAACACCTCATCATCTCTCTTGTCTACTCTTGGCTTTCTGGAACTACATCAGCTACTTTCTTTTGTTTATAGGTGGGATAGGGAATAAGAGATATACACAAATATAAGGTAAAGTTCAGGAGTAAAATTTGTTAGGTAAAAAAGCAGCAGGAGTAGTAATCATGATCTCAGACAAAGTTAAGGCTATAGTAGATTTAATCAAAAGAGAAAAATAGGGAAAGGAAACTATGTGTCAGTCATATTTATCAATATTGTTTTGGACTACAAACTGATGCTAAGTGAGAAGAGCAGAACCAGGAAAAATTTGTACG
>CM053581.1:142059132-142087953 GCA_028627135.1 Pseudochirops cupreus | reverse complement strand
AAAAAAAAAAAAGAAGTTCTGAGAATAGGTGAGCTCTCCAAAGGAAAGAAATATAGAGTGAAAAAATACAAAAAGCTAAAGATGGCCTTGGAAAAAGCCCAAAAAGCAATGGAAGTGGAAAAAGGAACCAGCAAACATGGAGATGTTAGAGTGAAAAAAGGGAGAAAGAAGAATTTCAAGAAGGAAAGGATGGGAAAAATAGCAAACGCCAAAATGAGATTAAAAAAAAGAAAATCAATAAAAGATCTTTGGATTTATTAAGGAGTCCATAAATTAATGTTTATAATGTTTCAGAGGAGTGTTTGGTGTAGAAGTCAAATTTAAAAGGGTGTTATAGGAAAAGAATGAGTGATGAAGAAAATGAACAGGAACAGATCACAGTTCAAGAAGCATAGTTACAAAAGATCAGAGCTATAGGGGACCTTAGAGTTTACACTGAAAGCAAAGAAAAAGAAAACTACTGTACATATTGTAGATGCTAATATCGTAGATAATATTGTATGAGGATTCTGTAGGGTGGGACAATTAAAATGTTTGCTTGTTTTTCCCCCAAATGGAGGAAACTGTGTACATATAAAGGCAGAATATGCAGAATATAAGATGTTACTGGAAAAAGATGAGAATGAAAGTACTAGAGAAGGAAGGGTAAATTAAATGTAAGATGACAAAGTCTCCCATTTCTGTGCCTTGGCATAGACTGTCTTCCAAGCTTGGACTTTTACCTTCTTCCTTACCTTTGCCTCCTAGAATACTAAGTTCAAGGTCTCTCTGAAGAACTTTGGAATTGACTGGATGACAAGGGAGACACTGGCAAAGGACCTCCCAGCATGGTGTACCTGCATCAGAGAAGGCTCTGTGCTCTGTGAGCAAAGCAGAATAGAAGTAGCTCAAAAGTAACATGAGAAGCACAAATGTAGAGAATCTGCCCCAAATGTTCATATGTACCCAACCTATGGTAGAGCATTCTAAGCTCCAGTTGGTTGCATTAGCCACAGTTGGGTACAGTGTAACCTGACTCTTAATACAGTGATGATATTTTGGTTGTCTTCAAGAACAAAGGACAGCAACCAAGTAAGTTTTCTTCAAGCTCAAACCAATCTTTCCTCCAATTTTGTTGCCTTTACTGATCCTCTAAAGCTGTTAGGGGCTCTCCTCAAAAATTACCTTGTATTTATTTTCTATATACTTCTCTATACATATATTCATCTTGCTAATTCTTAAAGAATGTAAACTCCTTAAAGGAAGGGATTAAATTTATGTCTTTGTATCCACAGTACCTAAGCAGTACCAGGCAGAAAGAAACTTTAATAAATGCTTGTTGATTGCATTCTTGAACAAATTGTTAGACAGCAAAAGATTAGCTTCAGAAGAAACAAAAGACATCTCTTTCTCTGAGAGCTGTGAGAAGACCAAGATGTGTTGAAATGAAGATAAGAGCAGATAAGGATGCTTACGGGATTGCTTTGGTCTCAATATGGAAACTGCACTGTCCAGGAGAAAGTGCTACATTTAGAATCAACAGACCTACATTTAAATCCTGGCACTTAGTATTTGTATAATCTTGGCAAAATCACTAAACATCTCTGTCTTGAAGTTTACTCTCCGAGTTCCTTTCTCTTTTAGCTCCTACACTTCTTCTAGACTTTTCAGTGAAGCAGGAGTGAGGTCACCAGCTTAAGAGTGAGATAGTGGATGGGGTGAGGGGCTTAAAGGAAAGTGCCAAACCTCAAAGCTGTGGAGAGCATACTAGGGAAGCCACAAAAGATGGATGACCAGATTATACTAATGAATTGCATATAACAAAAATAGTTTCAAATTTCCATGATAGCATCTAAAGAAACCTTAAAAGCTTATACAGAGAAATACATGGCACAAAATATTCCTAGTATTGAGCATGCTTATCATGAAATAAAATAAAGGTAACTACTTCAAGGAAAGTTATTATAAATGCCAGTTCCTATCTTTCATTCTGTCATCTCTTCAATTTTAACAATAAGCTACAATTCATTTTTAACTCAAAAATATGATTTTTAAAATTATTTTAAGATTATCAATTTTTTAAAAAAAGTATTAACATATGTATGAAGAACATTTATAGATATGGAAGCTTTGACATAAAGAAATTAACTGAAAACACAGCAAAATAGTGGAAGTGGAAACATAAACTGGAAACATAAAAAGTTCATCTTTTTCAACATCAAACTATTTGGAAGAAAAGTGGAAAATCCAGTTAGCCATCAGAATATTTTTTTGAGGGGTGCTATTAAGCCTGAAGGTTACAATGTAAATATTGGTTAGCTACAGAGATTCAGGATCTTCCCTTTTCTTTCAATTATATTCTTCACAAGAGCAAGTATAGTAACTCTCAAAATTTACAAAGAAATAACGATCTGTGAGAAAAGATTAGTAGATCTATATAAAAATGGCCAGTGATACCTTTAAGCATCTTAGCAGGTTAGAAATTAAACCCATGAGGGTTATGTTGACCATGTAATATCGTAATCAATACACATGTTATTTCAAGAGCATTTGAAAAACTATAGTGTGAAATTGTAAAAATAATATTTAACTTCTGCCAAAGTACTTACTCTCCGTGGTACATATGTGATGTTAACTTTCTTTGTAAATCCACTGGTAATCAGGGAATTGAGGTGAACAACATTATCCTTAACAGGTGCTTTTATTTCCTTTATGGGTGGAATATTATAAACTGGTGGCAGTGACTCCTGAAATTTAATACAAAAAAGTTATTAGTTCTAGGAAAGTATTTTTGTATGTTCTGCAGCTTCTGTTCTTTTGCAATATGCTAAATTCTATTCTAAAACAAGAAACAAATTTATATACCATTTCATTCCACTGTTAATAAATAAAAATTCCAATATAAGCCAAAATGGCTCCAATTCAGAGGTTTTGCACAAATTTGTGAAAAGCTGGCTTTGTCTTTAACTTGTTGCAGCAAGAGGCATATTACATAAAGGCTTCACTCTAGTCTTTTGTGACCAGGTGCTTTCTCATTGGTTGGGAGTTTGGCTATCTACTGAAAATTACATTAGCATATGACACAGACCTGTCACCTACTATGTTGGAGTCATTATCACTGTGGTTTAACTGTCAGTTTAACTGTTTCATTCTCATACCAAGATTCCCCCTCACTTTATACTTGACAGTCACAGGTATCATGTGCTTTAGAAGTCTCTTTACTTCCTCATAAGGGACAGTTTCTGCAGTCCCCTCATCACCTTAGTAACCCCTCTCTTCCTTATATACTCCAACTCTGCCAGTCTCATTCCCAAAACTGGCATTAAGAACTTAGTATGACTTTTCAGATATGGTTCATAATAATGTTTCAGATGTCATTTGACTAGGCAAAGAACAGCATGATTATACCTGACCATGTTTAAAACCCTACATTTCTCTTACTGAGGATTGCTTAGATTATTTTGGTTATCATACCATGTTATTGACTCATATTAAGTTCACTAATATTCCAGGTCTTCTTCAGATGAAGCATGACCCATTTTGTGCTTGTGAAATTGATTTTTTAAACCAAGACTGGGACTTTACATTTTATTGGATTCATCCCATTATTCAAGCCTGCCCCAGATCTCTTTGGCTTCTGATGCCATGGATAAGTGTGTTAAACAGCACATGAAAAGATCAACAGATTCATGTTGCACTCCAATAGAGACATTACTCTAGGTCGGCAATGACCCATTAATTAATGATCCGACTCTTAGTGTGGTAATGTAATATTGAGAGTTGCTGCGTATTAGAGTGGCATACCTCTTGACCCAAGAGATCAGGTTCAGTGGAATATTATTGCTATATCTTAGAGAAGTACAAGACTAAAAGAAGAAATATAATCCCTTTTGCAATTCCTGACAGGAATGTTTTCCTTTCTTCTTTAAGCATGTTGATATTTAGTTTGAAAATTTTAGAATTCAAGGTAAATTTTTTTTAAATACACTAGTTAATTCCACCATATTAAAAAAATATGCTAGAGTCTTTTACCAGTTAACTTTTACTTCGTTAGAGGGAAGAATGGATGGATAGTAATAGTATCTCACATTTAATGTTTTTACAAAAAAAATGTTTTCTCAAATAGTCTTAGGAAAATGGTGAATGTCAGTATTATTTTCTCCATTTTATGTACAAAGATCTAGCTATTGGTACAATTTCTATTTGCCCTAAGGATTTCCAATAAGGCTTCATTCTTTTTTTTTGTCAAGGCAATAGGGGTTAAGTAGTACTTGCCAAGGGTCACACAGCTAGTAAGAGTCAAGTGTCTAAAGTCAAATTTGAACTCAAAACCCCCTCTAATGCTCTATCTACTGTGCCAAGCTGCCCTGTAATGCTTCATTATTAAACTGGACATATTTTTATTTGCTCTACTTTCAATACAATTATAAAATTTCATTATATACACTATTTACCAAGCATTGTATAAAGAATATTTTTAATGCTGTACAAATTCTTATAGGGTGACAAGACACTTAACTTGTACGTATTTTTTTTTTCTTACCTCTTCTTTATGAGCTTCACCACCTGGAGCTGCAGGTTTAGGAGGTGGCTTTTGTTTACCCTTTCCTTTTGTTTCTACTGCTTTTGGCAAGCGGTTCATTTTATCTTGGATATATTCAATTATCCTGTGGTCAGCATAGGCTTTGGCAATATCCAAAGCATTATGTCCTGTTAAAAAAATGAAAGCAGTCAAGGCAGAGCGTGTGTGTGTGTGTGTGTGTGTGTGTGTGTACGCATGTGTATGTGTGTTAATCTCAATGATCACACCTTTTCATTCAGGATCTCTGTTACACTGAATTGCTACTTGAGCTTACTAAAATTAAGATACATTTCAAATGTCACTTATTGGCATCATTAAAACAACTAGCTCTATTCTCCTTCCCCTCCCCCTCTTTTTTTAACTTCCTCTGACTTTTCTTTGATGAGGTATCTCCAAAATGGAGGCTATAAATATTTATGTATTATACACTCTGTACCTTTTAACTATGGTTGCTGTCTTCTCCCAAAGAATCATGGGATATTGAAGTCAGGTGCCACCTTAAAGGTAATTTAGTCCAACACACTTCATTTCATGGGTGAAGAAACCAAGTAAGGGGAAGAGAGGTCAAGTCACTTCCCCATGGTTTAGGAAGAGTCAGAATCTAAACCTATGCCTTCTGACTCCAAATCCAACGCCTTTTCCAGTATATCATAATGACCTCCCTAACATGAATGGCACTTCATAGTTACAGAGGTTAAGGTAGAAGTGTGTGAGTGTGTATGTGTGTATATGTGTGCATGTGCATTTGTGTGTCTGGAAGTGGAAGTGACTGAATGTGTGCAGTGACTATGCTGCTCCTCCAATTGCTGACCCAACATTACATGGCTCTTCTGCGGTAGTTTTATTAAGCTTAACGGAGGTTTCAATGACTATCAGTAACTAGGGAACAATTCATCTCCTAAACAAGAGTACGTTTCTTTTATTCTCTCTATGGTTGGGAAGTTATTAATACTCTCGCATATATAAAGATCTGAAATAATAGCACTTTAGATTTACCACGTGGCATTTGTTTCCAAGAAACTTCAATAGAATTGGCCAAAAATTTTGATTTATATTCATTTGTGGTGTGGAATATCACAGGTGGAATTCCCTTGGATTCTTAGAACCAACAATTTCCTTCACTCAAGTCAATCCTCCATCGCCCTTTGGGAAGAAACTGGAGTCCACTGACACTTTAGTTTCCACTTCTTATAGCTTATAAGATGAAGCTGGAGATTTCATGTGATCATGTTTGTAGCCATGGCCAAGAAGCTGCAGAAGTGCAGCTGTATAGCAATAAAATGCTAGATGTCTCAAATGTTATATTGGCCATGCCCAACTCAAATTCCAAATTAATTTTTCCAACTTACCTTTTCTGTTTGTAGCTTGAAATTTAGCACCTAATCCAATTAAGTATTGTACAGTATCCAGTCTACAGCTTTCAATTGCTCTCATTAAAGGTGTTGAGTTGTTGATTGAAGGTGCATCTATTGTCGCTCCATTCTTAACAAGGAGTTCAACAATATCCTGTTGACCTGCATGGCATGCATGATGGAGTGGAGTCCACAGGAAATTATCTGTTTCATTAACATTGGCCCTATTTAAAAAAAAAAGTTGCATTTATGGCACTGGGTTACTTTCAAGTTACTTTTCTTTAAACTTAATTTAAGATGAACATTCAATATGGTATTATTTCATCTGAGGCAGCAAGATGGTACCATGGATAGAGTACTGGGTCTGGAGTCAGGAAGACCTAAGTTCAAAGCCAGCCTCAGACACTTATGAGTAGTGTTACCTTGGGCAAGTCATTTAACCTATTTTCCACAGTTCCTCATCTATAAAATGAGGTAGAAAAGGAAATGGCAAACCACTCCAGTATCTTTGCCAATAAAACCCCAAATGGGGTCAAGGACAGTCAAACACAACTAAAATGCCTGAACAACAACATTATTTCATCCAATTTTAATGAAACTTCTTCAAACTAGGAAAGTTGTGATTAAAGTGAAATAACTTGCCACAAATTTTGATGGACTTTTCATTTACATTATGATTTTTAAAATATTCTGTACTATGAGCTACTTTTAATTTTTTATTTTCTTCACCTTTGTCTTTATTCTCAAGACTACTACATGTCAAAAGAGCAACAGCTAATGTTTATATAATAGTTTATAATTTCTGAAGAATTTTCTGCACAATAACCCCAACTGGCAAGCAAAATAAATACATTATCCCCATTATATGATAAAGAAACTAAGGGTCAGAAATTAAAAGATTTGTTCTTAGTCTTGAAACCAGTAAGTATTCACATCATGACTAGAACTGGTTATTTTGACTCTGAAGTCAGTGTTTTTTTTACCTCGCCATATTGCCTCTAATTGCTTCAAGTATGTGTGTATGTATATGTGTTTACATGCATATAATACACTACAAACACAAGTGCCTATATACATATCCATGTGAATGCTCACATATACATGCATTTGACATTTACATATGTGTATACACATGCATATGTAGATAAAGATGTAAATCAGAGCTCAGGGGAAATCCCCAATAGGAACGATCCAATTTTATTTTTTTCTTACACTCTGCTACTTTTAAAAAAATAATGCTTGATTATGTCTATTCCCACACACAATATTTTAGTTTCGAATCTGCATTATCTCATAAAGGCCAATGTCAAATGGATTACACTTGGTCTGCAATGAAGCTATTCTCCACTAAAAATTTAACTCATTAATAAACATCTGTATATTTCTGTAGTTATTAATCATAGTATTTTAGTTACAAAAGGTAAATATATAAAGTGTTTAAGTAATAATAATAACAGCTAACATTCTTATGAGGCTTATATTTAAGGCTTTCCAGTTTTCAGTGTTTTACATATATTAGCATGGGGCTATCCTCACAACAACCCTGTGAGGTAGGTGTAATATATTTCAGTTTTATAGATGAGGAAACTGAGAGTATAAGAGAGTAAATGATGAGGTCCACACAGATAAGAGTCTGAGGGAGGATTTGAACTCTTTACCCATTTCATCAATGGCACATGACTATTATCTTTTCCAAAGTTCTTTCATGTCTGTTCTGTCATCTGAATCTCACAATACAACTATGAGGCAGGTAGGGCATGAATAAATTCTATTTTCCAAAATTACTTAGTTCAGTAAGTACTACAGGAAGCTGTGATTATGTGGATATGAATCCTCCCTCCACTGACAGAGTTTCCCTAGAATATAGCATACAGATTTTTTAGGGTTGCTGTTTACCCAAGTCATTATCCTAGAGCCTGTCTGGTGATGAGCCTCCAGGAACTTAACTCCTTAACTCCTAGGAGTAAGTAACTCCTAGTCTTTAGACAACTAACAATCCATCACTGTATCTATAATGAATGCCTCTCCCACTCAGTAGGACAACCAGGAGGAGTTGGAGGTGGTTACTGGTACTCTCTAAGTGCGTTTTGGGGACTTCATATACTTTTAGTTCCCAAAATCACATGGCAGAAAACAGAGCAATTAGTTAAGATATACTGTGTATATATCCCTAAGTGCAGAATGGATAAATATGGCTATTGTCATTACTCTGGCCTGTCTATTAATTCCACAAACCAAAGAATGTATTAGACAGAGTTGTTTTTTCAACTTCTTATCAGATAGTCATAAGCTTTAGAGCTGGAAAGATCATCTAGTACAACCTCAGAATTTAATGTCACAGAGGTTATGATGCCAGTAACTAGAAGAGTCAGGATTTGAATCCAGGTTCTCTGAATGCAAATCCAGTGTTCTTTTCACTATATGATACTACACACACTTCTTTCCCCCTCCTTTTATCTCCCCAGGAAGATAAAGCAGGATCCTAAGGACCCTGTTTCTCATTCTAGTAGCATCTTTGAAACTGAAAAACCATGTTGGGAATCAGCAAGGATAATATAGTCTCATTCAAGTAAACAGAAGGGAGGGACTATTTTGAAAGGAAAAAATGTGTTTTAAAGAGAGAAAAAAAACATAGTTCATATCTTGTCTGAATTGACTGGAGTGTCTCCAAAAAAACAACAACCAAAAACAACTTCTCCAGAAGGAGCTTCCCCATACCACTTAGTGGTCCTGACAGTTAGCCAACTGGATTGGGGGTGGTCTGGAAACTTGATGTTCTAGTTCCTTGACCTCCTTAATAGCTACATGGAACCTTAGGCTGGGGGTGGGGTGAGGAATGGGTCTTTCCAACAAGTGGTACATTCCTTCACCACAGTGCTGGGAGTCTACTATTCCACAACAGAGTAAGCCACAGACTACCTACTGATCACAAAAGAAGTCCAGAACTAAATTCTCCTTTGGTTTTGTAGGCTCTCTAGATCTTCAGAGAGCAAAAGGATTTGAAGGGATCTCTTGTACTCATGAATTTAATCAGCTACCCAGAGGAGGTCCAGCAGGGAATTAGAACTGAAAAACAAGATACTTTCAGTGAAATCAGTCAAATTCTAGAGTGGAATTATTGATACCCTAATCTTTATCACAATTTCTTTTGATCTTGAAGAATGATGGCCAGAAAAAGCTTCACCAAAGTAACATACCCCCTTTCAAGAAGAAATCTCACAGCCTCTATGTTTCCACATTCACATGCAGTCATTAATGGAGTTTTATAAAAGCTGTCCTTCATATCTACTGGTATTCCTGCTTCAAATGCTTTTTTCAGAGATGCCAGATCTCCAGCTTTGGTAATGTAATTAATATTGCAGTATAATTTTCCAGGGTCATCAATATACCAGGAAGAATCATCCTGAATAGGATGTCTGGGTGGAAGATCTCGATTAAATCTACTGCAGTCTGTAATGTTTTGGTAAGTTTCAATCATATAATAAGGTGGCCCACCATCATTCCGGCGTTGAAACACGTGTTCAGGAATATGGCAGATTGGAAGAGGAAGGACAAACTTGCCTCTCTTGCCCTTCTTGCCCCTTCCCTTCTTCTTTTTCTTGGGTCCATAGGATCCTAGCACAAAGGACTTTTGCAAATATCTGTTCCCTTTAAAGAATTCATTAATGTTAACCCCTGCTCCTCGGCTCTTTTCATGTTGCTGAGCAAGATGGACTAGCTGTTCAACGCTTGCTAAGGTCTGTGTTTCCTCAAGCACCGACACGAAGTCCTCTTTCGTTAAAGTCCCATCACCACGATCCATAGGAGCAAAGGTCTCTCGCAATTCTTTTTCATGTTCATAAGACCAGTCGTGTAATCTAACAGCCCAGGGTGGATTTGGATTTTTCACTCCAGGCTTGGACAGTTTTTTGTCAATTCGCTCCGCTTTGCGTATTTCTTTGGATGCTGCTTTGAAGCCTCCTTCTTTAGCAACATTTCTTGGTGTCTTGTGCTCTAAGTTCTTCCATTTTAGGTCACATCCTAAAAAAACCCACATATTTCTTTACTCATTGGGCAAAAGACTGGCATGTTATTTTTTGTAGTTCTACAAGCACCATAAAACAAATTTGTAACATTATTCAAGCAATTACTGCATGTTTATATTTATAATTCTGTCTAACATAATCATAATGCTGAGGACATTTACATAGGAAAAGATTAATTAGAAACAGAATGATACTTGTAGAATTGAAACAGTATTACAACAGCATGCGGAATTCCTCTGACTCAGATCAGAAGCCCCTCTATAGCTTAGTAAATAGTCTTTTTGAATTGTTGTGATAATGCCCATTCATCACCCTTCCATAAACCTGGTGATGGACATCTCTTTGAACTCAGCTAGGAAATCCTAAGAAATACACATCTAAGTCCTTCACTTCCTGAAGGCTTTCCAATTTTGTAGGACAGGGAGAGACTTCAGGAACACAAGCACCTCCACGACAAGATGAGGCACTGGGATGAAGTTATCTAAGATTGTAAAAAGGTAAAGAAAATCAGAGTAACCTGCTACAATTCTAACTTAGTATAGCATATTTTTCTTAGACACTGTAGCTCAAACAGCAATCAATCAGCAAGCATTTATGAGATAGCTACTATGTGCCAAGTGCTGAGCTAGGCACTCTGAATATAAAGATAAAAGTGAGAAGTCTCTGCCTTCAGGAAGCTTGTAGTCTAGCTAGCAAGACAACATGAACATCTATTGGTGTATACAAAATAGATATAAATGAGTACAAGGTAGCTCTGGGGAAAGGTGAGGGCACTAGCCACTGGTGAGGACAAGGAAACATCTCATGTAGAAGGCGGCACTTGAAACAGAGGAAAGGAAGGAGAGCTCTCTAGGCACTAGGGAAAAACACTGCAAAGATCTGAAGACAGAAGTTGCCATGTCATATATGAGAAATATCAAGGACAGTTTGGCTGGACTATATTGTGTGTACAGAGGAATGATGTATAATAAGGTTGGAATGCCAAGAGAGACTTAAAGATAATAGAAAGCTATTAGAGTTTATTAAGTAGGGAAGTACCTTGGTCAGACTCACTTTTCAGAAAAATCAGTTAGGCACCTCTGTGGAAGATGGATTAGAAAGGGGAGAAACCAGTTAGGAGACTATCATCCAAGCAAATGGCAAGGAGGTCCTACACTGGAGTAACATCTGTGCAAGTGGAGAAAAGGAGAGATTTGTAAGAAGTGTTGTGGTGATAGAAAGGATCCAGAAACTTACTGGGTACATGGGATTAGGGAGGAGATGAAGAGGATACTAAGGATGTGAACCTGGGTGATACATTAGATAGTGATGCTCTTGACATACATAGGTAAGTTCTGAAGAGGGGTGGGTTCACTGGGGAAAGTTAATGAGTTCTGCTTTGGACAAGTTAAGTTTGAGATATCAATGGGACATCAATTTTAAAATTTTCAGTAGGCAGCTGGTGATGTGGGAATTAAAACCTGAGAAAGTGGAACCTTTGAACTCTGTAGAGTTCAAAGACAGAGAACCAGAACCAGAGAAACCAGAACATTTCAGAAAAAGAATAGGAGAAGAGGGATTTTCCCCACATTTCATTTTTCAAGAATGTTTTTCCCTAATATAGTAAACTGAAAACTCATGGATTGAGAACTAGTTTGTGACTAATGTTCAAGGAAAAATATCTATGTATTGGAACCTATGCTTCACTTCTCTGGAAAAAATTCCACTAAAGACTCACTGATATCATGGCATGGACATGAAAATGGGTTCTTGAAGAATTTGCTGTAGTAGGCCCTACAAAAGCTAGAAAAGTTTGAGGTATAGACCTGATGTTGGATGATACAGATGACATCTGAGGACTTGTCTAGCTAAGGGGGAGTGGTGTACCTCACCAGGTTGATCACCAGATGGTGAAATTAAATTTTAGTACTTCAGAAAACCCATTTGTTAATTCAAAGTGGCATGTTATATGTATTGGTGAAGGGATGCTAAAAAGTTATTGCAGCATAAAAATTACTTTACATTGAAGGCAATGAATCCAGTGTGAGAGAGAGAAAAGCTGTGATGTGCTAGAAAGGGTGCTGAGCTGAAAGTCAAGAAACTGATTCCTCTAAATACTGATGATGCCACAAAGGAAAGGTATCATATAAATCATTTGTTTTCCAGGTCACAGTTTCCTCCACAAGAGGATTGAACTGCATGATCTATAAGCTGCTGACCAGCTACTAGGAAAAAGTTATGGAACTTTTGGGAAAATGGAAAGCAATTTGCCAGAAATTAGGCTTAGATCAACACCTTATATAATATTCCACAATATATTAACATGGATTCAGGACCTTGGTATTAAGGATCATACCATTACAAATGAGAAGAGAAATAGATCATATTTTTCTCTCAACTATGGGTAAAAGATATATTCTTAACCAAACAAGGAAAAGAGGCAATTGCAAAAGATAAATAAATTGGATTACATGAAATTAAAAAGGGTTTTGTCCAAACTTAATTCATCTAGTTTAAGGGAATTTATTTTTTTTTATTTTAAAACTTCTGTTTATTTTTAGTTTATATCATTCATTTCCATGAGATTTTGAGTTACAAATTTTCTCCCCATCTTTCCCCTAACCCCACCCCAAAACAGCAATCCCACTGTACACCCCCTCCCCCAGTCTGCTCCCTCCTATATTAGTGTAAGGGACTTTAAAGGGGAATAAAGATCATTGTGACAAATTTCTGAGATAAGGGTTTGCTATCCAAGGCATATAGAAAATAATTAGAAATATATAAGATTACAAGTCACTCCTCAGCAGGTAATGGATCAAAGGATATGGACTGTTCTCAAAAAAATCACATACAATATTAACAACCATGTAAAAGAATGTTCCAGATCAATAATAATAAGAAAAATGCAAATCGAAACAATCCCTGAAGTTTCACCTTACATTCTGTACATGGGCAAAAATGAAAAAAAATCACGGGAATTATCAATGTTGCAGGAGTTATGGGGATATAAGCATATAAGTGCATTGTTGGGAGAGCTGTGAATCAGTATAACCACTTTGGAAAACAATTTGGAACCACGCAAATAAAGTAATTATGATGTCCCATATATTTGGACCCAGAAATTCCACTGGTAGGCCTAAAATTTAATGAATTCACTGAGAAGAAAATTTCTAAATACAATATTTATAGCAACTTTTTATGATTGCAAAGAACTGGAAACAAAGCAGATGCCCATGTACTAGGGAATGGATAAACAAATTGTGGTATATGAATGTAGTGGGATATCACTGTGCCATAAGAAATGACAAATATGCTAAATTTAAAACATCAGAAAAAGACTTACATGAACTGATACAGATTGAAGTCAGCAACTAAAAAACACTCTACATGACTACAACAATATCAAAGAAAGCAGGATCACAATCACACATAAATGCAGCAAATGACAAGGAAGAAATGTGGCCCCCAAAGAAGCGGTAAGAGAAAACACCTCCATTTGCTCTTTGAACTGAGGTGAAAAGTCCACAAGAGTGGAGGATTACACGTGTTTTTGGATATTCTCAATGCATTTATCGATTTTGCTAATTCTCTTTTCTTTCAAACGTTTCTTTGTTACATGAGATGGCATTTTGGGTGAGGGGGTAAGCGATACAGGGAGAGATTTCAGTGATGTCAAAACAAAATAAATCGGTAATAGCTGATAAGCCAAGATGGCCGAGTGATATGATAAAACAGAGCTCTCCCCACAACTCCTTCACAAAGATCTAGACAATGCACTAAATGAACTTTTGAAGGGAATAAAAAAAAATTCACAGTGATATTGGGCATAGGGAAACAAAGAGAAAGAGAGATCTATAGACACTGGGGAATGATTAAAAGGGGTTTTCCTACTGAGGGATATTTTTCTATTATATTGATTACCAATTATTAAATTAGGATTGAGGATTTTTCTTTTTATTTCCTCATTCTGTCATCGGCCTCTGTAGGTCATTTAACCAGTCTCTGAAGGACAAGGTTGACAGATGACATCGCCCAAATCCTCCTGGAACATGTTACTTGATCTTGAATGGGACCTCACCCAACTGGAAGATCTTACTTGTATATAAACAGAATGTAATCTAGGTGAATTCCATCCCCAAAACATTAAGGCCATGTCCTCGTACCCCTCTTCATTGGAGTTTAGGGAAATCCAGCTCATGAAGGAGAAAGCCAACCAAAAGCGGTCTGGGAGGAGATGGATCCTTTGTCCAGATTGCTGGAGGCAGCTGAGTCTCGTGATCAAGCCCACTCTGCTTCATGAGCTTTTCACTAACCAGGGTTGATTTTCAAGATAGTTACTTAAGCATTCAGTGATCTCCGTGTTTTTGTCTTTTGTTACCAAGAGAAACTACTGACCATCGCTGTATTGATTAGCTGGCCTAATTACTAAATCGATTATTAATTACCCAGAAACTCTGTCTCTTGGGCTTTTCATTCGTCTCACTACATAGGGACTGAAAGAGGGCTGGGGCTGTACATTAGGTCAAGAAGGGAGAAAATAAACATTTTATTAAGCACCTACTATGTGCCAGGCAACTAGGTGGTACAGCGACTACAGTGCTGGCCCTGAAGTCAGGAGGACATGAGTTCAAATCTAGCCACAAACATTAATTGTGTGACCGCAGGCAAATAACTTAACCCTGTTTGCCTCCAATCCTTATCTGTAAAATGAGCTGTATATGTTAGTTATTCTTAGCTTTGCATGATCTACACACTTGTTGGACATGCCTTTACACCTCAAAAAGGTTTAGTTCCATAGCTGTTTATGTATATGCTATATATTCCTATTAAATATGAGGTGAAACAGCCAGGTGTGATAAAAAAAGTAAGAGGTTTCACACATCAAGAGAGAATGAAAATGTAGGCTTTTATTTTATTTTTATTTTGCACTTAAACATGAAACAAAGTTTATCCCAATACCTTTGCCAAGAAAGCCCCAAATGAGATCACTAAGAGTTGTGCACAACTGACTAAACAACAAAATGTGCCAGGCACTATTCTAAGCACTTTACAAATATTATGTCATTTGATCCTCACAATCCTGTGAGGTAGGTGCTATTATTCCTATTTTACAGGTGAGGAAACTGAGGCAAACAGAAGTTAAGTGACTCATCCAAGGTCACACTTGTTGCTAAGTATCTGAGGCTGGATTTGAACTCAGATATTTTTGACTCTAGGTCCGGTACTCTATTCACTGTACCACTTAATTTCCAAGAAAAGGTTTCAGACCAACACAGAGGGGTTTGACCTTGTGAAGGTTGGAGGAAGATGTGTCACTTAATAGTTCTGATTTTTACTAAGGGTAGACTGGGAGGGGAACTGCACCTAGGAGTAGTAGTCTGGAACAAGGTGTGGTTGAGAGAGTCTAAAATCAGATGCAAGTAGCAACTGTTTAACTCTGACTCCAGTAGAGTATGGTCTCAGTTTTAGCCACAAGCTCACTAAAGCCTACAGTGAAATATTCAGGACAAGACTCCTAGACCAAAGGGAAGCCTTCAGTTTTGTCACTCAGAACCAGAAGTACTTCCTGGCTAGTTAATAGTGACTGAGTCCATCAGCAGTCTACTTAAACTCAAAATAGAACAAAGCCCACAAGTGTGTTATTCAGTCACAAAACCAGGTCAAGAAATTTCAGAGCTCAAAATAGCAGGCCATCATCAGACCACTTTGGGACTTTAAAAGCTTGGAGGTCCCCAGCCTGAGTGACCCAGAGATTCTGGAATAAAACAGCACTGAGTACCTCAAATAAGCCATAACAAGACTCAAGAGGATACCAATTCAGCAACATGTTCCCTTCAAAAGTGGGCAGAGCCTGAGTGTAATACGAAAACCAACATCAGGAAGTAGCCTGGAAGAATAAGTGAATTTAAAAAAGGACCCCAACACCAGGAGCTCTTACATTGACAGGGACCCTCAAGACATACTCATAAGAAGAGAACAAATCTAAAACATCTACAAAGCTTCAAAGAAAAAGGAGTTTGGGTACAAAGTCCACTAGAATTACTGAAAAAAGATGAAACAAGAACTTTAAAAAAGCATTAAGAATGATTTTATATTTAAGTGAAATGAGAACTCGAGGAAAAAGATGGAAAAGAAATAAGAGCTATGAAAGAAAGAAATAGAAAGGTAATTAACAGCTTGGTAGGGGAATAATGAAAGTCTTGCTTGACTAACAAACTCCTTGAAAATAGAATGGATCAAAGAAAAACTAAGTCTTCTAGATATAGATCAAGCTAAAAAGCTAATCAAGGATCAATTAATCATCAAGGAGAGATCAAGGAGAGAAAATTTATGAATCATTGCTCAATATCCAAAAGGCATGATAAAAAAAAAAACCTTGACACTACATTTCAAGAAAACACAAAACTGCCCAGATGATCTCTTAGAACCAAAGGGCAAAAAGGGAATAAAAAGAAGATATCGGTCCTAACTGGTGCTGGGAGTACAATGGTGACATAGTGCAACTGATATCCTTCCCCGCCAAAGAATTCCCTCTACAACATCCCCAAGAAGGGATCTTCTAGCATCCACTTAAAGATCTCCAATTTGGGGAAAACACATCATTTCTCTTAAGGCAGCCATCCCATTTCTGGACAGCTCCAATTATTAAGATTTCCCCCTGATATCAGGACTAAATATGCCCCTTTGCCACTCCCCATACACTGTTCCTAGTTCTGCTTGCTAGGGCCAAGAAGAACACATGTTATCAACATTCCACATGACGGCCCTTGAAAATTCTTGAATATGTCTGCCATTTATTCTCCCATTATTTTCTTCTTCAGGATCATGGTTCCTTTATCCTTCAAACAATTCTCATTTGACATGGGCTCAAGGCCCTTTAATATTCTCTGGATTCTTCTGGATACTCTCCAGTTTATCCATGTCCTTCCTAAAATGTAATATTCAGAACTGAACCCAATACTTCAATTGTGGCCTGACCAGGTCAGAACACAATAGGATTATTATCTCCCTGGCCGGCTAGGTAGTGCAGGATAAAACATCAAGCCTGGAGTTAGGAAGACCTGAATCAAAATCTGACTTCAGACACTTGCTGGCTGGGTGACCCTGGGCAAGTCACTTAACCTTGTCTGCCTCAATTTCCTCACCTATAAAAGAGTTGGAGAAGGAAATGGCAAGCTACTCCAGTATCTTTGCCAAGAAAACTCCAAATAGGGTCACAAACAGTTAAACACGATTGAAATGACTACCTCTCTATTGCTAATCACTAAACATTCAAATGTAATCCAAGATCATATCAGTTTTTTTGACTGCAATATCATACTGATGCCTTACATTGAGTTTGCGGTTCACTAAGACCTCTAAAGTTTTTCAAAGTGCTGTCTTGTCCACGTGAAGTTTTTCTTTTTAAACCTGAGTGTAGAATCGACATTTATCCCTACTGAATTTCATCAGATTGTAGATCAACTGTAGATTAAGCTCAATGTTGTGTTCTCTCAAGATATTTTTAGGGCCTTACTCTTTCAGACAGTATTATGTTGGTTTTTCTTAGCTTTGCATGATCTACACACTTGATGGACATGCCTTTAAACCTCGATAGGGTTTAGTTCCATAGCTGTTGATGTATATGCTATATATTCCTATTAAATATGGGGTAAAATAGCCAGGTGTGATAAAAAAAAGTAGAGGTTTCGCATATCAAGAAAAAATGAAAATGTAGGCTTTTATTTTATTTTTATTTTGCACTTAAACATGAAACAAAGCTTATTCCATATGTACACAAAATACTTGATACAACAATGAACACGGTAAAATAAATCCACACAATGGCCATGTCCAAAAAGCTATGTTTCTTTATGTTATTTGATTTCATCACCTCTATGTTAGGAGGTTGGAAAACATATGTTATCATAGCCTTCTGGAGACATGGTTAGTCATTAGAATGACTGCAGTTCTTAAAGTCTTTCAAAGTTGCATTCTTTCAATATTATTGAACAGTTGTATTCTTTCTAGAGTGTTCTTTTCAATATTGTTGCCCTTGTAAAAATTGTTCTACTACTTTTGCTCACTTAATTCTGCTTCAGTTCATACTATTCAGGTTCTTCGAAGTAGTATCTTTTGTCATTTCTTTGTTTCTCTTATATTTCAGAATTCCAACATAGTGCTGTTCTTTTCATCAGGAATGTTTTAAAATCCTCTATTCCAATTAAAAGTCCATTTTCCCCTACTGTAGCTTGATAAACAAAACTTTTCAGAGTAAGATCTTGTTGCTTATAAATTTAATCTTTTGACTTTTAGAATGATGTATTTGAAAGTCTCCTCTCATTTTGAGTAGGAGCTTCCAGGTCTTATATGATCCTGACTGTGTTTCTTTAGTACTTGACCTATTTCTTTCTGGATTCTTGGAATATTTTTCTTTGACATGGGAACTCTAGGTTTTGGTTATGATGTTGCTGAGACTTTTCCTTTTAGGTTTTTTGTTAAGGAGGTACTCAGAGGTTCTCTCTATCTTCACTTTGCCCTCTGGTTCTAATAGATCTGGACAATTTTCATTTACTACTTTTTCTGAAAAAGTATCATCAAGGCCTTTGGTTTGTTTTTCTTAAATCATGGTTTCTCAAGAGACCAATGATTCTTAAATTATCCCTCCCTGAACTGTTTTCCAGGTAATTTGTTTGTTATATCAGATATCTTACACTTTCTTCTATTAAAACATCTTCATTTTTTATACCATTTTTTTGCTTTTTAATGGACCCATTGTTCTTCTTTAGGTTCATTCTAGGTTAAAGGGAGTTATTATATAGTTAAGATTTATCTCTTCCTCTTCTAAGGTATTTATTTTCCTTCCAATTCTTTTCTTTAGAGCTTTTATTTCATTTTTGTCTCTTGCTTCATTTCTTCTATGTATTCATGTAGTACTTGTGGAAAAATCTCTTTTTTCCATCTTTAGTCACTACTTGTATTTGTTAGAAAATTACTAGGTGGCTCAGTAGATAAGAGCACTAGCTAGGCCTAGAGTTTGGAAGACTTTCAATTCAGATCTGGTCTTAGAAACTTACTAGGCTTTATGCCTCTGAGAAAATCACTTGCAACTTCTGTTTGCTTCAGTTACTTTATACGTAAAACGAAAGTAATAATAGTACCCACCTCCCAGAGTTGTGAGCATCAAATGAGACAATATTTGTAAAGCACTTGGCACAGTGCCAAGAACATAGTGGGTATTTAATAAATTATTATTTCCTTCATTTGGGTATATTTTTAGACCTACAGTCTTTTTTTATACTGGTCAGTGTCTTTATTCATCTCTCCATCTTTATTTCCTGAACAGCGGCCCTGACTGATTTTTATGTGACATGTCTCTCCTTGTTTTGTATTGCATTAGAATTACCCAGGTTCTTGCATGGACCTCTTACTCCCTGGATTGACTTTTCCTTGTATCTATGAGATTTAGGATGCTGTACCATCATGACTCTACAGCACTGGAATAGAGTGCTTGGAATAGAGGAATAGAGGAAACTTGGAGCCCTCTGGTGCTGGGGCTATCCAAATTTCAGCACTGACATACCACACTGCTTGCTGTTTCTCTCCAGGACTTCCAAGGACCATGCTATGAATTTTTACACATTCTTGGGCTTTCTGACTACCCAGGAACTTCCTTATAGGTACTCCATTGGATACAGAATCTTACATACCACCATTATCTTTGGTCCTTCTCTGTTCACACTTGCGAAGCTGCTGAAAGTGGTACTGGTATTGAAAATGGACCTTTAATGAAATAGAGGACTTTCCAAGAACCCCTAATAAAAAGACCAGAGTTTCTTAGAAATACTGAAATGAAAAGACAAGAGTCAAGAAAAATATAAAAAAGATAAACAGGAATAAACAAGCATAAGAGACTAAAGGGAACGCTATTTACATTCTAATATGAGGAGATGATATATGTATCCTCTGAATTCTATCATTATCAGTGGTCAGAGAGGGAGCCTAACAAAAGAGAGTAGCTGAACATGGTTCAGATATGTCTTGATGATCATAAAAGAAGAACTGAAAGGCAGGGGAAGAGAAATACACTGGATTGTGGGGGAAAACAGGCAGAAATTGTCTTAAATAATTGGAGTACAAAAGTAAAAGTATGTAAAAACAGAATGAAAGGATAGGAAAAACGAGGGACTCTTAAATCTTACTCTCTATTGAAATACATTTCACTCAACAGTAAAAGAAGAGAAGGAAGAGGTGGGTCAGGAGGGTAAGAGGGACAGCAGATTAAGGTAGGGGTCAGTTCTGAGCAATATAAAATCTAACTAAGGAGAGTGGCTCTCCATGATGGGTATAAAAGGAAATGAAGGATAAGAGTCCAGTCTTGTTCTCTTAGTAAGGCAAAGAGAAGAAGGGCAGAGAACTGGAAGCAAACTACAACAAAACTAGAGCACCAACCTCTTCTTTGTAAAGAGGGAGAGGGACACAAAGAGAAGGAAGAGTATAAGAAAATAGGGTGGAAAGAAATACACAATTAATGATAATATCTGTGAATGTGAATAGGATGAACTCACTCATAAAGTGGAAAAGGACAGTAGGATGGGTTAAAAAGACAAATTCAACATATCGTTCACCAAAAAACCCACAGGAATTAGAAAGATGCTCATGGAGTTAAGATAAGGAGCTGGCACAAAATCAATTATGCTTCAGTTGAAGTAAAAACAGCAGTAGTAAAAATAATTATTTCAGCTAAGACAACAGCAAAAACAGACTTAATTAAAAGAGATAAATAAGAAAATTAAATTTAACTAATAGATACCACAAACAATGAATGACCACCAATAATAAATATATATTCACTAAATGCCATAGAGTCTAGATACTTAAAGGAAAAGTTAACTCACAGGGAGATATAAACTATAAAACTAATAATAGAAGACTTCAATTTATCCCTTTTAGAACTAGATACATCTAATAAAAAATAAACAAAAAAGAAGGTAAAGACTTGAACAGAATTTTAGGAAAGTGAGACATGATACCCTTTTTGAGATTATTAAATGCAAATAAAAAATATATACATACACACAGTATGTGTGTATATGTATCTGTGTATATATGTATATATATATGTGTGTAGATAGATAGACAGACTGTACATAACACTTTTATAAAAACTTATGTATTATGTATTAGGGCATAAAACTCTAAAAAGAAATAGTGTAAACCAGCAATGGCTAAACATATCTTTTCATTAGACTACAATGTAATAGAAGTTATATTTAGTAAGGGACCAATGACAAAATGAAAAAAAATTAACTGGAAAGTAAATAACTCATACCAAAAATATGAGAGTGTAAAAAATAAATCATAGAAATAATAATTTCATTAAAAAGAATGACACACTGAGAGAACATACTAACATTTTAGAGTTGCAGGCAAAAAAAGCACTCAAGGGAATATTTAATATCTCTAAGCACTTTCATTGATACAAGAAAGAAAGAGCAAATCAACAAATTGGCCATTCAACTGAGTTTTTAAAAACCTAGAAAACCGTCAAACTAAAAACTCTTGAATTAAGCTCCAAAATAGAAATTCTAAAAATCAAAGAAGAGATTTACAAATGAAAGCAATAAATTAAATAACATATAAAACAAAGAACTGTATAAAAAGAATAATAAAATAGGTAAATCATTAGCTAATTGATTTTTTTAAAAGATAGAAAATGAATTTTCCAGTATAAAAATTTTTAAAGAATTCACAATGAATAAAAGAAATTATTAGAAACTCTTTTTCGTTATTATATACCAAACAAATTTGATAATCTAAGTGAAATGGATGAATATTTATAAAAATTCCCAGATTAAAATAATAAGAAATGGAGGATTCTTATAATCCATTCTTAGAAAAAAATGAATTAGCAATCAATGAATACTCTCTCTCATACCCACAGAGAAAAAGGACCAGATGAATTTATAAGCAAATTCTATAAAACACTTCAATTTCAAGAATAATTAATTCTAATACCACTAATTCTAATAATTCTAATAATAAATAATTCTAATACCAAAATTTTTTTGGAATAACTAAGGAAAAAAGGGCTCCTGCAGATTCCTTCTGTAATATGAATATATAAGTTTTATGCCTAAATCAGGTATCGCCAATATGGGGAATGAAAATTAAAGACTAATATCATTAATGAATATCAATGTAAAACATTAAATGAAGTATTAACAGCAAGACTCCAGCAATATCTCATAAAGCTTATACCATGACTCGTTTCAATTTATTCCAAAAATCCAGTGCTCATTTAATATCAAGAAAACTATGACTATAATTGACCATATTAATAAGGACAACAAAAATAATACAATTTTATTGATAAGTTCATGAAAAAAACTTTTAATACCATTCCTATTTAAAAGAAAAAAAACCTAGAAAGCATAGAAATAAATGCTTCTCTCCTTAATATGGTAAGTAGCATCTATGAAAAACCAAGTTTCATCATTATCTGTAATGAGGATAAACTAGTAGCCTTTCAAATAACATTAGGCATAAAGAAAGGATATCTATTATCACCAATACTATGTCACATCCTGCTAGAAATGCCAGCTATAGTCGTAAGAAAATGAAATGGACAGATAATTATCATTTTCTGCAGATAATAAAATGATTTAGAGAACCCTAAAGAATTTTTTTTCTTTTTGGAGGGGGGAGGGCAGGGCAATTGGGGTTAAATAACTTGCCCAAGTTCACATGGCTAGTAAGCGTTAAGTGTCTGAAGCCGGATTTGAACTCAAGTCCTCCTGACTCCAGGGCTGTTCGATATACTGTTCTATTCACTCTGCCACCTAGCTGCCCCAAAGAACTCTAAAGAATTGACTTAAAAAAATAGTTGAAATAATAAAAAAAGCTTCAACAAATTTTTAGGGTATAAAAAGCCCAAATAAATCATCAGTATTACTATATATTACCAACAAAATCAAGCAGTAAGAGACAGAAAGAGAAACTCTACTTAATTACAGAAAGTATAAAATATATAGGAGTCTAGTTGCCAAGGCACACACAAGAACCGTATGGATACAACCACAAAAGTCTTTAAGGAAAGACATTTCTAAATGAATGGAGAAATATTAATTTCTCATGAGGAGACTAAGATAATATAATAAAAATGACAATACTACCTAAATTAATTTTTTCATTGGCATTCCAATCAAACAATCAAAGTACCAGAGAGCTACTGAATAACAAAGTTCCCCCTAGGGATTCCAAAGAAGGTAAAGAGTCTGAAGGGAAATAATGAAAAGAAGTGGGGGAAAGGGGGCTCTGTCGGTGCCAGATCAAACTATGGTACAAAGTAATAATAATCAAAACATTTTGGCATTCATTAAAAAATAGACTGATCAACAGAACAGACTAGGGATACAACATACAGAAGCAAATAAACCAATAATCAACGAACTTTGGATGCAACGAACACAAAGATCCCAGATCTTGGGAGAAGCATTGATAATTTGACAAAAACTACTGGGAAATCCGGAAAGCATATGCAAAGATAATCTCCAAATGGGCACATAACATAGGCATAAAGAATGACATATTAAACCCATCTAAGGGACAAAGAATAAATTGCCAATCAGATCGAGGGATAAGGGCAATAATTCATGACTAAATAAAACATAGCAAAGATTACAGAAGTTAGTCACATTTAAACATTTTTGAACAAATAAATCAAAAAAAGTTAAGATTTAAAGGGAAACGATTAACTTGAGAAAAATGTCTTCTGCAAAATGTCTTCTGTCTCTGATAAAGGTCTCCTTATTATGATATACATATATAATATTATATTGTTATATTGTATATATGTATATACACACATATATGTATATATAATATATATATGTATACACACATATGTGTTTTGTGTTTGTTTCAAATTTTTAAGTACAAAAGTCATTCTCCAATTGATGATTTTTTTAAAGATATAAACTGGCAGCTCTCAAGGGAAGAAACTCTAGTGATAGACACGAAAAAAAAATGCTCCAAATTGCTAAAAAGTAGAGAAATGCAAATTAAAACAGTTCTGAGGTTCAATGTCACACACATCAGACTGGCAAAGATGACAAAAAGGAAAAATAACAAATGTTGAAAGGTCTGTGGGAAAACAGGCACATTTATGCACTGTTGGTGAAACTGTGAACTGGTTCTACCATTGTAGAAAACAGGTTTGAATTAAATACAAAAACTTATTAAAGGATGTATGCCTTTTGACCCAACTATTCTACTGTTCTACTCAAGAGAGATCAAAGAAAGGAAAATCTCCTATTATCTATAATATTTTTAGCAGCTCCTTTGGTGGTAGGTAACAAAAATGAACTAGAAACTAAAAGGATGCCCAACAATTGGGGATTGGATGAATAAACCATGATATATGAATATGTTGAATACTACTGTGCTATAAAGAAATGTGTAAATAGATCATTTCAACAAGACATGGAAAGCCTTGTATGAACTGATGCAAAATCAAGTAAGCACTACTAGAAAAACTTTATAATAACAATTTTAAAAGTTTTTAAAACTGATAAATAATCATATGAGCAAAATCAAGAGAACAATCCATACAATAAGAACAGAGCTGTAAAGTCTAACAGCTCTGAAAGCTGTAAGAACTTTGATCAATGCCATAAGTATCCATGATTCCAAAGGATTGATGATTAAGTGTGCTTTCCACATCCTGATGGAGAGGTAATGGATTCAGGCTGCAGAATGAGAAATATGTTTCCTGAATAAGGCCAATGAAGTAATTTGTTCTGTTTGATTATACGAATTTTTTGAAAGTAATTTCTTTTTCTTTTTTTAAATGGGGTATGGGATGGGAAAGAGAGAAAATAAGATTTCTATTCATTAAAAATAACATTTTAAAAATGAAAAACAGAAAAGTAAAATTAATTCTATTTTTAAAAGAGAAGCAGGTAAATAGTAAATTTCTTTGCTGTAAGTTTCTCTGAAAAAAGGTCTTATATCTAAGGGAACTGATTCAAATTTATTTTAAAAAAAGTTGTTCTCCAAATGATAGTCAGAGGGCATGAACAAGCATTTTTCAAAGGAAGAAATTTAATCTATCAATAGCCACATAAAATGCTTTAAATCATTAATATAGAGAAATGCTCATTAAAACAACTCTGAGGTGCCATCTTATACCCAACAGATTAGCAAGATAAAAAAGGAAAATGTCAAATGAAGTGACTGTGTGAAAATAAGTATATTAATGCACTGTTTGTGGAGCTGCAACCAGGTTCAGCAATTCTAGAAAGCAATCTGAAACTATGCCCAGGTATTAAACTGTGATAATGCTGCTTGGTCTACACTCCAAAGGGATCAAAGAAAGGAAAAGGACCTGTAATTATAAGGATTTAGAGCACTTATTTTCATGGGGGCAAAGAACTGGAACCTGAGGGGGATCTAGCAATTGAGGAATCAATGGCTAAAACAAGTTATAGTATATGAATGGGAAGGAATACTACTGTGCTGTAAGATATGATGAAAAGGATGGTTTCAGAGAAACCTGTAAAGATGTGTATGAACTGATGAAGAGTGAAGTAAGCTAAACCAGCAGAACAATTTATACAGTAATAACAACATCATTAAGACAAACAACTTTGAAAGACTTACTTGCTTACTACTTATGTGTTCTTTGGCAAATCACTTCATCCTGTATGGCCTTAATTTCCTCATATGAAAAGTGAGGATATTAAACTAGATGGCCTCTGAAGTTTCTTCCTGCTCTCATTCTATAATTTCATGTCCTCTTTTCCCAAAAGGCACGGGCATTTTCACAAGAGAAGGAAAAGTGATTCTGACTTTTTTTTATTATGGGATCCATCTTGTTGATTATACATAGAGATTTCTGAATTGAGATGTTTCTGTCCTGTTGATCAGAAGACTGGGAATGGGGGAGGAGTATTAGCATTAAGATCTATTTATTCTCGTAGCAATTAGAAATACGGAGTTCGTTGTCTTGCTTGCTCAAGAGACTTAAAATAGAAAGATGAATGAATGCAAATTGAAATATTTTGAAGTCTGAAGTTATGCGGTTCTGTGACTTTCAAAGCCACAATGGCTCTAAAAGGAAAGTATGCTTTGATATTGAAAGGTAAGAATTTAAATTCACCTGAATTCAGGAAATAAAACTATATTTTTGTCTTATTCTCAAATTATTGAAACCCATGTAAATTTTAATTGAGTTTCTGTTAATCTGATGCTGTATGACTATCAGTTATCTCATTCTTATTGACAGTAAAGTGAAGTCTGTAAGATAAGAAAGAGAATTGCATATAATCAATCTTTAAAAGATCACATTATTCTATTTGTATGTGAAATAGACTAGCATTGTTTGCAAGAAAGCCAGTAAACTACAATATTTTGTCCTCAGAAAAACAGTGAGACTAACTGCAACCATATTTATGGGATATTTCCAATTATTTTTGAAAAAACTCCAAACTCAACAATCCACAAGTACTGTCAAAGGAAATATGCTACCTAGGATGAAAAAAAAATCCTTATACTTAAGCACTGTCTCTCAGACATTTCAAAGTGGTTAAACTGTTTTATGTATCAGAAGGAAGGCCCACAATGAAAAAATTACAAGTAATTCTTTCTAGCTATCTCAATTCAGAATTTCTTCTTCTGCAGATGATTTAGTTATAGCAATATCATCAAAACGAATTGCCCAGTTAACCTCTTTAGGTAAATAAACATTTGTAAATAGCTATATACAAAAAAGTCATTGATTTTCTTCATCTTTAGGAAAAGGTTAATACAACAAGATCAAGAAAAAGAATCCAATTACTTCTAGAATTCTTCTGGGTAGTCTCTGCCAGTAACTAAGAATGGATGCTCACAGGAAGTTTTAAAGTCACTGAAGCCTTCATAAAATTGGTCCAACACATCTCTTTTAGGGTCTTTTTAAAAATTCATTATCCAAATGGAAAATGGAATCACTGCTAAGAGCAATTTGTGAAACACTGCTGTATCATGCAGGACTTATAGGTGGATGGACATATTCATAGGGAAATGAATCATAATTATAAAGCCCTGAAACAGGTGAAAACAAGATACATAACAGAGTAAAACAGTTATAAAAGACATTGTCCTATGGACACTAGAGAGTACAAAATATTTGTTTTGTTGGTTGACAAATAAAGTGGCATGAAAGCTAGACAGAAAATCATATTTCAATACTTCTGTGCATCTCTAATGTCATCAGTGTTCATACTCCTTATGATGATATAGATTATAATCTATATAATGGCTTCTTATCCTTGTCCATGACTCTTAACCTTGACCCCTAATAAATGTTTCCACAGGAAAAGAATTAATTTATTTTTATCTATATCAACTGATATAACAGGGGTACCCTGCATCTCTCTACTGCTGTTTAGGCAATCTGTACTGTGAATTCTTCAGATTGTAGTATTATGTTCTTCGTAACCATTTAGCATAACCAGAGTGATTAAATATGGGCTTTTGGTTCAGGAAGAAGTTTAGTATCATTATAAGCACTGTGCAATATTACAACTGTAATTCAACCCTCACTTTTCCTCCACTTCAACTCTAGGCTCAGCGTATTATCTCTGTGCAATGTGGTTTATTTTCAAGATATGTACTAATCAAACAACTCTATGGACTACACATCCAAAAGCATATCAAAATCTTGACAACAGTTATCTTTAATCTAGTTAAGACAGTTAGGTTTAACAAGGAATTCTTCATCTACTTCTCCCTTCCCTCCCACCCCCCATATAATAGACAGGCTAGACTCTACTGAGTGATTGTGAAACTCATTTGGGAGGCTGTGAAGTATTCCTGAGCTTAATGCCATCAGAATATCAGCCATTAACAGAAATATCTGAAATCTCTCACCAGTTATATGAAATCTCTTCTCCACTTAGTCTTCATACTGGCCGTCCTTCAAAAAAGTTTCTAACACTTTTTTATGACTTATGTGATATTAATAATCAGAGTACAAGAAAAGTTATTATTCCTGTTGAATCTTTTAGAAAATATGTATGACTCTGAAATATGTTGGAGATAGTTTATTTGAAGATATCCTTTAAAGTAAAACCTTGATCAATCAATCAAATGTGGGGTTTTTAGGAGTCAACAAACATATCCTATATTTTATACTACTATTTTCTGCTCTTTTCAATAAAATGTGTGGTTGTAAATGACTTATAGAAAATGACTTGTGCAAGTCCATTTTTTCCCTTCTTTCTTTTTCCAAAGTTACCCTCAATAAATATGATGATTATTTTCATAAGGCTTTTGTAGAAATGGTAAAGTGGGCATATGGAATGGCACTTCTAAATTACTTTTTTTTTTTGCTTTTTTAGAGGGGGGAAGGCAGGGCAATTGGGGTTAAGTGACTTGCCCAAGGTCACATGACTAGTTTTGTGGGGGGTTTTGGTGTGTGTTAAGTGTCTTAGGCCAGATTTGAACTCAGGTCCTCCTGACTCCAGGGCCAGTGCTCTATTCACTGCACCACCTAGCCACCCCCTAAATTACCTTTTTTGATAAAAACAGCATCTGTGAATTTTTTTCAAGCTCATTTCTTTTACCTTATCTCAAAACTATACACTGTCTCATCTAGCTACTCATGTTGTAGTTTTCTTTACTGCCAGTTATTTGTGCTTCCTCACATGGCACACTGGGAACTATAATGTTAGAAGGGCAAATGTATTGGGTATACTCTCATTGATGAAGAACATAGTTACAGAAAGCTTATCAGATCTTTTCCATTTGTTTGTTGCAACCTTCTAGATTTATTCTTGTAATGGTAACGGAATTGGGAGATGCCCCTGTATTGGCTTGGTTTTTGGGTTGAGTGTTAAAACCCAGAGCTTGTGAATCCCACTTGTGAGATGGACTTGTTGAC
>CM053581.1:142041033-142058632 GCA_028627135.1 Pseudochirops cupreus | reverse complement strand
AAAACAAAGAAAAGTATACTCCAGGAACTCGAAACATTTTGTACTAATAAACCATGTACTTATTATTTATGTATCACCTCCACTAAATGCCTACTGTAGTGTCTCATCTCATCATGGATGTAATTTTGCCCACTTAAAGACTGTACCAGCAAAGTACCACACTATGACAGGTCTTACCAAGATGGAAAAAGATTGAATGTGGACCAGGTGATGGATCAACTATATTTGTAGTCTGCATATAAGCTAAGTGAAGTTTGTGGATGTTTATTATGAGGCCCAGGATAATGAATTCATCTGCCTTAGCAATTCTCAAAAACCATATATTTATTCAGGAAGGATTACATTCTGCGTTGGTGGAGCCAGCATCCACATTAAAAAAAAATCTTATATTCCTCAAATAAATCATATTTAATTTTAATATGCAAAATATTTTATAAGAAAGCTAATTTATGCTTGATTTCCAATGTTCTTTAAAAGTGACTGGAGACATAAAGAACACAGAAAAAAACAAGCTCATCAGAAATTTTGTCAAAGTTTTCAAAGAATAATGGAACATGAACTGCCATTTTAGATTTATCTCTTCAGTGGCCCCCCCCCCCAAACCCACATACATTAAAATAACTGTTCTACCATATATTACGTTGGGTCTTAAAAACAGACTTCCAAAATAACTATTAGAATTTATATACTCAGAAACCTAATTTATTCATAGTTGACTCTTAATAACTTTTTAACCCTTGATAACTTCTATTGAATTGTTGAAATAGGGCTCATATCTTTCTCTTGTGAAACTATAATAATCTAACAAAGTGAGGTCATACTAAATCACAGTCTCAAGAATAGAAATAAGGACTTTGGGTGTCATCTGATACAGCGTAGGCCTAAAGAATCCCTTTTAAGACATATTAGCAATTGTAATCCAGTCTTTGCTCAAGTCCTTAAAGAAGCCTGTTCTACTTTTTGGATTGCTCTAATTGTTATGATCTTAGTTTCACAAAGCCTAAATTTGATTGTCTAAAACTAACACCAATTACTACTAGTTCTACTACGTACAGCCAACAGAAAAATGTCTAATCCTGCTTCCCTTTGATAGCCAGTCAGATACTTGAGCATAGCCATCAAGCTAAATTTCCTTTTCTCCATGCTGAGCATGCCCAGTTCAAATGATCCAACCATAGGATAATCTCAAGATTCTTCAGAATCTTGGTCATCCTCCTCTGGACACAATTCAACCTAATAATATCCTTTCTAAAATGTAGACCCCAGAACTGGACACAATATGCCAATGAGGTCTGACCAGGCTATAGTGGACACTATCCTCTTCCTAGCCTTGGATACTGTGTCTCTTTTCATGCAACCTAAAATTCATGATAGTTTTATGACACTGTTTACTCACATTGAATGTATAGTTGGTTAAAACCCCAAGATATTTTTCAAATTAGTCACTATCTAACTATACGTGGTCAAACTTTTATCTGTCAAGATGACTTCTGGTACTCAACACCTTATATTGGTCCTATTAATAGTTCAACTCATGAATTCTGCCCAATGTTGTAGCCAGTGTAGATTTTTCTTTGTTTCCTTTTTTTTGTTTTTGACCCTGATGGCGTCATATAACATTTTGGCATACTTAGCACAGGGTCACCTAAAAATATGATGAGCAAGCCTTCTATGTCTTTATCTCAACCACTGATAAAAACAATAAAAGGCCTAGGTTCAAGGACATACTTCTGGAGCACTGTATCACAGATCTTATAAGTTTACATTGAACCATTTATGGCTACTCTTTGGGCAGAGCTATTCAATCAGTTCCAAAACCACCTCAGGCCACATCTTTTCCTTTTATCAAAAAGAATAGCATGTGAGACTTCATCATATATTTTAATGAAATCTAGGTAAGTGATATAATTCTACAGCATTCTGTGATGTACTTGACTAGCAAACAGATCAAAAAAAGGAAACGTAGTCAACCTGGAAAGACTTGTTCTTTAGGAGGCCGTTCTGGTTTTTTGTGATATCACTGAGATGTTCATTCACCTTTAGTGACAAGTAAAATAATTTTCCAGGGAATTAAACTTAAATTCATTAGCCTAGAGTCTGAATGTTCCACTCACTCTTTTTTTTTTTTACATCATGACCTTTTCCTTTCTCTTGTCTTATGTCACGATTTATTTGTATGTGCTACACAGTCTTTCAGGGGTTACTGAAGGTAGCTCAGTAAACACATTTACCAGTTTCTTCACTATTGTGGGTTATTATTTACTTGCGTGTTGTAACTTGAACTCATTTAAGGCAGCTGGATGCTTTCTTACTATCAACCTACTTATCCTGTGCTTCAACTCCATATTATTTATTTTTGTCCTATCTTTGAAGTAAAAAAGGAGTTCAGTATATGCTATTTATTGTCACCTTGAGCAATCCCAGTATACCTTCTTTCCATAAAGGTCCACATTTTTTAAACCATTTAGTATTAACACGGAAAATGCCATGATTTTACATTCATTATCTTCTACCCACCCTTATTTCTGTTTCTTGTGTATCTTTCAAAATCTAAATTGACAGATGAGTTCTTTGGCATACAAGTCTGCCCCTCTAGACAATTTCCCTTTTTAATCTTCACCGGAATTATCTTCCTCTTTGTCTTTAAAATTTCATTATTGCAAACTTTGATCCCTCCTGGGCTTAGTTAGAATTTTAATACATGAGTTTCATTCTTTTATTTTATTTTATTTTTGCTTTTTGGAGGGCAATTGGAGTTAAGTGACTTGCCCAGGGTCACACAGTTAGTAAGTGTCCGAGGTCAGATCTGAACTCAGGAAGATGAGTCCTCCTAACTCCATTTCTGGTCCTCTATCCACTGAGACACCTAGCTGCCCTTTGCATAGTAAATCATTTACTTTTGAGGGGCCTCAGTTTCCCCATTAGTAAAATGAGGGGCTAAGACTCTATAACCCTCATGGCTCTTATGTTCCATGATACTATGATCCACATAATTTCTCACCTGGCCACACTACTTTGGGACTTTTTTGATTGACTCCTCCATGCCCCCACTTCAGATACCTTGTCCTCGTCTCCACCCCCCACTCCCAACTTTTTGTCTTTTTGTGTTTTTGTCTTACCGCATTGCTCCATGTGGGCAGGGACTGCCTTTCTTTTCCTTTACTTGTATTTTTAACACCAGAGCTTAGCACAGTACCCAGCACACAGCAGTAGTTTAATAAACACTTACTGACTCTTGATTATGACCTTTAAAGTTTTTTCCAAATCTAAAAATTTTATGATTCCACGAGTAAGATTTGATAACTGAATACAATTTGTAGAACAGATTATCAACTGACAAGATGGAGGCCCATATCCTTTGCTTAGCTACAAAACAGAGAGACTGAAAAACTTACCTCGTTGAGATATAAATCTACAGCATTCTGCGAAACCTCCCATGGCAGCATAATGGAGTGGTGTGTTTCCATTCATTGCAATAATCCCCAAATCTCCATTATAAGCAGAAATAAGCTTCAATATCTAAAAGAAAATGAAAAATTTTAAGGAAATCCGGAAAATATAGCAAAAGAATTAGGAAAGGAGACCTTTTAAGTTTTATTGAAGTAATTGAGCCTTAAAGACAGGGAATTATAATGTAAAATATCAGAACTGGGTAAAGGAATTCTAATTGACTGAAGTTGTCTTTTAGAAATAGGATAGCCCTTGGACCCTTCCAGTTCTGTCACATTTCTTCTTTGTAATTTTACCTATGAATTACTGGACTCACAAAAGACATTTTAGAGAGGTGACAATATGACAGTTATGTTTTCTTAGTAACAAAGAAATAACCAGTGTTGACACTGCAGAAGCATGTCCAAATTGGCAGAACATCAAAATCTGTTACAGTTGAGCAGACTGAGATAAATGATAAGTAAAGTATAATAAATGAAACAATCACTACAAAACATGTAATTGAGGCAAGATCATATGGAGACAAAATGCTTTTAAAAGTCTGCATGAAATTAATTTTTGCAGCTTATAATCTTTTTGGGGAGTCATAGTGGCATTCAAGATATAGGTAGCTCAATTTTTAAAAACCTCTATTTACTAAAAATAATATGTAAGTTCTAGGGGAAAGGGAAAGGTAAACTCTACAGTAGGAATTTTGGAAATACTTAGCAAGATTATGACATCAAGGGGCAGCTGGGTGGCACAGTGAATAGAGCGCCGGCCCTGGAGTCAGGAGGACCTGAGTTCAAATCCGGCCTCAGACACTTGACACACTTACTGGCCGTGTGACTTTGGGCAAGTCACTTACCCCCAACTGCCCAACAAAAAGGAAAAAATAAAAGATTATTACATCAAAATAGCCCCCTTTGGCAGCAAAATGTGAAGCATGCTGCCTCTCGTTGTCATAAGCATTAACATCTCCTCCTCTTTCGAGTATACCTCGAACCACATCTATCACTCCTTCTCTTGCAGCTTCCATTAATGCAGTTCGACCTGTGGACTGACATTGAAAAAAGCAGGTTATCAATTACCTCAATCATACAAAGCAAGTCTCTGCCACTAGACATCAAAATTTCAATTTCAGCTTCATGCTGTGCAAACTCCAAATCATGGTGTCCTTTTGTATATAAGATTCAAAAACTATTAGGTCCCTAGGTTCTAAAATTTTAATAAGTACAATTTAAATGACAGGATAAATGATCAAGCCTAAAAATCAGAGACCTTAACTGAATCATGTCAATAAGGGAGTGACTGTAAGAAACTACTGTTAAGGAAAGTATGCATTGCCATGTTGAAAACAGCTGATCAATTAGTTGAGGTAGAAAAAAAATGATAAAAGAAGTTAATTACATGAAAGCTAAAGAGTCTGTAGGTATTTAGCAAGTAAATTTTAAAAATATTCCAGTGTCATAAAATAACAATTATGATGTAAGGAAAGAAAATAAGAACAGTTAAATAAAAACCTAAGTAAATGTTTTCTAATACAGAACAGAAAAATAGCACATTTTATTTCTATTAAAATAAAATTTATGTGAGTAGTGATTTCTCTATTATCATTTTTTTTTACTATTTTTCTTTCATCATATTTTACTTTTATGCAAAATTTTAACCATTTTTTTTTCCAAAACAAATTTTTGAGTGTCAATCTGTAATTTCATCAGTGTAGGGAGCACCTATTAAGGAAACTTCCTCTACCAATCATATCAACAACTTCTCTTCAAATTATAGTCTTAGGAAAGTATCTAGGAATCTATAATGTTAAGTGACTTGTCCAAGGTTACACAGTCAATACGTATCAAACGCAGGACTTGTCTTTTTTTTTTTTAGAGGGAAGAAGGCAGGGCAATTGAGGTTAAGTGACTTGCCCAAGTTCATACAGCTAGTAAGTGTTAAGTGTCTGAGGTTGGATTCAAACTCAAGTCCTTCTGACTCCAGGGCTGGCGTTCTATTCATTGCACCACTTAGTGGCCACCAAATGCAGGATTTGAACCGAGGTCTTCTAGACTCCTAGGCCAGCTCTCTATCCATTGTACCACCTTGCCTCTCTCTTAAATAAATTTCCAGAATGCCAATAGAGAATAAATTACTGAATGGCAATAGGAAAATATGAGGAAAGCATGTTTTCTTCAGGTACTCTTAAACCATGGGTGTCAAATATGTAGCCCATAGCCCTACTGTGTACAGCCTGAACCTGATCAAAATATAATAGGGAAACACTTAGCAAAATACATACTAATATTATAAAACATAAATAATATCACATTTTAAAACTACATTTATATGCGACCCACAGGGATCCTCATGTACAGATTAGTAGCTGCTGTTTCTGAGTTTGACACCACTACTCTAAGCAATTAGAAATTAGCTCCCACTGCTTAATAGAATATTTCTGTATCTAAATGTAAGCATTATGTTAATATAGTATGTAACTAAAAGAACATTTATAATCATAGCAAAATATACCGAATTGATTGCATTTGGATTGGCTCCTTTTTCCAAAAATCTCATACACACGTCTTTAATCTGATGTGCTTCTTCACAAGCTCTAAGAAATATTGGCTTTCCATCAAATGTACAATTGTTGACATCTGCCCCATTTTCCAGGGCAATCAGAACACAGCGATAGTGTCTTTTGGTGGGCAATAAGCAATAAAACAGAATTCCTGTAGAAAACCAGAATCATATAACTGAAAAAAAATGTAATAAAGTCTGCAATACATCAATTTCTGAAATGCAAAAAAAAATTTACAAAGTCAGTAAAAGCAGTATATACTTACCTATTATATATTTAACTATATCTCTATATGTGTAGATATAGATATAAATATGTACATATGCATGCTGACAAGCCCACTGAGCTATGCCACAGGCCAAATCAAATCCCCCAAATAGAAGTTTTGTAAATACTGATGGTTTCAGTAAAGGCTTAATACCACAGCTTTATTCTACAAGGTAAGTTTAGATCCTGCCATTTACTATCATTACATAAAAAGACTCTACTTCATATTATAAAATTCAGATTTCCATACAAAATTTCTCCATGTGTTTTAAGTTTACTTCACACAAAGGAGCAAAATCTTAATGGTTCTGTAGTCGTTAGCCTTTTTTTTTTTAGAACATGAGTAATTCCACCAACTCATTCAAACTCATTAAAACCAAAACCTAAATTCCTGGGTCTGATCAGGTCCATTTCTGGAGCAAACCCTAGTTTGGCTGTTGAGAACCTTCCATCCAGAATGACTTAGGAAACTGACAGGAGGAATAAGAAGATATCAGTATTTGGATTATTAATGACACAGAACAAGAAGCCCAAGTCTGAAAATTCAAGTCCTTTTCTTATAGACATGACTATAACAAAGCAGATTTACAAGTTTATTAAGAGCAACCTCAATACCAGAAATGGAGTACCAGAACCAACTAGATCTTTCTCTGATGCTCTAGGTCTGAAGAAAATTTGAACCTGGTCTAGGTTATAGGGCTACTATGGATAGGAGAAATATCCTCAGGGAGAGTTTCTGGCTTAGTGAAGTTCTATTAGGACCATCTAAAACACAGAAAAGAGTAAGAATCTGGACAATAATATACATAAATGGGACTTCTTTTCTTTAAGGCTGAGTACGATTGCCAAGTATGATGGTTCCTGCTCCTGGAGAGACTAAGGCTAATTAATAACTCAAGTTCAAGAATTCTTTTTTTTTCTTTTTTTTGCTTTCTTTTTCTTGAAGTGGAAGGCAGGGCAGTTGGGGTTAAGTGGCTTGCCCAAGGTCACACAGCTTATAAGTGTTAAGTGTCTGAGGCCAGATTTGAATTCAGGTCCTCCTGACTCCAGGGCCAGTTCTCTATTCACTGCACCACCTAGCCCCCCCCAAGTTCAAGAATTCTGAGTTACTACATGGCTGAAGACAATGAGGTGTCACACTAAGTCTGGCACCAAATGAGCAAAACCACCACTACCAGTACCTACCACTACCCCCCCAGGGCAGAGGCCACAAGGTTGCCTACAGAGGGATAACCAAAGTAGAAAATGAAAAAAGTGGGGAAATGGAGCAAGGTAAGGCTCTTGTGGCAATCAGGAATGGTAACCAGCCTGTGAATGGCCAATGTACTTCCAGCCTGGGTGAAACAGGGAGATCCAGTCTCAAAATAAAAAAAATAAAATAAAACAAAGAATAATAGAGTATCTTTATATCATCCTATGCAATGCTGACAATTTCCTTACATTTAAAATCAATTAGCGCTTATTAACTTGACTAATGCTGGTTTCTTTTACCCTAAGAAAACCCTGGAAACTAAATTTTCATACAATAAATATTAATTTAATTATAGTAAGATTTTGGTTATTGGAAAAAAGCTTTGAGTAAATTGCTTAGTGATGGAAATGTTGCCTTTTATGTAAAATAAAGTACACAACGTAGAACATGAGAAAATTATGCTTCCTCCTCTTGAAATACAGCTGTAAACTTTTGTGTTTGATTTGATGCTCAGATTTTTTACCTTTTCCTTCATTATCCACTATGGTCATGTCAGCCTGTGCTTTGGCCAATTTTTCCATAGTTAAGTCATGGCCCAGCTCTGCAGCTCTCATAGTTGGAGTACAGCCCATTCGGTCTTGCACATCAGGGTGAGCTCCTAGCTCAAGGAGAAAGTTGACCATATCAACATCATTTGAGACAGAGGCCAAATGAAGGGCACTATCACCATTAGTGGGCTCAGTGAAATTAATAAGTTCAGGGTATCCGAACTTGGTCAGTTTCTCTATCTGCTTCTTATTTCTTTCCCGGACACACTGAAGAACTTTATATATTTGCAAATTTTCAAGTCTCTTATCGGCTAAAGCCATTCTTGATCAACTTCTTCCAGAAGACCGCTTCTAGACAAAAATATGGAAATATAAGACCATTAGTTTTAGTCATTTTGTGTTTTACGAAAAATTTTTTTTTTGTTATTCTTTCCTATGAACTGATTTTTTTTCCCTCATTTTGACACTGCTATCATTTCATTATGCAGTCTGGGGTTAATATACTTAGGAATTAAATACAGGTGTTCAGCTAGGTAAATATTATGGAAAGCACATATAAAATATAATGCCTAAGGCATTTGCCTTTATTTTAAAACTTATTAAAAGTGATAGATAATCTCAGAATTAGAAGACATTTAAAAAGTCATCTGGTCCAAACAGTCACCACTGGAAACAGGAATCCTTTTGACAATCCCTGCGTGATTCAACCACAAATTTGATACAAAATGCATTTATTAAGCATCTACTTTGTGCTTGGTGCTAGAGAAAAAGGAAAAAAAAATCCCTGTCTTCAAAGAGCTTTTGTTTTATTATTAAATTCTTGCAGAATCTAAAGATTTATTTTCATATATCAAGGAGAGCCATGACTCTTGAAATCGTTTACTTCATACCTCCTTAAATGTTTCTTAATTTAACACAAGATTCTGACTTTATAGAAAATATGCCCTACTCTTCCAAAGATACATTGTTTTTTCATCCCATTGTGGTAGTTATTTAATTATGAAATTAATCTGGGCAACTTATCTAAGGTTAATACTATGATCTTGAATCTTCTTTAGGGATTAAGAACAAAGCAAAATGTCAGTTATCTTGTTATTTTAACATATAACATAACACACGGGGCACCACTTGTTTCTTTCACATGGGACCTCCAAAAACATTATCCCAAGCTTTAAGCACCCTGAAGGTCTGAAGTCACACAAACTATACCTCACAAGTCCCCAGCAATGTATTCACTTTTATCAGTCAGCCAGCAGAACCAGTTAACTAAAAGCAAAGGCATTTAATGAAATAACTTCATTAAAAAAAAAAAAAGTACAAATGGAAAACTCCCTCCATAAATCTGGGGAACACTCATCCACAAATAAACACATTGACAAAAGGATGAGATTAGAAGATATCTTTAATGGTCACATATGGGTGTATACACACACAAAAAAAGCACACAAGAAGGTCATATTTAGAGAATACAAGAAGCCCAAGCAAATACATGAAACAGTATCTCAGCCTCCAAAAATTCAGGTTTACCATTGTTTTCTGTTGCTATTCTTGGACCTACTTCATGCTGGGCTGTATCTGGGCATCATGTTGTGTCCCTGCTGCTTTGTCTCTCTTTTCCTGTGGTTCTTCTCTGCCAGGTATGTCTCTTGATCACTGCTAAGCATTATTTACCATCTTTGGGCTTCATCTCCTTAGGGACACCTGCCAGTTCCAGTACTCTAAAATATAGGAACTGTAAAGCTTCTCCTTAACGAGGGCAAGCTGACAGTTCTTTAGTCTGAATCACCATGACAAAGCATCTTAAGGGCTAAAGATCAGGATCAAAGACCCTATCTCCTCCACCTAGGGTGAGATAATCAATTCAACATCAGAATTGAGCCTGAAAAAGAACTGCCCTCAATAAAGGCTGGAGGTGACTTCACAACAGACTATTCAGAGCGTAAACCTATTATCAGAAAGATTCCAGACTGGGGCTTCTTCCCATCTAGCTTCTAGTCTTTGATGCTCACCACCAGATTAGAACTAGAGGCTAAACCAGACAGGTATCTTGACATCTTTCTTCTGTCACTTGGACCCCATAGGAATGATTCAATTCTAAGTTGAGACCTAGGACTCAACTACCATTGTTACCTGAGATTTTGTTGTGATCTATGGTTTGTGTGACTTGTGTCACACTATCACTCAGCAACTTCTCTTTCTTATGGTTCACCACCTCCAGATATATTACCCTATTCATATCCTGGTGGCTACTAGCTACTAGATTCCAGGTCATTCTTTTTCCTCTTTCAAGGAATCCAGTGCCTGGCTTACAGTCTTCATCTCTACCGCAAACCCTTTTTTATACTTGGAGACTTCAGACCAAACACTCTGGCTTTCTATTTCCTCAACCTCCTCAACCTCCATAATCTACACCTTCACTCTACCTTAGCCTCATAACTCAAGGTCAAACCTTCATCTCATCAATACCCACAAGTCATGCATCTCTATAATCAATAATTCCAACATTCTGAACAAAAATTCTTATCCATTTAGCTCTCCTAAATAAAATTTCTGTCCTTATCAAACCTCCATTCCATTCCTTCCTGCTTTCCCAAGCCATCAGTCCTACTTTGATCTCATTCTCCTTCCCTCAGAATCTTCAAATCTCCCTAAGTTGACCAGTTCAACATATACTGTCCTCTACCTATGAATTTCTTGTCTCTTTGTCCAACACTTTTCATTCCTTTTCAAACTCCAATCCTTACTCTTATCGACATCTTCTACTCTTACTCACATCCTACAGAACAGTGCTGGAGGAAGCCATACAACCATACTGATGTGGTCCCCTCCAAATCTGTTATCTAATCTCACCTAGCCTCTCATTTCTCTAACCTTATTTTACAGAGAATTCATGCAAGCAAAGTGCTCACATGGTGGTCAGAAGAAGCAATACAAGGATACTCTCAAGGTCTTTGTGAAGAACTTTGGAATCGATTTGTGACAGGAGAGATGCCTGTAAAGAACCTCCCTGCATGGTTTGCCCCTATCAGAGAAGGTGCTGTACTCTATGAATGAAGCAGAAGTGCAGAGATACCTCTATTCCATATGGTCATATTTCTGCATTACCTGTGGCAGAGCCTTCTGAGCTCATATCGGTCTGATCAGCCACAGTCAAACTGTACCTTGACCCCAACATAGTAATGTTATTTTGGTCCTTCTCAAGAATGAAGGCCAACCAACTCCCCACAGCAACTATTCCAAGTCTTCTCTTTTCTCACATAACCAAAACAAGCCTTCTTCTCTCTTCTCCAGAGAGTACTTCTGACATCGGCTAGGACACTAGCTGAACTGGGAAGGCCTGAGTTAATCTCCACATACCCGTAACCCCAAGCAGACCTGTTATGAGCCAAGAAGCAATGTTTGAGTTATTGTGCCGCAGGTGGACTGATGTAGGACCCAACTTTGGGCCTTTTGGACAAGGAGGATAGAAAGACAGTTTTAGGACTTTGTCAAGGAATTCCTGTCACTCCAAGAGACTTCCTTGATGACCGATTTTAATATTCATTCCTATTATTTTTACCTTTCTAGACTATTTTTTAAAAAAATCTCAGAAGCTGCTTTTACCCAGGGGTTGAAAACAATATTTTTATTAAAAAAAAATTCTTCATCTGAACTATCAGATTTTCAGTAATCCACTGAATCACAGGTAGAGAACCCTGAGGACAGCCAAACTTCATACTTAACAAGTTCCTTTACCCAATTCTATGACTCAAATCTCTCAACAGAATCCCCATTCTCTCCTCCTTCACTCAAAGGCTGGAGGAAAGGGTGACTTCTTCTGGTCAAAGTCAACTTGCCAAGGCCGTGTGTATCAGTGGACAGATAACAGACCTGAAAGTCAAAAAGACCTGAGCTTAAATCCCATGTCAGACACTGGCTTGGTATTACTTAGACAAGTCACTTATCTGTGCCTCAGTCTCCTATCTGTAAAAATGAGGGAGGAGGACTCAAGTTTTCCAAGACCAGTTCTAAATGTTTTATTTCTTTGTTTGTGCCCTTGATCCAATGCTATGCTGGTAAATCTTTAACAACTGACTCCCCCAAAGAAAAATGTATATAGTATATACTTCTAGGTTTAATCTTTAATATTAGCATTTTCTCCACCACTTTCTTAAGTCTAGAAAGCAGCTCAAAAAAATCAAGCCCTCATTTGTACCATTATCAATTTTCAAGATACAACTGCTCACATTGAAAATTTAACCATTGGCTCCAAGACAAGCAATATATAACTCAATCCTGTCTTATTCCCATCCCCTGATCCATCCCCTCTGGAAGTCTGTCCCTTGGATCATCCCCTCCTCACCCTATCTTCAATCTCCTAAATCACTGCTTCCTTCCTTCTTGAATATAAACTTGCCCAGACATATTTCAATCATTAAAAACCTCTTCACTTGGCCCTACTATACTGTCAACCTATAGGTATGTATTTCTCCTCCCTTTCATAGGCAAAATCCTTTAAAAGAAAAGGTGTATAGCCTCTTGCTCCCTCTCTCTAAACTTCCCCACACTTATCAGGCCTTTACAATGGCTTCCATTAATAACCACTCAAATGAAAGGACTCTTTACAATCACTAAAGGTGTCTTTATTGTTAAATCTAATGGCCTTTCCTTAGTCCACATCCTTCTTGATCTGATTGCAGCTTTTGACACTGGAACCCATCTCCCTCTTTCCTGGATAATATCTTCTTCCTAGGTTTCTGTGACATTGTTCTACCACAGCTCTTGTATTATTCTGACCTATTCATCTCACTCTCCTTTTCAGGATCATCATCCATGTCCCATGTGTTTTGTATAAACGTACTCCAAGACTCTATCCTCTCTGCAATTTCATAAGCTCCAATGGTTTTAATTATCATCTCTATGAAGACAATATTCAAATCTACATATCCAGCCCCCACCTCTTTCCTTAGCTCCAGTTTCGTACTTCCAACTGCCTGCTGGCTACTGACATTCATCCTAATGGACGACCCAAACTCAACATATCCACTACTGAACTCAATATTTTTCCTCCTAATGCATTCCTCCTCTGAATTTCCCTATTTTTATCAAGGACGTAACAATTTTTCTAGCAATCCTGGTTTACAGCCTAGGAGTAACGTCTAATTCGGTAGTGACTTTCCATCATCCAGCATATTCAATCAGATGCCAAGTTTTGTCAATTGTAACGCTACATATTTCATATTCATTCTTCTTTCCATTAATAAGGGAGTCATCACCCTATTCACCTTTCACCTGTACTACTGTGATACTCTCATAACAGGCCTCCCTATATCTACCCATTTCTTTCTCCAAATCATCTTCCACATATTTGCCAAATTTATATTTCTAAAGCAAAGGTCTGACCACAAAACTCCCATGTTTAACAAGCTTTAGTGACTCCATATTGCCTCTAGGATAAAAACAGAAAATTCCCTGTTTGTTGCTAAAAGCCCTCACAGTGTGTTTCCAACTTTATACATTGCTGCTCCACACACTTTACATTCTTTCAAATTGGCCTAGTTCTTCGTTATTCCATATATATACCATTAGATCCCCCCAGTTCCATGATGTTACAGTCCATTCCCCATACACAGAATATCCTCTCCTCACCTCTGTCTCTTAGAATCCCTAATTCTCACTTTAAGCCTCAGTTCAAGGGCTATAATGATGCTACTTTACTGAATTTCTGACTAATAGAGTCATCTACTTGTTTTAATAAAAATAATAAACCAAAACCATTAAATTATATATATACATATATGTATATATGTATGTGTATATATATATTATATATGTATGTATGTATATATGCTTCCATCATAATTACAAGTTTTGACCTGGAGAATCTCTTGCCACATAGATAGCATCAATGAGAACAATCATGAACTAATTACCTGTGGGGTAAAATAGGAACCACAAGCATTTCACGACATCTTGGAGTACTAACAGAGTAGAAATCCCCCAACCATCTGGTGTCTCAATAGTGGAAAGTAAGTATAAATAAAATATAATAAATTATTCAAGGATGCAGTAAAAGCAGATGGTCTCATCTACTGTTGTGACAACTACTTTTTGTCCTTGGATAAGTGACCTTGCAGAATTGATTAAAAGGACATCCTTCAAAAATACAAAAGGATTTTCAGTCCTTTCTCCTTGTCCCTTGCCCTTGAACAAGGAATAATCCTCGTACTTGCATCTACTTGCCTTCCAAATACTCTTCTTTCTCCCTTGGCTGATCCCCCTCTTTCTCTACTGCTCCCTCTCCTATGAAATGATTATTATCTATCTTAAGCTGCTGTGGAATGCTGTTGATTGGCTATATATTCTAAGTGGAATTCTAAGTGGAAAAAAATCAACCCTAAACTCTGGGAAACTGAAGCTGTTATCAGGGACATTAGTCTTCCTCAGCAGGCTTTGTTTCTTCATTTGGCCTCATTTCTTTGAATCACAGTTGTCAGATCCCCAATGACAGGTATGCCTTTCCCAAAAGGTCCTATTTCTCTCAATCAAGAGAATTCCCCTAGAGGCCTCATGCTTATTTTGCTTTGTGTGAAAATGTCAGCCTTCTCTCCCACAATGGGAACTGTATATAAATCTGAGGCTTGATATAGTTTTATAGTTAACCAGTAAATTTCTGAAATTATCTGTTTTGAATGAGCAGAATCATAAGGGCCTATCAGCCTCAAAGCTTTATGGCCTTGATTGATCCTATATATTTAGATTTAAACCAACCATTGTATGTAATCCTAGAATCCCATTAGAATAAAATTCAGTCTGTGGTCTTTTCATTAATCTTCATCTTTCTTGATCTCCTTGAATCATTTGATAAGGTTGATCATTCATCCTACTCTCTTCTCTAGATCTTCATGACAAGCATTTCACCTATTTCTCTTCCAATCTCTCTGTTTAATCCTAGTCTTTTTTGTTGATTCTTATCGTTGTCTTCTTTGTTGATAACCCATGTTAGGCTCACTAATTGTAGGTATCCCTCAAGGCACTGTTCTAGGTGCTCTTTTCTTTTCCCTCTATTTCATTTGGCAATCTTATCAGCTTCTATGAGGTCAATTAGCACCTCCATGCGATGAATCTCAGACTTGTATTTCATCCCTGCATCATTAACTGCCTTTTGAATATCTCAAGCTGAATATATCATAAGCACCTTAAACTCAATATGAACAAAACAGAACTTAAGATCTTTTCCACCAAACCTACTCTTATCCTTGCTCTTATACTATGTCCTTTTCTCTACTCACAACTACCACCCTAGTTCAGACTCTCAACATGTCTTGCTTGTACTATGGTCTTCCAATTGGTCTCCCTTCCCCGTTTCTCCCCACTCTAATCTATCTTCTCTAAGTAGTCAAAGTGATTTTCCTAAAGTATAGGTCTGACTATTTTGCCAGCAACACTCCATAATCTCTGATCTCCATGCATGAACAGTAGGTCTGCCCATGCCAGATATATACTTCTTTTTCATAATCACCTCTCAGATGTGTTGCCTCCTTTCAAAGTTCAATTCAGATGCCATCTTCTGCATGAAGCATTCTCTGATCTCTCCAAGCTGTTGTAGCATCAATGCAATATTCACAGCACCGACCATGACTATGAATATGCTGGCACAGTTTTGAGTCACAAAATATAACAGACTCACCATATAGAAAACAGAAGCAAAACCTTTATTCAGACACCAGAAAGCCAAATATCCCAACACCAGAAAATCAAATCCATCATAGCAATAAAGAAGTTAATACAGTATAACACAGCAGGGAGCCATACCATCCTTCAGCCTTCCCACAAACACCCACAATCTAGTCCTAGCTGTCTCCTTGCCTGCATCCTCTCTCCTTGTCCTCTCTCTCCATCCTCTTTCTCCCAGTGCTAACTGCTCTGACTCTCATCTTCCTCCCATCTCTGCTCCACCCTTGAGCAAACTGCTCCCACCACAGGTTCCATGTGATTACATTCAGTAGGGAAGATCTTCAAATTCTCATTACCATCACATTTCTCAGTTCAGATTTCAACTACACAGAACAAGATACCCCTCCCAGGATAAGTTCATTACTTTTAAACTTGCCACCATTCTTCTAACTCAAGCTTTGATTGACACCTTCCTTTGCCTCCTCTCCCCTCTGAAGGGCTACAGGGCAGAATACCAAACTCCCCTCAATGCCTTCCTTTATAAAGCACACACTGGACTCTCAGGTCACTCCATTTTGCATCTGCTCTTCTACCTGGTTCTAACTCCACAAAACAAGATGCTCCCCATGCTGCATATCCTCTAACTCCCCATTTTCTTGCCTCCTACTGTGTGTTGTCTCCCCTTGTTCAATTGTAAGCTTCTTGAAAGCAGGGATTATCTTTTATTAATTGTATCCCCAGAAATTTCACATACATGTTTATAGGATGGATGGATTTTTTTTCTTCTTTGTTGCAGCTTATCTTCTAATATATTTTTTCCTCATTCAACCACTTACTTTCTTATCCTGAATGCATTGATGTTGTCTGTGCAGCAGCTTGTTTCAGTTTCAAGAAATCAGAGTTATCTAATTTATCTTTTACTCCTGCCTCCATATCTTGGTTTATTTCCATACTCATTGTATTTTGTGCATTCATACAATACTGGAGCTAGAAGCAACCTTAAGGATCATCTCATCTAATACTTCAATTTTCCATGAAGGGAACAGACACTAACAGGATAAGCAACTTATACATTGTGGTCTTTCAGCTGGTTATTGAGAAACTTCAACTATTCATTTGACTTCTAGTTAAATTCTATCAATGATACACAAAAGAAAATTTTAAACAGGTTCCCATTTTCTTTTGTAAATTTTTAAAATTTTAAACAAATTCAAAATAAGAAGAAAAAAGAAACAAACTTAAGTGCTAAAACTAAAATAATACAAAATAAAAGGGAAAAAAGCATTGCCATGTCCACAGCAGAACATGATAGAGGATTCAAAATATATGGTAATAAATTTGCATTTCAAGAAAGCCTATATAATAAATACTATGCATTGCGTTGAGAGCTGTCCGTTTTTTCTTTGCTTCCTTGTAGATTTTCTTTCATTCTCTTCTGTGTATTTTTTACTTTGTTTTTTTTCCCTTCCTCCACCGAAACTCCTCAAAGGCTACAATAAGCATGGATATAGATAGATAGATAGATAGATATACACATACATATATACATACATACAAAGATATATACATAAACACACATATACATACATACAATTGCACATTTATACTTAGATATCAATAATCGTAGTCACATATAGACATACACATTCATATGCATCTACGTAAGAATGTACAATACTATTTATCCTCTGTTTCTCTGAGATTGGATAACTTCTTCCTTCATAAGTCCATGTCTTTCCATATTTTTCCAAGTCTACCACACCACAGCATTATTCCCACCCCATACTGTATAGTTGTTTTAAATATTCCAAAACAATATTTTTTAATTGATTTGTTTATTTACTTTTAATTTACAAGATTCAGTTCCACAATCCCTTGAGTTTCAAGTTTTCTCCCCTCCCACTCCCCCCCGCCATGGTGGCATGCAGTCAAGTA
>CM053581.1:142021039-142040533 GCA_028627135.1 Pseudochirops cupreus | reverse complement strand
GAAGCTGCAAAGCCTAGGCGGGTGCACAACCTCTGCCTTTCACTTTTCTGCTCTGGAGGCCTTCTGGCCAGACTGCTTATCTCCCCCTTTCACAATTCCCATTCACAGCTGCCGCTAATCCGCTCACCTGAAGCTTCCCAGCTCATCCACTCCTCCCGTCCAGCCGCCCCCGGGGCACAGCCACGGCTTCAGGCCAGGCTGGTTTTCGGTTAGCAGTGCTGATATAGTTCCTCGTAGCCAAGCTGACTTTAGTGGGAAGCATCTTTGTGTGCGTTTTGGAGTTCTAGGATTGGTTTAGAGTCCTATTTTATGGGTATTTTGGGGTGGCTATGTGAGAGCTGTGATATATTACTGCTGCTACGCCACCATCTTGGCTCCACCCCCCTTTTTCATTAATTTATTATGTGAATGTTTATACCTTGGCCATGTATTGATTTGGAGCTTATCTTGGTATATGGTGGAGGTGTTGCTCGTAACACAATTTCTGTGAGAATGCTGTCTAATTTCCCAGTATTTTTTGTAATTCCACCATTCATTCAATCAACATTTATTAAGTGCCCATTATCTGCCAGGCACTATGCTCAGTGCTGGGGATACCAAAAAAAGCAAAAGAGAGTCCCTGTCCTCTAGGAGCCTACAATCTAGGGAGTTCTTCCCTCGGTAACTTTGGGTAAACCCTTTGGATTTATCAAATATTATGCTACTATTTGAGGCAGCTGGGTGCAATGGTGGATAAAGTGCTGGGTTTGGAATCAGGAAGATCTAAATTCAAGTCTACCATCAGAAATTTCCTAGCTATGTGACCTTAGATGAGTCACTTAATTTCTGTTTGCCACTGGAGAAGGAAATAACAAACTACAAGGTTACAAAGAACTGCACATGATTAAAGTGACTGAACAACAACAAAGGTACTGTTTGCTTAGTTATGTTCTATATCTAATTTGTTCTACTGATTGACCTTTTTTTTGAACCATTTCCAAACATTTTAATAACTATTGCTCTATAGTACAAGTTTAAGATCTGTTACCACTAGACCACCTTCCTTCCTACTTTTTTCATTATTATCTGTGAGACTCTTGGTCTTTTGGTCATCCATAAAAATTATGTCATCTTTTAGCTCTATAAAATCTTCTTTTGGGAGTTTATAAATGTACTAAATAAGTTATTTTAAGTAGAATAAGAATTTTAAAATTATATTGTTGACCTATCCATGATTAGTTAATATTTCTATGATTATTATGTCTATATTTCTACCAGGGTATTTTATTATTCAATTCATATAGTTCTATGTGAATCTTGGTAATAGACTCCAAAATGTTTTCCAAATTCTGTAATTATTTTGAATGGAATTTCTCTTTTTAGCTCTTCTGCCTAGGTTTTCTTGCTAACTCTGTGCAGGTATTCTAATGATTTATGTAGATTTTCTTTATATCCTACAACTTTGCTGAAGGTTTTAATTATTTAAATTGATTTTGCCTGACTCCTGAGGATTTTCTAAGTATACAATCTTACAGAAAATGATAATTTTATTTCCCCTTTGCTTATACTTATTTTTCAATTTCTTTTTTTTTCTTATTGTTATAGTTAGCATTTCTAACACTAAGTTAAAGAGTAGAAATGATAACAGCTATCCTTGTTATATTACTTATCTTGGAAAGACCTCTAAATTTTCTCTATTTCATATAATGTTTATTCTTGGATTTAGATAAATACTATTAACTATGTTGAAGAAAGGTCTATTCATTCCTAGAGTTTTTAGAGTTCTAGGTGAGATGTTGGTCTAAACAATTAATAGATTTCTACATTTGTTAATAGAAATTAATGTTACAATAAAAATTAGTGTCAAAAGCCTTTTGAGCATAAATTGATTTAATGATAAGGTATTGCTAGTTATATTATTAAAATAGTTTATCATATTTGTGGATTTCCTTATGTTGAATCAACCCTGCATCAGTTTGTAAGCATTCCATATAGTGGCAAAACAGCTTCTGATCATTCCTTTTATTTCCTCTTTAATTGTTGGTTTTCCTTTCTCCTTTTTTCTACAATTTGGTTTTTCTTCCCATTTTACAAATTGGGTGAGCTAATAATTTTCTATTTTATTAGTTGTTTTTCAAAATATAACTTGCTAATTTTTACAAATTCAGTGGCCTTTTTCTTTCAATTTTATTAAACATTCTTTTAATTGTTACTTAATTGAGGATTTTTGATTTGTAGATGTTCATTTTATCTTAAACAAAATGTGTATTATTGACTTGTTCTCTTGTTGAAAATGTTGAGATAACAAGGTTCTCCTCAAAACTGCTTTAGCTGCATCTCCAAATTTTATGTTGTTTCATTGTCATTTTCTCTGATATGATTTTATATTTTTTCTACAATTTATTCTTTGACACAGTAATTCTTTAGAATTATGTTTTTAAGTATTCCTTTTTAAATATTTTAAGGGATTTGTATTTCATTATAATCAATAAAAATATTTTTTAATATTTGTGCTTTTTTATAATTTAATGAGGACTTTGTGCCTCAATACATGGTCTAATTTTGTAAAGATGCCATGTACAACTGCAGAGTAGGTAAATGTCTTTCCATTCTCATACAGTGATCACCAAAGAGCTAACATCTTTAAATTTCCTACAATTTTCTTTAGGTCCATAAATTCTTTCCTGTTTGGCTATATCTGTTTAGATCTAAAAAGGTTAGATTAAGGTTTTTCCACTACTATAGTTTACTATCTTCCAATTTAACTCTTCCTTTAAGTATTTAGATGTTAAGCTATTAGGTTCATATAGATCAAGTATTTGATACTCATTCAACATTTATGGTGCCTTTGAGTATAATATAATTTTTCTGCTCCTCTTTTTATAACATTTATATTTACTGTACTGTCCTTAACTATGATTGCTATTCCTGCTTTTTGTTCAACTGAAGCAAAATAGATTTTGCCCTAGTCACTCATTTTAACTGTGTAAATCTTTATTTCAAACGTATTTCTTGTAAACAACATGTCAGATGCTACTTTTTTGGAAATAGCATTTTATTTTTTTCCAAATACAAATATAGTTTTTAACATTCATACTTTATAAAATTTTGAGTTCTAAATATTTTCTCCCTCCTACTCCTCTTCCCCAAGATGGCAAGCAATCTGATATGGATTATACATGTGGAATTATATAAACATTTTTCCACATTAGTCATGTTGTGAAAGAAGAAATTGAACAAAAGGGAAAAATAACAAAAAACAACAAAAAAGTAAAAATAGTATGCTTTTATCTGTCTTCAGACTCCATAGTTCTTTCTCTGGATGTGGATAGTATTTTCCATCATGAGTCTTTTGGAATTGTCTTGGAGCATTGTAGTACTGAGAAGACCTAAGTCTCTAAGTCAATCATATTTGATCATCACACAATGTTGCTATTTCTGTGTACAAAGTTCTCCTGGTTCTACTCACTGCACTCAGCATTAGTTCATGTAAATCTTTTCAGGTTTTTCTGTCTGCTCATCATTTCCTATAGCACAATAGTATTGCATTACATTCATATACCACAGCTTGTTCAGCCACTCCCCATTTGATGGGTATTCCTTCAATTTCTAATTCTTTGCCAGCAAAAAAGAGCTGTGATATATATTTTTGTACATGTAGGTCCTTTATCATTTTCATGATCTCTTTGGGATATAGACCTAGTAATTATATTGCTGGATCAAAGAGTTTGATAGCTTCTTGGGCATAGTTCCAAACTGCTCTTCAGAATGGTTGGCTCAATTTACAACTCCACCAACAATACATCATTGTCCCAATTTTCCTACATCTTATCTGACATTTATTATTTTCCTTTTCTGTCATATTAGCCAACTTGATAGGTATGACTTAATACTTTAATTTGTATTTCTCTAATTAATAGTGATTTAGAGCACTTTTTTCAAAACACTGTAGTTGGCTTTAATTTCTCCATCTGAAAACTGCCTGTTCATAACCTTTGACCACTTATTAATTGGGGAACAACTTGTATTCTTATAAATTTGGCTCAGTTCTCTTTGTATTTGAGAAATGAAGCCTTTATCAAATACTTGCTGTAAAAATTGTTTCCCAGTTTTCTGTTTTTTTTCTCATTTTGGTTGTTTTGGTTTTTCTTGTACAAATAATTTTTAATTTAACATAATAAAAATTATCCATTTTGCATTTCATAATGTTCTCTATCTCTTATGTGGTCATAAATTCTTCCTTTCTTCATAGATCTGACAGGTAAACTATTCCTTAATCTCCTAATTTACTTATGGTATCACCCTCTATGTCTAAATCGTGTACACATTTTGAATAATCCTGGTATATGGTGTGAGCTGCTGATCGATGCCAAGTTTCTGCCGTATTATTTTCTAGCTTTCCCAGCAGCTTTTGTCAAATAATGAGCACTCATTCCAGAAGGTGGATTCTTTGGGTTTATCAAACAGTAGATTACTACGCTGCAGTCATTGACTACTGTGTCTTGTGTACCTAACCTAGTCTATTGATCCACCACTCTGTTTATTAACCAGTGTCAAATAGTTTTGATGATTGCTGCTTTTTTATGTAGTTTTAGATCTGGTGTGGCCAGGTTACCATCCTTTGCATTTTTACCCCATTAATTCCCTTGATATTCTTGACCTTTTGCTCTTCCAGTTGAATTTTATTATTTTTTTCTAGCTCTATGGTTTTTGGTAGTTTGATTGGTATGGCACTGAATAAGTAAATTAATTTAGGTAGAATTGTCATTTTTTTTTGTATTAGGTTGGCCTTCCCATGAATAATTGAAATTTTCTTAATTGTTTGCTTTTGATTTTATTTATGTGAAAAGTGTTTGTAATTGTGTTCCTGGATTTGTCTTGGCAAATGTACTCCCAAATATTTCATATTGTCTACACTTATTTTAAATGAAATTTCTCTTTCTATCTCTTGCTGTTGAGCTTTGATGGTAATATATAGAAATGTTGATGAAGCTTATTTTATGTCCTGTGACTTTGCTAAAGTTAATTATTTCAAGTAGTTTTTTCAGTTGATTCTCTGGGCTTCTCTTAGTATACCATTATATCATCTACAAAAGAGTAATAGCTTTACTTCCTCATTGCCTATTCTATTTCTTGTTCTTTATTTCTTTTTCTTATTCTTTCGATTTCTTTTTTGTTAGATGTTGCTTTCTAATCCAATCTATTGTACTCTTTCATTTTAGAATTGAGTTCATCCCATTCGTGTTCACAATTAATGATTATCAATTTTATGTTTCCCTCCACTCTGTCCTCTTGTCTTCATAAATAAAGTGAAAGAAGCTCTAATTTTTACTTTTTCTTCCTTTCCTTTTAATCTTCCCTTCATGCTCCTCTCTTCAGTATTGGTCTGTTTAAATTATTTCTTCACTATCCTGCCATATCTCTTAGACCTTCTCTATACTTCCTCTTGTTCCTGACTTCACTTATTTCCCTTTTGAGTTTTATATATTTCAATACAAAGAGAAATGTGTATTTATGGAGGGGAACAGGATGTGTCTTAAACTGTTCAATCTTCCTTTACCTAATTCAGAAGAAAGCGAGGTTCACGGGATGCTGGTTACCTCCACCCCTTCCTTAATGTCTATGTACTCTTTATCACATGCACGTTTATTGTTCAATAGTGATTCCCCTATTCTTCTCCCTCCTTTCCTCCTTGGGATAGTTCTCTGTTCCTCCTGTTTTTTACTTTTTAAAAAGAATACTAAAACAGAATAAATGGCCCACAGACCCTCTCCCAGACCTTTTAGTCCTCTATGACCATTAAATATATAAGAGGCTTTGTTTCTTATCCTCCTATTAATATGTAAACAATTCATCCCCACATATTCCAGTTCAATAAACTTGGCATTTTCATTTTCATTGCCAAATGTCTACTCAGTTCTGACTTTTTCATCAAGAATATTTTGAAATCCTATTTTAAATTGAAATTCATTGTCCCCCTACAGAATTATACTTACTTTTGCCAGAAAAGGTAACTTTGCTTATAAGTCTTATTGCCTGTCCTTTGGAATAGCATATTCCAAGTTCTCTTTTAGTTTGGTAGCTTTTAAGTATTATGTAATCCTTATTGTGATTCCTTGATATCTGAACCCTCTTCCATATTTTAGCTACTTGTATAATTTTTTTTCTGAATCTGGAAATTCTGAATTTTAGTTATGATGTTCCTGGAGGTTTTCACTTTGGGGTTTCTTTCAGGTGGTGACTGGTAGATGCCTTCAGTTTTCACTTTGTCCTGTTTCTAAAAGTTCTGGGCAATTTTCATTTATAATTCCCTGAAATACAATATGATTTTATTTTATCCTTATCATAATTTTTAGAGAGTCCGATAAGTTTTAGATTGTCTCTCCTTTACCCATTTTCCAGCTCAGTCGTCTATTTTAGATTTTATTTTTTTTTAACAGGGGGAGGGGAGAAGTTGATATTTTTTGTGGTGTTGTTAAGTCATTGATTTTTGTCAGACCAATATAATTTTCAGAACATTCAGATCTTGAATGAAGTTTTCTATGATCTATTCTAATATTTCAGTTTCCTTGTCATTATTTCCTCCCTAGCTTTTTTGGGTGTCTCTTATTTTATTGCTTCTAGATATTTCTGTGATCCTTGTGACCAGGATGTTTTTTCCCCTGAGACTCCACCTGGACTTGTGGGATCACCATCATTTTTTAAGGTTTGCCACCTGGGTGTCTCTCAAACCAAGATATTTCCTCATGGTGCTCAGTGTTTTCCTTTGTTTTTATGTGGGGGTGAAAGTAGGGTAGGGAGGGGGACTGTAATGAATAGTTTAAGCTCTACAACTAAGTTGTGTGGGCAGGGCCTGCCTAGTTCTCACTACAGTGAATAAGAGTAGCCCCTCTTCTCCTCAGGTGATTCCAGGTCTGCTCAGCTGCTGGGCTCCACCTGGGTTCTCCTACTGTCACAAAACTCTGAGACCTCTTTCTGAATACCTAGGTTCTCCCTGGGATCCTTCCCCTCACTTGCTGAGATTAGGGGACATTCCCATTCCAAGGTCCTTCCATAGATTTCAGGGACAGGATTTTGCCTTGGGCCTTCTTCTAACACTTCGACTGGACAATGATGCCACATGTCACTTAGAATATCCCAAGACTGTACTCTCTCCTGATTTGAGACCAGGCAACCATACAAAGGCTTGGGGAATACTGTACTATTTGATTAGGTCACAGAGTGCTGAGCTAGACCATCCAGAATGCCCTAAAGTTGCTATCTTTCAGTCCAGCCTTGAGGAAGGCTGGGCTTCCATGGCAGAGAACTCAGGAAGTTCTAAAACTGTTTTGAAGATACACAAACTCTTCCCTTTATTCTTTGCTCTCAACTCTCCCCTCTACTGCCCTCATACTTAGCTTTACCAGATATCAGAAGGACTCTGAGCGTATCTCTGTGAATTCTTGGGTTGCCTGGGGAAAACTAGAAATTATTCTTCCTATTGTTTATTAAAAGAGTATCTCTAAACCTGACGGAATGTTTGTAGAAGGTTTGAGATCCTCTGAGTTCCAGTACATTATCATCTTCTTACAATTCCCTATATATTATCAATCTTATTATTCTTGGTATAAATAAACAAGGAGAATTAAAGAAATTAAAGTTAAATGAAAGGACATCTTATAGGCAACATTTGGAGAGGGAAAAAAAAAACTAGTGTGGGGGTGGCTAGGTGGCACAGTGAATAGAGCACCTGTCCTGGAGTCAGGAGGACCTGAATTCAAATGTGGCTTCAGACACATAACACTTACAAGCCATGTGACCTTGGGCAAGTCACTTAACCCCAATTGCCCTCCAAAAAAAAGCAAAAAAAATGGTGAAAGGAATTCTATTAGGAGGTCAAATGCAACAAGAAATGAAATTTCATTAGATATCTGGTCATGTTTTGAAGTACTGATAAGTGTTTTCAAAAAGAACTACCATGAAAATAATTGCAACTTACACATCAACATTAATTATTGAACATTAAGGAGTAGAGAAATCCCATGACAAATTTGATAAGACCCTCAAAATCAAATCAACATACATTCTGACTTTAATGAAAAGGAGAGAAAAAGTCTGGAAAGAAAGACATATGTGGGAAAGTCTGATTCATGGGAAAGAAGATTGGTAGATTGTATGAAGTTTCATGCCTTGAAATTATAAAAACAATATTAGTAGGTGCTAGACATGGTGAGCACCAAACCATATCACAAAGAATGAAACTATTTTAGCAGCTGGGAAAAGATTTATGGATGTGGGACTTATATCTATATGCCAACTCTTCTATAGACATAAAACTTTAATGAGGGCCTCTTCATACAAATTTAGGGCATCCTCCAATGACAGTATTATTAGGGAACAAGCAGACTGTTAAAATCTTTCCCAGTTGACTGAAAGATATAGAAAACAGAAGATCCCCCTGTGGTTATTGCTTGATTATTTAAATAAAAAGTATTTGACTAAGTAGAACGAAATAATGCATTATAAGCTCTTTGAGAAAAAGGTATCATGCATCTGTAAATTGAGATCATTCATATATCCTTGAAGGACTTAATAATAGAAATAGCCCTGTGCAATAACCCTCTGATAAAATACATCAGGAAAGACATAAAAGAGAGCAATGTAAAGCTGAGCAAATACTCATCACTGTATGGAGAAGAACCAGTATAGAGTCCAGGTTGAGGAAAGATTCTTTGTGTTTGGTGGGGTCCTCCAGATACTACTGATGGAATCCGAATAAAGCTGCGCCCAACCCCAAATATTCTAACTTCCTTATGAGTCTCACTGAATAACAGGCATGTCGTGATTTGACCATACAATCTGACTTTAACCACTCCACTGGTCCCCAGACTCAACATCCTAACTTTCACTTATATGCCTCACTGCTTCACTAGAATAGCAGGTGTATCAATGAACTCATGCCTCACTAGAACAACAGGCTTGTCCATGAATTCATTCCCCACTAGAACAGCAGATATGTATATGTGATGGAATCTCAGTCATTCCCTCTAGCTAGCTGCTGTCCCCAGACCTATTCCTCATAGTCTTCATAGGAGTAGCAGGTGTGTACATGCACTCAACCACAACCACATCCATTTAATCTCAGACAGGACCAAATAGACAGGAATTGGAAAGCAGCACCACCAGGATGCCCTAGCAGGATGTGGACACCAAAACAATAGAAGAGACTTTCCCTAAGTAGGCACCTGTGCAGTAATAGCAAAAGCTGTCCTTTAGGTGAACTTATGATATAGAGAGGCTTATTATAATATTATTATCATACATTCATGCCCCACAATGGTTTTTTCTATTTGCGTTGTCAGTAATTATATGCACAGTTTCTCTGTGGCTGGGACCACTCCCCTATTGTCTAATCCCTTGACAACCCCCCCGCATATTTTAACTTTCATATTTTTCTATAATGATGTAGTTGTGTCTTTTGCCTTATAAAAATTCCCATCTTGCTTTCACTAAGCTGCCAGTTCCTTCTTGGAATTCAACCTACTTCCTGAGAGGTGTTACTCTCAATAAATTCCTTTCCTTGGGTTGGAGATGGTCTGAGTCTGTGAATTCTTTGGAGATGACCCCACAACACATCATGAAACCTACTACTGTTTTCAGGTGAAATTATTTGATTGCATCAAGCCCCAAGACTTTGAAGAGCCTACTGGAAGAGATCTGAAATCACAAAAAGTGAGTTTGATCTATCTATCTATATAGGAAAGATCAAATGGATTAAGAAATACGTTACCAAATTTCAACACAAATCTTAATGGACACCCTGTTGGGCTGGTCCAATAGTATGTGTACATTTGGCAAGGACAGTACAGACTTAATTGAGCTGGTCAAAGGGTTGAAAAGGGAGAATACAGAGGTTCAGTTTAATTTGGGGAAGGATTTTACTGACACCAAATTCCCAGAACAGCAAATGTCCATCTTTTCAATACAAACAGTTAATCACTATTGCTGAATAGCAGAAATACCTAGAACACCACTAACTCTATAGAACTCCAGTTGGGCACCACACAGAGGACTACGAAGAGGCACATAGTAGGCATGAAAAGACCACAAAATAAAACAAGGAATTCTTTTGAATAGGAGTAAAGGATGCCATCAAAAAATTGTTAAGACAGAAAGAAAAAAGGCTGGTCACATAGTAGGGGTGATAGGAAAAGGGCAGAATGTTTCATTACTATCAATGAGAGAAATGACTATTGATCACCAGTGATTTGGGTACTTCTCTTCTAAAGTCCTAATTTTAAAAATTTCAGTCTCTTGGAAGGACATTGGTGATAGTGAGATTGGGCTAACTTTATTGTTCAAGACTCCACTCTTCTGGAGTAGCCATTGTATTCTGCTCAGCCTTAGGTAGGGTATAAATTCTTGAATAGATTGTGCAAGGCTAGGGATGGCCTGAGTATATGGATAGTTTCTGTGTCCAAGGGCAACATGATGTCACTCTCAGCCCCTCATTGTAATATTCTTTCTCCACCAATCAGATTTGATTGTCATTCCTCTTCCAAAAGAACGTGTAAGCTCTGAGACTGCCACCATGCTTGTCTTTGGTCTAAGAGAGAGAGAGAAAGTCAAATGACCATCCTTTTATTAATAACATGTTGGTCTTGTTAATAAAATTATTAAATTACCTCGAAATTATGTCTCTCAAACCTTTTTAATCATTACACTTTACTGTATCAGTTTACTATCAGGAAGGCCTGAAATCCTTTGGATGGAGCCCCTAGTGAACTTTGTGAAGAATAGTCAGAAAGGATGGGTAGAGAGGGTTTAATAGTTGGAAGGAACTCCTGAATGGACAAGATCACAGATGCATTTTTTAAGTAGGTTTTACAAACAACTTAACATAATTTCCTCAGATCATGTAAACGTGTAAGTAAATTAATTGCTATGGGTATTGTTGTGCCCATCTGACAGATCAGAAAACTGAAGCTTGGACACATCTAAATAACTTGCCTATAGTCACACAGCTAATAAGTTTTGGAGGCAGGATTTGAACTCTGTTTTCTCCCAATTGGAGACCAGAACCAAAATGACAGTTGTTCAGGGACTCCTCTCATTCTCTCTTCATTGCTTTTCCTCTATAATGACAGCTATATGTGGCAATACAACACTATGAACTCCTTGATTGTAATGGAGTCATTTAAAAAGGAGGAGGGAGGTTTGTCTCTGCTGGAAACCTATTGGATTTAAAAAATAATAACATTGAGACATTTTCTAAATTTTTTACTTGAACTTACAGAATTTAAACTAATAGCACAAACAATTCATTTGAAAGAAGGTAGCTAATTAAGAATCAAAGAGTCAAAACATTTTATTCTAAATGAACAATAGACCCTCCTTTGAACTCAGACCCAGTTCAGAGTTCTTCCCACCCCTGCCAGGCCCCAGCCCAGACCCAATCTTCAAGTCTACTTCTAGGCTTAGGAGTTGTACTCCGTTCATTTCTTATCACTTAAGATTCACATTCAATTTTCCTCTTTTCTAACAGGTCCACTCTCTTTTTACCCATTATTATTCAAGTCTTCATATAATCATTATTTAATGGAAGATCCTGAGCATTCTTCTACTCTAAAAATCTAGAGCTTTCCTAGCTCTGATAACCAGCTATATGATCACAGACAAGTCATATAACTCTTTATGACTCAGTTTAAACATTCTCAAAAGTTGATGTTATTCAGTTGTATCCTATTCTTCATGACCCCATTTGGGGTTTTCTTGGTAAAGATACTGGAGTGATTTGCCATTTCCTTCCTTCCTTCTCAAGCTTATTTTACAGATGAGGAAACTGAAGCAAACAGGACTAAGTGACTTGCACAGGATCACATAGCTAGTAAATGTCTGAAGTCACGTTTGAACTCAGGTCCTCCTGATTCCAGGCCCAGAGGGTGCCACCTAACTGGCCCTGGTGTAGTTGGTAGGATATAAAAGTTGGGCTGGTTTATTTCTAAGAACCCAGTATGTCTGTCTTTGAAAATTTCAACATATATAAAAACAGGACTAAATCTCTAAGATACTTTCCAGTTCCAGAAGACTACAATTCTATGAAATAGTGTATTTATCTTCCTTCACATTGTAATTGTTTAATGCCACCATTTAATCACTGGGGAAGCTAGGTGGTGCAGTGGATAGAGCACTGGCTTGGAATCAGGAATTCAAATCCAGCCTCAGACACTTACTAGTTATGTGACACTTAACCCTGTTTGCTTCAGTTTCCTCATCTATAAAATGAGCTGGAAAAAGAAATTGCAAATCTCTTCCAGTATCTTTTCCAAGAAAACCCCAGATGGGGGGTCATGAAGAATTGGGCACGACTGAAATGACTGAACAACAACAACATTTAGTCATTAGCAAAATGAAAAACTGATTTTATGCTTTTCTTCAGTGACACCACATTTGGGTTAGAAATATAAAGAAATAAAATCATGGATATTTTATATATTATTATATTTTATATATATATTATATTTATTTGGGACATTTTTTCTAGTATGAGGGGAAAATGAATTAAATATCAGTCCATTTCATTTCAATTATATCTCTCAAGAGGCCCATGATACCTTGTAGTGAAATGATACTTTCCTTACTGTTGGGGGCAAATACTGTTATTATTCTGTGTTTCAAATGTTATGATATTGGCAAGTAAAATAGATCTTTGAATGGACCACTTTCTTCAGCAATGAGAGCCAACCCAAAAATAAAGATTCATCTCATTGAAACCAATGTGAAATAAATGGAGACAAAATTGGGAAATTGCTAAAAAAAAAAAGTGTTATAGTTATGCATTCAAATATTCATTAATTGTAAATATATGGAATTTAGAGAAACATGTTATTATAATAGATCAGATATGCTTCAGATCAGGACAATAACTTGGGTTTGTCTGTAATGAAATGAGCCATGCACATGGCCTATACAATAGCTAAAAAAAAACCATTTACTTTGCCATTGCAGAGGATGGACATTTAGAGTAGGGTAATGATACTTCTTGAGGATAAAGCATTGATTCAGTTATGTACAACCTCCGGGTATTGGTCATACTTATCCATCAGTTCAAAGTCTTGGGGATGAATCATGGCACCTCACATGTTGCTTTTTCTACTTTAGTGACCAGGAAGCTATGTCAATGATTTGACCCTTAGCCCTTTGAGTCAATCTGGTCTTGAGGTCAGTTTCAATGTTTTTTAAGTAAAATTAGACTAGTGGGGTATGGACTTAGGAAAAGAAAGCCCAACCTACATGGAAAGACTTTAAGAAATACTGCTTTTTACATATCACAGCCCTGGGGGTCAGGGTCCTAAAAGTCTTCTAGAAAAATCTTCTACCATGTCAATAGTTTTAGGGCTTTTATTGATCTTAATCTCAGGGCTATGAGAAGCCTGTCATAGGTGCACTGGAAAGGAAAAAATAAAATAGAAAAAGAACAAAAGACAACAAGCAATGTGGTAACACCGTGAAGGAGTGAAGAAATCCAAGGAAATGAATACCAGAAATCTCAGATTCAGACTTCATATTCCTCCTCCCTGCTTTGGAAGACCCGTTCTCAGATCAAAACGATCTTGTCCAAGTAGTGGGAAAAACTAAATATTTGCACCTCATGGAGAGTTTCCCTCAGTATCAGGAGATGACGATGAGGTGAAGCAGCACCAGGAACATCTGGGCTACATCAGGGCAGCACTACTTTGAGTTCAGTCACCGATATTATAGTACACAGTCATCTGTAGTAGGTTAGCTAAGACTTGGTTATAACCTTCCAACATGTAGCATGTGCTGATTCCAGGATCAATAAAAAGAATTATTCTGTAACACTACTTCCCAATATTTCCAGGTCCATTAGCCATGATCTTCCTGCTCTTGATGGTTATAAAGGAATCCCAAATATTTACACCTTTAGAGGTCTCTGAGAAACTAACCCCTTTCTTCTTCTTTTTTGATATGTAGTATTGTTTTTCAATTACATGTAAAATAGTTTTCAACATTCATTTTTATAAAATTATGAGTTTCAAATTTTTTCTCCTTCCCTTCCTCCTGGTTGCCTCCCCAATATGGCAAACAATCTGATATAGGCTATACATGGACAATTGTACTAAACATATTTCCACATTAGTCATGTTGTGAAAGAATGAGAACAAAAAGAAAAAAAACAAAGGAAAGAAAAAACAAAAAACGAATAAAAGAGAAAACAATATGCTTCAATCTGCATTCACTCTCCATAGTTCTTTTTCTGAATGTGGATAGCATTTTCCATCATGAGTCCTTTGGTATTTTCTTCAATCATGGTATTGCTGAGAAGAACTAAGTCAATCATAGTCAATCATCACACGATGCTGCTGTTACTGTGTACAGCGTTCTCCTAGTTCTGCTCACTGTACTCAGCATTAGTTCATGTATTTCCAGGTTTTTTTGAAATCTGCCTGCTCATCATTTCTTATAGAGCAATAGTATTCCATTACATTCATATACCACAACTTGTTTAGCCATTGATCAATTGATGGGTATTCCCTCAATTTTCAGTGTTTTGTCACCATAAAAAAAGCTGCTGCAAATATTTTTGTACATGTGGGATCTTTTTCTTTTTTTATGATCTCTTTGGGATAGATCTAGTAGTGGTATTGCTAGATCTAAGGGTATGCACAGTTTGATTGCTCTTTGGGCATAGTTCTAAATTGCTCTCTAGAACAGCTGAATTAGTTCACAACTCCACCAACAATACATTATTGCCCCAATTTTACCACATCTTCTGCACATTTATCATTTTCCTTTTCAGTCATATTAGCCAATCTGATAGACTTGAGGTGGTACCTCAGAATTGTCTTACTTTGAATTTCTCAAAGCAATGGTGATTTAGAGCATTTTTTTTCATATGACTATAGATGGCTTTGATTTAGTCATCTGAAAACTGCCTGTTCAGATTCTTCGACCATTTATCAATTGAGGAATGACTTATATTCTTATAAATTAGACTGAGTTTTCTATATATGTGAGAATGAGGCCTTTATTAGAAATACTTGCTGTAAAAATTCTTTCCCATCTTTCTGCTTTCCTTCTAATCTTGGTTGCATTGGTTTTGTTTGTGTAAAAGTTTAATGTAATCAAAATTAACCATTTTGCATTTCAGAATATTCTCTATCTCTTATTTGGTCATAAATTCTTCCCTTCTCCATAGATCAGATAGGTAGAACATGGAATGCTGCACTCCTAAGTTGTTCACGGTATCACCCTTTATGTCTAAATCATATGCCCATTTTGACCCTGTTGTGTTATATGGTATGAGATATTGATCTAGGACTAGTTTCTGCCATACTATTTTCTAGTTTTCCCAGCAGCTTTTTAAAAAAAATCATTTATTTACTTATTTACTTTTAGTTTACAACATTCAGTTCTACAAGCTTTTAAGTTCCAAATTTTCTCCTCCTCTCTCTCCTTCCCCCCTTCCCCTTATGGTGGCATGCAATCCAATATAGGTTCTACAAATACCTTCACATTAAATATTAGTCAATTGTAAAGAAGGATTATCACCAATGGCATGAACGAGAAAGAAGGAACAAAACAAAACAAAAAAGAGAGAGTACAATTAGTTTGCTTCAATTTGCATTCAGACCCTGTAGTTCATTCTTTGGATGTGGGCAGCCCTTTCCATCATTTGTCTTTTGGAGTTGCTTTATAGCCTTGCATTGCTGAAAGGAGCCCAGGCTATCAAAGTTAGTTGTCACAGAAATGATTTGTCTGTAATTGTGTACAATGTTCTCCTGGTTCTGCTCCCCTCACTCAGCACCAGTTTGTATAAGTCTCTCCAGGTTATTATAAAGTCTGTCTGCTCTTCATTTCTTATAGCACAATACTATCCTATTACATTCATATAGCACAACTTGTTTAGCCATTCCCTAATTGATAGACATCCCCTTGATTTCCACTTCTTTACCACCACAAAAAGAGCTGCTATAAATATTTTTGTATGAATAGGTCCTTTCCCCCCTTATGTGATCCTTTGACATCAATTTATCAGCATTTATCATTTTCCTGTTTTGTCATGTTAGCCAATCTGATCAGTGAGATGTGGTAACTCAGAGTTGTTTTGATTTGCATTTCTCTAATCAATAGTGATTTAGAGCATTTTTTCATATGATTATAGGTATCTTTAATTTCTTCCTCTGAAAACTGCCTGTTCATATCCTTTGACCATTTATCAATTGGGGAATGACTTGTATTCTTATATGTTTGATTCAGTTCTCTGTGTATTTCAGAAATGAGGCCTTTATAAGAGACACTAATTGTAAAAATTCTTTCCCAATTTTCTGCTTCCCTCGTATTCTTGGTTACATTGTCTTTGTACAAAAACTTTTCAATTTAATGCAATCAAAATTAGCCATTTTGAATTTTGTAATGCTCTCTATCTTCTGTTTGGTCATAAATTCTTCCCTTCTCCATAAATATGATAGGCAAACTATTCCTGGCTCTCCTAGATTGTGAACCCATTTAGACTTTATTTTGGTATATGGTGTAACATATTGGTCTATTCCCAATTTCTGCCGTACTATTTTCCAGTTTTCCCAGCAGCTTTTGTCAAATAGTGAGTTTTTATCCCAGAAACTGGAGTCATTGGGTTTATGAAACAGTAGATTACTATAGTTATCTACTACTATGCCTTGTGTGTTTATTCCACTGATCTACCACTCTATTTCTCTTTTTAAAAATTTTTAAAAATTTATTTTTAGTTTTCAACATTAATTTCCACAAGGTTTTGAGTTACACATTTTCTCCCCATCTTTCCCCTACCCCCACCCCAAGATAGCAAGCCTAGTGAAAACCCCTTCCCCCAATCTGGTCTCTCTTATATCCACCCCCATACCCCTTCTAAAATTCTAGTAGGGCAAGATGGATTTCTATGCCCCAGTGCCTGTATATCTTATTTGCGAGTGGCATGTAAAAAACAATTTTGTTTTGTTTTGTTGCTTTTTGGAGGGTGAAAGGCAGAACAGTTGGGGTTAAATGAGTTGCCCAAGGTCATATGGCTAGTAAGTGTTAAGTGTCTGAGGCCACATTTGAACTCAGGTCCTCCTGACTCCAGGGCTGTTGCTCTATTCACTGCACCACCTAGCCGCCCCAAAACAATTTTTTTTAACATTTCTTTTTTAAAACTTTGATTTCCAGATTCTTTCCCTTATTTCCTCCTCACCCACCCCCACTGGGAAAATAAGCAATTCAATATAGGTTGTACATGTGTAGTTATGCAAAACATTTCCGTAGTAGTTATATTGTGAAAGACTAACTATATTTCCTTCCATCCTGTCTTGCTCCCCACTTATTCTATTTTCTACTTTGAGCCTGTCCCTTTTCAAAAGTATGTGTTTCTAATTACCCTCTCCTCCAATCTGCCCTCCCTTCTATCATGCCCCTCTTATCCTCTTCCCCCTATTTTCCTACAGGGTAAGATATCCAATTGAGTATGTTATTCCCTCCTTAAGCCAAATTCAGTGAGAATAAGGTTATCCCATTCTGTTTCACCTTCCTGGTCTTCCCCTCCATTGTAACAGTTTTCCCTTGCCTCTTTTATATGAGATAATTTACCCTATTCTATCTCTCCCTTTCTCCTTCTACCAATATATTCCTCTCTCATCTCTTAATTTTATTTTTTATATATCATCACTTCATATTCAACTCATCCTGTGTCTTCTGTCTATGTAGACACATACACACATATAAACACAATCACATATATATATTTATACACACATACACCCTCCTATAATACACAATTTTGTATGTATACATTTATATTCCCTTTGACTATCCTCATACTGAGAAAAGTCTCATGAGTTACAACTAATGTTTTTCCATGTAGGAATGTAAGTAGTTCAACTTTAAAAAGTTCCTTATGAATTCTTCTTCCTGTTTACCTTCTCGTGCTTCTCTTGCTTCTTGTATTTGAAAGTCAAATTTTCTGTTCAGCTCTGGTTTTTTTATCAAGAATGCTTGAAAGTCCTCTATTTCATTGAATAACCATATTTTCCCCTGGAACATTACACTCAATTTTGCTGGGTAGGTGATTCTTGGTTTTAATCCTAGCCCCTTTGACCTCCAGAATATATTCTGAGTCTTTTAATCCCTCAATGTAGAAGCTCGTAGGTCTTGTCTTGTCCTGATTGTGTTTCCAGAATACTCAAATTGTTTTTCCCTGGAAGTTTGTAATAGTTTCTCCTTGCCCTGCGAACTCTGGAATTTGGCTAGAATATTCCTAGGAGTTTTCTTTGTGGGATCTTTTTCAAGAGGCGATTGGTGAATTCTTTCAATTTCTATTTTGCCATCTGGTTCTAGAACATCAGGGCAATTTTCTTTGATAATTTCTTTTTTTATTTCAGGTTATGAAGGGCTTTGTTTTTTTTAATTAACTTTTGTTTATTTTTTGGTTTACATCATTGATTTCCACAAGATTTTGAGTTACAAATTTTCTCCCCGTCTTTCCCCTACCCACCACCCCAAAATAGCAATCCCACTGTATACCCCCTCTCCCAATCTGCTCTCTCCTATATCCTTCCCTATCTCACCCCTCTGACTTTCTGGTAGGGTAAGATGGATCTCCCTATCCCCATGCCAGACAGGTAATTCAATACAGGCCATTCATGTGTAGTTACACAGCACATCTCCACAATGAACATATTGTGTAACACTGACTATATTTCCTTGCTTTCTATCCCACCCTCCACTTGTTCTGTTCTCTACTTTGTACCTGTCCCTTTACAGAAGTTCGTGCTTCTAATAACCCTCCCCCCCCAAGCTGCCTTCCCCTCCATCATCCCCCCCTCTCATACTCTTCCCCCCTACTCTCCTGTGGGGCAAGATACCCAGTTTAGAGTGTATGTCATTGCCTCCCTAAGCCAAATTCAATGAGAGTGAGGTTGATCCATGCCCTTTTTGCCTTCCTGTTCTTCCCTTCCATTGTGACAGTTATCCCTTTCTTCTTCTATATGAGATGACTAACCCCATTTTGTCTCTCCCTGTCTCCTCTCATTCTGTTCCTCTCCCACCTCTTAATTACACCTTTTAAAATATCATCCCTTCATTTTCAACTGATCCTGTTCCCTCTGTCTACATACACATAAATACTCGCACTCACATATGTATTCATATACATATATACCCTCCTATATAGACATGTGTATGTATACATACATATATGTATATATATATATATATATATATATATATATATATATGTATATACATATACACACACACATTTACATTCCCTTCACCTATCCTCATACTGAGAAAAGTTTCATAAGTTACAATTATCATTTTTCCCACATTGGCATGTAAATAGTTCAACTTTAATAAATTTCTTATGATTTCTTTTCTATGTTTACCTTTTCATGCTTCTTGTGTTTGAATGTCAAATTTTCTGTTCAGTTCTGGTTTTTTCCTCAAGAATGGTGGAAAGTCCTCCACCTCATTGAATGACCATATTTTCCCCTGAAACATTAT
>CM053581.1:141986624-142020539 GCA_028627135.1 Pseudochirops cupreus | reverse complement strand
CCCTGAACTAGGTAAATGGTATTTGATTGATTAAAGTAAGATTGTTAACCCACTTTGAGTTGCTTTCCTTTAGAAAAGCAGATCTAAGAACCTGTGCTAGTAGCCGCCCTGGGTGTGCTGGGGTGCTTGCTGTTACACAGCAGTAGCAGCATCTGTCTAGCACATGGCACAATGCCTGGCACATAGCAAGAGCTTAACAAATACTAAGTGACAACTGTTCCCGCCTTACCATTCTTCTGCTATCAACATAACTTGGGCCCTCACTTCTTCTCACCAGAACTATAGCAGTAACCTTTTCACAGGTGCCCCAAACTCCAGCCTCTCCGTCCCCCAACATGGCCCCTATACTAGTACAAGATCAACCTTCCTAATGCCTGGGTATTATTACCTCTAGCCCCTGATCAAAAGCCATCATTGGTTCTTCAATGTTAAAGTCTAAACTCCTTAGAATAGAACTCAAGGCCCTCCACAATTTGACGTTAACCTTTCTTTCCAACTTTATCTCATATTATTCTCTCTCATTTACTCTATGCTTTGTACAAATTGTACTACTTCCTATCCCCTAAGTGCATCCCCACCTTAATTTCTTACACTATACCTGACGTGACCCTCCCTTCCATTTTTTCTGTTGAAATGTTATTGTTATTCCAGCCCCAGATCAAATGTGAATCCCTCCATTGTGGCCTTCCCTTAGTGCCTCTCCAGCTGAATATACTTACTTTCTCATCTTATCTCACATCAGTGTTCCTGCTGCCTGCTTATTATGTTCTAATTTGTGTTATTTATCTATGCATCTATCTTATCACCCCTTCCAGAGTTTAAGCTCCAGGAGAGCAAGGCTGCTATCACATTCATCTTTGTAAGTCCTCCAGCATACTAAATTAGACCTGGTAGGCACTTAATTAATGAATATAATTACATATTTATGTCGCATACTGGGTAGAATGATGAATATACATTCAGGAAGATGAGTTTAAATTCAGTCTAAGATGCTTAACTAGCTTTGTGATCCTAGACAAGTCACTTAACTTCACACTGCCTCAGTTTCTTTCTCCTTAAAATGAAGGAAATAATTGAACTTACATGTCAGATTTGTTATGAGAATAAGATGAAACAATACTTGAAAAGTGTTTTATAAATTTCAAAGGGGCATAAAATGCTATCTGTTGTTGTTTTTGTTATCATTACGATTATAGTACCCACTGAATCTACCATAGTTCTTTTTTTTTCCAATTCATTTATTTATTTTTAGTTTTCAACATTCATTCCCACAAGGTTTTGATTTACAATTTTTCCCCTGTCTTTCCCCTACCCCCACCCCAAAACAGCAAGCCTACTGAATACCCCTTCCCCAAATCTGTTCTCTCTTATATTCTCCCCCATTCACCCCCTAACTTTCCAGTAGGGCAAGATGGATTTGTATACCCAAGTGCCTGTATATCTTCTTTCCCAGTTGCATGTAAAAACAAAAAATTTTAACATTTGTTTTTACAACTTCAAGTTCCAGACTTTTTCCCTTCTTCCCTCCACCCATCCCTACTGGGAAGATAAGCAATTCAATGTAGGTTGCGCATGTGCAGTTACACAAAACATTTCCATAGTAGTTATATTGTGAAAGACTAACTATATTTCCCTCCATCCTATCCCTCCCCTCACCTATTCTATTTTCTCCTTTGACACTATCCTTTTCAAAAGTGTTTGTTGCTAACTACCCTCTCCCCCAATCTGCCCTCCCTTCTGTCATCCCCCCTCTTATCCCCTTCCCCCTATTCTTCTGTAGGTTGAGATACCCAATTGAGTGTGTATGTTATTCCCTCCTCAGGCCAAATTCAACGAGAGTAAGGTTGACCCATTCCCTTTCACCTTCCTGCTCTTCCCCTCCATTGTAATAGCTTTCTCTTGCCTCTTTTATATGAGATAATTTATCCTGATTTATCTCCCCCTTTCTCCTCCCAATATATTCCTCTCTCACCTCTTAATTTTATTTTTTAGATATCATCCCTTCATATTCAACTGATCCTGTACCCTCTGTCTATGTATACATGTACATACATATGCCAACACTCACATATATATTTATATACACATATACCCTCCTATACATACATATATGTACATATATTCTCTTCAACTATCTTCATACTGAGAAAAGTCTTATGAGTTACAATTATCATTTTTCCATGTAGGAATGTAAATAGTTCAACTTTAATAAATTTGTTATGATTTCTTCTTGTGTTTACCTTCTCATGCTTCTCTTGCTCCTCGTAGTTGATAGTCAAATTTTCTGTTCACCTCTGGTTTTTCATCAGGAATGCTTGAAAGTCCTCTATTTCACTGAATGACCATATTTTCCCCTGAAGCATTATACTCAGTTTTGCTGGGTAGGTGATTCTTGGTTTTAATCCTAGCTCCTTTGACCTCCTGAATATCATATTCCAAGCCCTTCAATCCCTCAATGTAGAAGCTGCTAGGTCTTGTGTTATCCTGATTGTGTTTCCATAATATTCAAATTGTTTCTTCCTGACTGCTTGTAGTAGTTTCTCCTTGACCTGGGAATTCTGGGATTTGGCTATAATATTCTTAGGAGTTTTCTTTTTGGGGATCTTTTTCAAGAGGCTATCAGTGAATCCTTTCAATTTCTATTTTGCCCTCTGGTTCTAAAATATAAGGGCAATTTTGCTTGATAATTTCTTGAAAGATGGTGTGTAGGCTCTTTTTTTGATCATGGCTTTCAGGTAGCCTAATAATTTTTAAATTATCTCTTCTGGATCTATTTTCCAGGTCAGGGGTTTTTCCAGTGAGATATTTCACACTGCCTTCTATTTTTTTTCATTTGTTTGGATCTGTTCTATAGTATCTTGATTTCTCATAAAGTCATTAGCTTCCAACTGCTCCAGTCTAATTTTGAAGGAATTATTCTCTTCATTGATTTTTTGAAATTCCTTTTCCACCTGGCAAATTTAACTTTTTAATGCATGCTTCTTCTCATCGACTTTTTGGGCCTCTTTTGCCATTTGAGTTAGTCTATTTTTTAAGGTGCTATTTTCTTCAGTATTTTTTGGGTCTCCTTTAGTAGGTTGTTGACTCATTTTTCATGATTTTCTTGCATCATTCTCATTTCTCTTCCCAATTTTTCCTCCACTTCTCTAACTTGATTTTCAAAATCCTTCTTGAGCTCCTCCATGGTCTGTAACCAATTCATATTTTTCTTGGAAGCTTTTGATGCAGGAATTCTGACTTCATTGTCTTCTTCCCTTTCCATGCTTTAATCCTTTTTGTCCCCAAAAAAGGAATCTAAGGTTTGATTGCTCTGCTTGCTTTGCTTGCTCTGCTTGCTCATGTGGCCAGTCAATTACTTGACTTTTGAGCTCCTTGCCACAGTAGAACTCTGCTTCCAGAATAGAGAGAGATTTGTCCCAAATCTCTGGGGTTTTTGCAGCTGCCATAACTATTAAGAGGGTGCTCCCTGTATAGCCCTACAAGCTCTGGCACACTGGCCACACACCCCAGGACCACTACCCAAGACCATGATCCAGATCCAAGCAGGTTAAAGCAAGAGCAATTACCCTCTGAATGGTCTCTTGGTCCCCCTACAATCTGCATGCCAGGAGCTCTAAAAGCAGCCAGGTGGCAGCAGCTGCAGCCATCACCATGCCCCTTCCACGTCTCACCCCAGGGGCAGAGGCCAGACCATGCTCTTCTGTCCCCCTGTTCCAACAGAGTTCCACACTGATCTTTTACTTTGTCTTTGGTGTTTATGCATTGAGAAGTCTAGAAACCACCACAGCTGCTGGTGATTCATTCTCCTGAAGTCTGCTCCAGCTGCTGTTGGTTGAGGCCTCCCTGGGGCCAGAACCATGTGCGGCTCATGTGAGACTGTGCTCTGCTCCCAGCCTGGTGCAGTAGATCCTTCCTGTCGACCTGCCAGGTTGTCTTCAGTGGGAGATTCGTTCCTGTCACTTTGTGGGTTCTGCAGCTCTAAAATTTGTTTAGAGTCATTTTTTTATATGTATTGGAAGTGATTGGAGCTGGAGCATGCCAAGTTTGTGCTTCTACTCTGCCATCTTGGCTCAGCCCCCCTGCAACTCCATAGGAATTCTTTAAAGGAAGATATAAGCAGTTTGGGGAAGAGGGCTTCTCTGAGGAGTAAAGACTTCAGCTGAGCTGGGTATATTTTGAATCAATAGAAGGTGAGGAGATCGTTATAAGCAAAAATATACAACAACATGATTGCAAGGAATAAGCATGATATATTCTTTAAGTGATGCCCTTAGGCTCACAAGATGTAAGAAGGATGCTGGGGAGTTATGGAAAATGAAGTTGGATAAGTAAGGCAGGACAAGATTTGGTGCAGTAGGAAACTGAGATGATTTTGAAGCAGAAGAGTGATAAATAATACTTTTGAAGGGAGATTTGCCTAGCAGCAATGTATAGCATGGAGTAAAGGAGGGAGAGGGTAGATCCAGGAAGGCCAACTAGGAGGTAGTTGAAATAATCCATAACTAATATGGGAAGGGACACAGAGAAGGAAATATTATGTGATTTAATCTAGTGGGTAAAACACTGGACTACAAATGAGAAATCCCACTTGGGTAGTTATTCACTGTATGACTCTGGGCAAGTCATACACTCTCTCAGTGCCTTGGTTTCTTCTCCTAAAAAAGTGAGGTGATTGAATTAGATGGTCTTTAAGTTCCTTTCCAGCTCTAAATCTATGATACTATCATCCATATGAAGTGTCTGAAATAAGGGAAAATCTGGGCAAAACATGGTAGAGAGAAAAGAGTCCTGCCTCTGGAGTTAGAGGATCGGGGTTCAGTATTCACTTAGGATGCTTACTACTTTTGTGACTTTCGGTGAGCTACCTCACCTCTCTGCATTGAGGTGGCACCATAGTGCATAGCAGGCCGGGCATAAAAATACCCTTGACTACTGAAACCATTGGGCAGTTACATGGTACAGTGCACAGTGTGCTGGGTCTAAAGTCAGGAAGACTCATCTTCCTGACTTCAAATCTAGCCTCAGATACTTACTAGCTATGTGATCCTGAACAAGTCATTTTACCCTTTTTGCCTCAATTTCCCCATCTGTAAAATGAGCTGGAGAAGGAAATGGCAAACCACTCCAGTGTCTTTGCCAAAAAAAACCACCCCAAACTGGGTCACAAAGAGTTGGACACAACTGAAAAATTACTGAAGAGCAAACAACAATAACACCTTCCTAGTCCTCAGTTTCCTCATCTGTAAAATAAGAGGCCTGGACTAGATGGCCTATCTGAGGTTCCCTGAAGCTATAGATCTTTTGTTCTATGTGAGAGCCCTTGAGAAGGTATGACATAGAAGGGAAAAGCTTTCATCTTTCTTGACATAATTGATCCTGTCCATATCACTGCAGGTTATCCCCTAAGCCCAAATAGGGAACAGAACAGAGTGAGTTACTTTCCTCAGGCAACAGCTTGCCTCAGGGAGGACATTTTTTTGTTGTTGTTGAGTCATCCAACAACCTTCTGAGCCAACCAGATGTTCTGGTAGCTCTTGCCCCATTTTAGTCATCTCCCCTCCCTCTTCTCTTTCCTTTTCCCCTGCTGTCTTCCTAGCTCACCATTCTAGGATGGGGAGTGATGAGGGTGTGGAGAATGTATTAGAAGGTGCAGATGTTTGGAATTTTGGCTCAGTTGGCCAGGAATAAGAACAATGCTGCATCATGCTGACACTGCAGAAGTGGTCAGGAAGGGAAGAAGGAACCTTTTTTACAGCAGGTACTGTTAATTTCCTATTAATAGGAGCTCAGTCAACTTTGGCATTTTCTTTGGGCTCTGAGAAAACACTGAATATTTTGGTGCTAAATACAATCAATATCCTCCTAATTTCCTTAAGACCCCCAGGCTATCCCTTAAAGAAAAAGGACGTCAAGGGACCTTGAGAGGTCATTTAGTCTTCCTCCTTGTCTCCAGACGTGCTCAGACTGACAAGATCCTTACATGTCTAGGGAATGGGCTAAATTTCCCTGAGAATTATTCTAATATATAACTACTTTGTTTTCTGTTCTGTGGCAAGGCTCATATGTGGAGATTTGGATTTTTAAGACATAAATCAATAGTATCTTTTCAAAGAGGGAAAGAAACCTTTATTAAATACATACTATGTGCCAGGTAGCATGTGGAGCACTTTATGGATGTTTGATCCTCACAACAAACATGGGAGGTAGGTACTCTTATTCTTCCCCATTTTGCAGGTGAGAAAACTGAGGCAAACAGAGGTAAGTGATTTGCTGAGTCTGAGGCTAGATTTGATTTCGGATCTTCCTGACTACAGGCTGAGTTCTCTGTCCACTATGCTACTTAGCTGATTCTTGGGGACCAGGGCTACATCTTATACATTTTGATACCCTTACCTATACCCTCACATAGTGCCTTGTCCATAGTAGGTAGTCAAGGAGATGAAGTGTAAAGAGCACCCAATTTGAAGTCAGAGGATCTGGATTCAAATTTTGACACTACAACCTTAGGCAAGTCATCATTTTTCCTTTTTCTGGATCTCAATTTTCTCATTTGCAAAACAAGTAGGTTGCATTAGATGGCCACTATGCTCACTTCCACATCTAAAAATCGAGGATGCCGTTTATTACCTGTGCCAACATGTTGAATGAATGGAGGATTCTTTGGAACTTGGCTCTGCACTCCTTCTTTCCCCCGTTTCCTCTTTTCTGAGAGAGGAAGCACAATTTCTAAGTGTATCAGACATTTTATCAACATGCGAAGTTAAGGCAGTGCTAAAAGGTATGCTGTAAGGCAAATGATCAAGAATTCCAAATCCACAGAAAACATACTATGAAATTGCTTTTTTCCCCATACCTTGCATCCTTAGAAGCAACTTTTTTTATTCTCTGCCGCCCTCTGGTGGTTGTCTTATATTTAAATTCTATCCCACATCTAGCCCCAAGCACACTCACCTTCCTTTCCAGGATTGAGAATTCCTCTATACACTGCACTACACACACACACATACATACATACATACACACACATACATACACACATTTACATACATGATGGGTATGTGCCTATATATATATGTATACACACACATATACGTATATATACACAAATACACATAAGTATGTTTATAGGTGTGTATATACACCCATACATATTGGTTAGTCATTTTTCAGCCCTGTCCAACACTCCATGACCCCATTTGGAGTTATCTTGGCAAAGATACTGGAGTAGTTTTCTCATTCCCTCCTTTATCTCATTATACAGATGAGGAAACAGGGTTAACTGACTTGCCCAGGGTCACACAGCTAGCAAGTTCTGAGGTCAGATTTGAACTCAGGAAGATTCATCTTCTTGCCTCCAGGCTCAATGTTCCATCCACTGTGCCACCTGGCTGCCCTACATATACATATACACACACATGCACATATGTGCACACACATGTACATGTATGCATACGGGCACATATATGTGTGGGTATGTGCATATATGTATATATGTTTTATATATGCCTGATACATATATGCATATATCACACGCATATACATGCATGTGTATATACATGTATATGTATATGCATATATCCATAAATGTGTTTGCATTTTATATATTTATACATGTCTGTGTATTGTATATGTATATATGTCTGCGCACATGTATGTGTTTCATAGGCAAAAGATATCGACAGATTCTTTGCTCTGTCAGTTTATCTACTCTCACTTAATAGGAGAGTTTAAGGTCTCCCTCTCATTTTCCCACCCAGCTGCAAATCCTACTCTTTAAATTTTTTGTTGTTTGTTAAATGATGAGCCTTTATTAAATATCCTACTTCAGGCAAAGTACTGTGTTAACATTGAGGAAATAATTTAGTTCAGGCACAGGCACTGCTCTCATGAAGCTTATCCTGATGACTGATTGATCAGTGAACGGATGTGCCAGGATGAGTCTTTCCCCCTTCTCTCCCCAATAATCCTCCCCTCCCATGTTCTTTCCTGGTTCCTGTTGCATACAAAAGAGGGCAGATCCTCTTCCCCTGAAGTAAGCTTGCCCTTAAATGACCCTGGCTGGTATCTGGAGAATCTTCCAGTCTTCAAACAGTTCTGCCCAATGAACCAGCCATTGACTGCTGAGCTGCTGAAGAGGCCAGGGCAAGGCTCAGCAGGCTTGAAGACTACTTGTGACTTTTATTACTTCACCTAAGAACATGAAAGTATGGTTATCAGTTATAAGGTCTTGCTTAAAAATAGTTGTAATGCGTAATTTTGTTTGTTGAGTTGTGCAAGCTTATATAAGTGGTTTATCAGTACAGGCAATTGCACTGAGGATTGGTCTATTTAAGGAAGTTAGGTCGTACAGTGGAGAGAGCTGGCCCTGGAGTAAGGAAGATCTGAGGTCAAATATGGCCTCAGATACTTACTAGCTGTGTGACCCAGGGCAAGTCACTTAACTTCTGTCTGCCTTAGTGTTCTCAACCATAAAATGGGGCTGACAATAACCCAAGATTGTTGGGAAGACCAAATGAGACAATATTTGGAAAGTTCTTAGTGCCTGGCATATAGCAGGTACTTAATTAATGTTCCTTTCCTTCTGTCTATATCTAAGATCAGAATGATACTTTTAAATGCAGAAAGTAAAATACATATGATCACAAAGAAAGCCAACGATAGAATAAAACAGCTATTAAAACACATCTGAAAGTCTAATATGTACCAGACACATACACCATAGACATCATCTGGGAGGCTGCAGTTAAGTTCCCACTTGACAGCTCTAGGAGAAGAGGCCTCCCAGAAAACCTTGGCTCCGAGAGAGGAAGGGAATCAGGCAGCAGCAGAAGGAAGGGTGACTCAGCAGATGCTGCCTGCTCATCAGAGGACACGCAGTGCTCCCAGGCAATCCCTTTGTCTGCACTGCAGCTCTGCTGTTTATCTCTGAGAAAGTCCCTTAACCTCTCTGGGCCAGAATCAAGCATTTTCTGGGCAATCTGTTCTGCCTAGACATCAAGGTGGGTTATGATAAAGGGATGAGGTCTGAATTGAATTCGATCCAATTCACCAAGTATTTATTAAGTGCCTATGATGGGCTTGACACTGTCCTAGGCACTGGTGATAAAAAGGAAATACTCTCTGCCCTTGAGATCCTTATGTTTTGAATGGAGGGAGAGAGGGAAGGTGGTGACAAAGCAGATAAGCGTATAAGAAAATACAAAAAGAAAGTAAATAAGGATTTATTAAGGAGGTCCTATGTGCCAAGTATCGTGCTAAGGGCTGGGAATAGAAATCCAAGCAAAAAGACCGATGGTCCCTGCTTTCTTTGTGAGTCCAGTAGGAAAAGACAACATCGAAAGGGGACCCAAAAATCCGGGCTGGGGGTTGATGAGGGGATGAAGGGATGACTTTGAAGTCCAGAAAGTCAGCGCCAGGGCCAGGAGGGGAACGAAGGTAAGTGATGCCGGAAGGTGGTCACCAAGGAGAGAAGGGGGAGCAGGCCTCACAGAGAGCAGGATGCTGTAGGGTCAGGAAGGCCCAGGTACTGAGGAAGGTTACAGGATGAGGCAGTGGTAGAGGAACGATTCTAAAGTCCAGAAAGTCAGGAACAGGCCAGGAGGGGAACGAAGGTAGACCAGGCTGAGCTCCTTCACAAAGTGGAAGCTTCAGGAGGAACTCACCAATGGAAAGAAGGGGGGAACAAGGCAGAAAGATCATACGCCTCTCCCTCTCCCAATTATCACTTGATAACTGGGGCAATTGGGCAAAACGAGTCAAGAGACAGTCCCTAAGCCAAACCATAGGGGGAAAGTAACAAAACTAAGAGTACTAAATGATGGGTCTAAGGAAGAAGGGCATTCTAAATATAACAGGGATGACTGATGACCCCACTCTCTCAGGGCCAGACTTGCTGTGTTTTACCCCCACTCCAAGGCTCTTCAGTATGATAAAGGGATTGGGAGATCTCTTCTTTGCTTAAGCTCTGACATGGCTATATTCCATTTTACTGCTCATCACCAGATTAGCTTTTATAAAGTAGTGTTAGGTGGTTCAATGGATAGAGCACTAGGCCTGGAGTCAGGAAGACTCATCTTCTGGAATTCAAATCCAACCTCACACACTTACTAGCTGTGTGATCCTGGGCAAGTCACTTTACCCTGTTTGCCTCAGTTTCCTCATCTGTTAAATGGGACACCAAATGGGGTCACAAAGAGTCAGACATGACTGAAAAAGCACCGAACAACAACAACGAGTCCTGATCTATTTCCATAAGCAGTGATAATGCCTGTAAAGAAACATCAGCTTCTTCCCCTGCATGAGGACTAACTGTGGCTGTGGGGGTTCTGTGTGTCTAAATGTAAATAGGAAATCTCAAGTGACTAGAGAGGTGGCTGTGCTGTGTAAAGCAGCCCTGGTAGTCTGCTGTAAGAGTGGGCAAGCCTGCATATTGTTTCTGAGAACAAGCCAGGCAAAGAGAAGTCTTGTATAGATAGAGAAACATGCCGCAGCAGCAAGGGGAGGAGGGGTAAGGCAGTAAAATTCCATAGAATTAACAAGTAGAGAAGGAAAGGAGACAGAAAGATGAATTCAATACAAGAAACATTTGTTAGGAGACTATCAGCTGCAAGGTGCCCTGCCAGGAGCTGGGGGTACAAAGAGAAAAGAGAAAATAACCCCTGTGTTCAAAGACTTTGCGTTAGACTAGAGGGAGGCAACATGCAAAATGCCAAGCATATGCAGATGCTTTGAGGAGGAAGGAGAGAGTGCTAAAGGAATCCAGAAATGTCTTCCTAAGGGAGGGCCTACAGCAATGAGGCCAGGATGATCCTTGGGGCCAGGAGCTGTGCCCTTTTGGGTTTTCTGACCATAGTACCTAGCACTGTTTATGGAATAGATAAATGAGGGAGAGATAGGCTGTAGAAAAGGTACATTGTGGACAAAAGATAATAAATATAATGGAAGCAATCAGGGGAACACCCTGATCTGCCATACTGAGGCACCGTGCCCACAGAAGGGAGCCAGAGAACAGTAGGCATTCCTATGGAATTAGGCATGAGTCCTGATCTCTGTGAGATCTTGTCCCTTGCTAAAAGACATGGGCAACCCAGTAACTGTGAGTAGTGCCCTGGTTTGGCAGGTCATGGGGACTCCCTGATTAGCTCTTGTCACACATGGAATAAAAACGGGACACAGGACTTTACCTTTGCAGGAGGAAAGCATCCTTTTTGTCTAACTGGTCACAGCATTGAGTTAAAGGAGCTGAGGCACCGGCAAATGAATAAGGGAGCATCAGACATGCTGCACAGTGATAAATCCTTGCTACATCATCCCCCTGAAGAGGAGTCATGATAAACTGTTCTAGCTCTATTATTCTAGCCAAAAAACCCCATTAAGTTGTACACATTAAGTCCCCAACACTGCTAACTGAAGTGGGGCCATGAACAAGTATGAATCCTCACCCCAACATTGCAAAGTCTCCTGTCTCTTTAGCCCTGCAAAGCAATCGACTTCCACTCCCTCTGAAACCCACCTGCAGTGTGAGAGCTCAAAAAACCCATTGATGCAATTCTGTTGGAATTTAGTACAGTTTACAAGTAGGGGTGGCTGGGTGGTGCAGTGGATAGAGTGCCAGGCCTGGAGTCAGGAAAACTCATCTTCCTGAATTCAAATCTGGCCTCAGACACTTACTAGCCGTGTGACCCTAGCAAAGTCACTTAACCCTGTTTGCCTCGTTTTCCTCACCTGTAAAATGAGCTGTACAAGGAAATAGCAAACCACTGTACTAATTTTGCCAAGAAAAATCCAAATGGGGCCACAAAGCATTTGACATGACTTAAAAACAACAACAAAATATTTATACTGCACTTACTATGTGCCCAGGCATTGTACTAAGTGCTTTATAATCATTATGTCTTTATCTCACAACACTGGGAGGCAGGTGCTGTTATTATCCTCATTTCACTGATGAAGAAACTGAGGAAAACAGAGGTTAAAGTTCTCACAGCTGCTAAGTGTCTGAGTCGGGATCTGAACTTCAGGTCTTCCTGCCTCCAAGCCCAGCCACCTAAGTGCTGCATAAATCAATCCAATGTTTTGGGAAGGAAGGCTTCCTTTTAGAGCTCTTACCATAGTGTGCACACAAATGGAGAATGAGAACCATCTGTCAGTCACCTCCTACTCTTGCTACATAGCTAGACCAACTCTGGTCCATGTGAGACAGTTGGCCTGGTGGGAAAAGTACTGGATATATAGTGAGAAGATGAGACTTCAAATCCTTTCTCTGTCACTTAGGACTTGAGTTATTTTGGTCGGTTTCTTCAACATGGCTGGATCAAAGATTCTTAATCTTGGGTCTACAGATCTCCAAAGAAAGGGGTACAGGCATAGGAGCCCTGGGAGTGGCAGCCACTCTCCTGAGGGAAGTCAGCTCTCCTCTCCACATCCCAAACAACTGTCACATGCGGAGCAGGCAAGTCAGCCTAACTGAAGTAGCAAGATCCCCTGAGGGAGAGACAGGAGGCAGCATGTGCCAGGCAAGTTGAATTACCCCACCACCACCACCTTGGTTACCATCTCACCTCAGACCCTGATACTCCCAGCCCAGGGCCTCAACCCCAAGATCATTGGCAATTGCATTGCTTCCAGCCTAGCACCCTCAGCCATCATCCTGAGAAGCAGCTTCCATGGTGATTGCTCCTGAAGATGAAATAGCCACAGCTACTAAAGATGAAGAAAAGAAAGGTTTTGCCACCAAAAGTCTTGGCACTGTCAGTTCAATATCAGTGGAAATGCTGTTCAAGAAGAGGCATTACCATGGGCTTTGCTATTATACCCTAAGGAGCTTTTCCATCTCTGACTTTCAGTTGAACCCCACCATAGATATTATCTCCCTCATTAGAACATGAGTTCCTTGAGAGCATGGGCCTGTCTATATCCGTAGCACATGGAAAGCACTTCCTAAGTCTCTTATTCATCCATTTATTCATTCACTCATTCCACGAATAGATTTAAAGGGATCTGTGAATTTAGATGGAAAAAATAGCTCTTTATTTTCACTTCAATTATGAATGTAGGCAACAAATGTGATTCTGAGGAGTTACTAGGCTTCACCAAAATGTCAGAGTGCTCCACAACACAAAAGAGGTCAAGGTCCCCTGGCCTAGATATACAAGACAGTCATTAAAGTCCCTTCTGACTCTAAAATCTATGGCTGTTCCTGACCCTTTATACTTCTATAGTACAATTCTTAATTGATATGGTACAATTTACCTATGTCCACTATGCTTTTCTCCATTGCCCTCTGGATGAACCCCAGTTTTAATTCTTCCGAAACTATAATAATCCATGACTCATATGACATCATCAGGAGAATGTTGGTAATAAAAAAGATGGGCCTTTAATTCAAGGAGAAGCCTGAAGTCATAAAAATGAAACAAAACAAAACAAAACCACCATACAGTTTCCCAAAGGAAATCCAGCCTGTTCTCCTCCTCTTCCTTCTCTTGCTCAATTTATTTCCCATCCTCCTCATCTGCCCAAGTTGTAGGTACTGATAGACTCTCTCCTTGGGTTTTCCATCAAACTGAATGTCATATTCTGGACAATAGGCATCTGGCATCTACTTTCTTGTATGGATAGTTAGTCAATTAATGGGCATTTATCAAGCACTTAATGTACTCCATATAGTGTATTAAGGACTGGGGATACACACACAAGGCAAAATTATCAGGTTAAACTTATTTAGTATAACAACAACAACAAACGAGAACAACAAATCACATTTGTACAGTACTTTCAGGTTTACAAAGTTGCTTTCCCCAAAAGCAACCAAGGATCGGATGTGTAGCCAAGAAACCTGGATTCAAACTGTGACAAGGACATTTGTTTTCTGTGTGAATCACTTTCCCTCTCCGAGCCTCAATGACCAGTTATGGAATACAGTGATAATAAAACTTGACTACCCACCTAATTAAGTTGCTGTGAGGAAAGTGCCTGATGCATCGTAGGCATTTAATAAAATGCTTGTTGACTTGCAGCCCTTAGAGTTCTATATAAGTTGTGAGTAATTATTATTATGAAGAAAATAAAACAAGAGACTTATCTTGTTCCGACCAGATGATGCTTTATGAAAGACACTTCCTTGATTGTATGGATATCAGTTGCTCAGTCAGTACATTGTTGGACAGGTGTTGAGTATTAACCAGTGACCTTTTCTGAGCATTCTCTTCCTTTTCTCTGCTTCCTGGCTTCCTTCAAATCCTAGCCATATGTCAATCTATCAGTAAACCCTTATGAAGCACCTACTGTGTGCCAAGGGCTGTGCTAAGCTCTAGGAATACAAAAGGAGGCAAAAGACAGTCCCTGCCTTTGGGGAGTTTACACTCTAATGGGGGAGATAAAATGCAAGCAAATATATACAAACAAGCTCTATACAGGATAAATAGGAGAGGAAAGGCACTGCTATTAAGAAGGATTGGGGAAGGATTCCTATAGGAGATGGAAATTTATTTGGGACTTGGGAAGCCAGGGAGTACAGATGTTGAAATGAAGGAAGGAGAGTGTTCTATGCATGGGGGCCCAGAGAAAATGCCCAGAGCTAAATTGATGGAGTATCTTGGTGGTGGAACAACTGGAAGGCCAGTGTCACTGGACTGAAAGGTAGGCAAATGGAGAATAAGGTGTAAGAAGACTCAAAAGGTGGGAGGGGACTAGGATATCAGGACTTTGAATACCAAACAGCATTTTTTTTTTTATTTAATGCTAGAGACAATGGGAAGCCACTGGAGTCCTATAGGGCATTCAGTCAGTAAGTCAACAGGTACTTATTAAATGCCTACTATGTGCCTGGCACTATGCTAGGTTCTGGAGATATATGTATAAAAAATGAAATAATCACTCATCTCAATGAACTTATATTTGAATAGGGGAGAAAACAAGTCCATGTAAAAACATACAGAACATCAGGTTAACGAATACATATACCAGTGAATAGACCACCGGCCTTGGAGTCAGAAGGACCTGAGTTCAAATCCAGCCTCAGACACTTAATACTTACTAGCAGTGTGAACTTGGGCAATTCACTTGACCCCAATTGCCCTGCCCTCCCCCCTCCAAAAAGCAAAAAAAAAAAAAAAATACACATACACATTAAATTATAATAATTAGTTCAATGAAAGATTATTTGAGAGGGATGGAAATAGCAGCTGGGATGACCAGGAAAGACATCACGTAGAAGATGGTGACTGAGCTGTATCTTTAAGGAGGAGGTACTCTGTGAGGCAGAAGTAAAGAAGGGAATGCATTCTAGGCATAAGGGGTGATCAGGGCAAAGACATGGAGAAGATGGAGAGCTATGAGTGAGCAACAGAGCAACCTGCTTGGTTGGATCACAGAGTTCAGGAGGGGAGATGATGTCCAATGATGTTGGAAAGATAGATTGGGAGCAGGTTGTGTAAAGATTTAAATGCTAAACTGAGAAGCTTATATTTGATTCTAGAATTAATGGGAAGCCAGTGGAGTTGGTTGGGCATAAGAGTCATGCTCAGATCTACATACCCAATCCTGAACTCTCCTCCAATCTTCAGTCCTGTATCATCAATTGCCTATTAGACTTTTCAAACTGAATATCCCAGAGACATCTTAAATTCAACTTGTCTACAACTAAACTCATTATCTTTTCCCCTAAACTCGTCCCACTTCCAAACTTTACTATTTCCATCAAAGGTACCACCATCATTCCAGGGTCTCAGGTTCATAATATCAACATTATCTTTAACTCTTCAATCTCTTCCAAAAGATATAGACTACCAGTTGCAAAATCTTGCCATTTTTACCCTCATAACATCTCCCTCATTTGACCTCTTCTTTCTACTCCTACAGCTGCTACCTTAGCTCAAGTCTTCATCACCTCTTGCTTAGATGATTGCAATGGCCTTCTAAAGGGTCACCCCACTACAAATAATTCACCACTGCAATCTGTTTAACCCCCTGCAGTCGAAGTAATTTTCCTTAAGCTCGTATCTGTGACAATCAAATCCGCGAGCTATGATTGTTACCAAAAATACGAAGGGAGAAGAAGACCAAGGACAGAACCTTAGGGCACACCCCCAGCAATGGGGTATGATGGGGATGATGGACCAGCCAAAGACACTGAGAATTAGATTTCAATCACCCACAAGTGTTCCACAGCTTTCCTTAGAAACTCTGACATGCCCCTATCTGACCATAATTTATCTTTCTACCTTTCCCTAGGCTTCATCCTGTACACCGTTTTTTGCCTTCGTCAATAACTCCATCTTCTCCATCCCTTAGTATTTTCTCAGGCTATGACCACTATTCTGTCTTCATCTCCCTTCTCTCTCTAACATCAAGCTAATAGTCAGCCATTTCAATGATTAGATCATTGATTTTAGAGGAAAAAAAGGAAAGACCTGCACAAAATAATGAAGAGTGAAATGAGCAGAACCGAGAGAATATCGTATATAGTAACAGCAGCATTGTTTTAAGAACGACTTTGAGCAAATAAGTTATTTTGTCTATTATAAATACCTAAATTGACTACAAAGGATGTATGGAGAGAGATATTTTCTGCCTATAAAGAAAGAACTGGTAAACAGAAGTATTATAGAATAATTTTACATGTATATGTATATATGTGTGTATGTGTGTTTATGTATATGTTTGAATATATATATGTTTGAATATATATATACATATATATACATATATATATATACACACATACATATGTGTGTATGGAAAGGTAGTCATCTCTAGGGTGCCTGGGGAAGGAAGAAAAACAAAGAAAAACCGTACACGATGATGTTGTTGTGTTTTTGAAAAGAATAGCAAATTGTGCATAATAGACTTGCAGTTTCAAGTACAATCATCTTTTTTTATTGTATTATGTTATGGGAGTGCTTGTTTTATTCCATAAATTAAAAATAAAATTTAAAAATTTAAAAAATCAAATCTATATAGTCCCTCTATTCTTGAATCCCTTTGTTCCTTTTCCTACCACTGCCGTTCTCTTGCCAAATGTTAGGCCTGGATTACTCTTGCCATCTGCCTCTCTCTTTTCCTGTTCATGAGTTACTGATCAAAGTTGGAAGAAATCCCAGAACTGTGCTGATTATGTACATTACAAACTCATATTATCCAACCTCAACTGGACCCTCACTGCAGCAAGGCAGCCCTTTTATTCCCCCTTAATTGATTCCCTAGCTCACTCCCCACAGAAGCTATTACAAACCTTTTCTGCCTTCTTTCCTCAAACCCCTCAAACTTCCTCCTCCTCCTTCCTCTTCTCTCTAAGGTGAGGACTTTCTTTTTACTTTACTGTAAAAACTGATGTCATTCCGTCTTTTATCACTCTCTTAACCTTAATACTCTTTTGACATCAATTCTCACACTCTTATCCTTTCTCTCAATTTCTGACAAAGAGGTGGACTTTTTTCTTGCCAACACCACCTCCTTTTCCTGTGCATTTGGTCCTATCTCCTTTTGTCTTCTCCAGCAGATTGCATTCTTAATCACTCACTCCTTGAATTTTTAACCTCTCCCTGTCATCTGGCTCTTTCTCTCCTGCCTTCAAACATGGCCATCTCCCCTATACTTAAAAGTCTTCCCTAGACCCTACTTTCCCATCAAACTATTGTCCTGTATCTCTACCTTTTTTCTCAGCAACATTCCTTGAAAATCCTGTCTATTCTTATAATCTTTTCTCTCATTTACTACTCCCCTAGCATGAGGGCAAGAGTTAGGGAGAAAAAGAAGATAGTGAATGAGGTACTGAACTCCCTAAAAAAGAAAGGAGAATGATGGGGGGATGCAGTATACTACAAGAACTTTGCGAAGTTGAAAAATTGTAAATATGTGGACTTCAAAAAGTGGAAAGTTTCCTAAATGAAAGAGGAAAAGGGGGAATGCAGAAATGACAATAGAGGGGAAGGTATGTTCAAACTCTCCCTCTGGGGCCAGAGTGACAGGGAAATTATAAACAATGCTGGAGAAAAAAATTGGGGATCCAGGCCTCTGTGAGGTCTAATAGTTAGAATGAGGACAAGAGAAAAGGTTTCTGGATGAAGGAGCATAGAAATTCCAAGGGGCATAGTGGAGGGAGGAGGCAAAGGTTTATTTGAGATAATGGATTGTATGAAGTGGAGGGAGATGAAAAAGAGAGAACATTAGGAGGACGGGGCAGAATATGGTTTTCTCCTAATTGACTATTGGCTATTTATTACAGGGATAGAGAAAGGACATTAAATCCAAGGAGTTCCTTCCCTCAATCCTATATTAACATGCATCATCCTCCTCAGTGACTCATACCTTCTAAACAAGTGCAGTTAGAACTTGGGTAGTGATTATTGCACCCTAAGCAGTGTTAATTAAAAATCCTCCAATGTGAGAGACCCTGTCCTTGCTCAGTTACTTGAAAAACACCCCTTAGGAGGCAGTGGATCTGTTACTGAAATGACTGAGATAGTTTTAAAAATTATTTTTAATCTATGGTTTACTGGAGTGCTCTGCATTTCAGAGGCAGGCTATTCAGTAGTTCCCACACATTTCTCCCATTAAAATAATTCAACATATCCATGCAAAGCACCTTGCCTTTTAAGAGCACAAAACTCTCAAGTGCAAGTTGGCATCTCCTACTCGGCACCTTACCTCTCTGTTGAGTATTTCTAGTGAGATCCCTTCTTGCTGTTGCCTACTTTTTCTTAATAACCATTAGCCTGGCATGGAATAGCTGCTCAGTATAATAAAAAAGGACATCTGGATTCTAGACCCAATTCTGTAAGCAATTAGATGCATGACCTTGGACAAATCATTTGATTCTTAGTGCCTTAACTTTCTCATCTGGCAAAGGGGAATAATGGTAACCACTCTATTTAAGTCGAAAGGTCTCAAAAGGTTATCCTGAAGCTTATATGGTCTAATGAATGAAAAAGTCTAATAAACAGTATGGTGTTCTATATGTAATATAGGATGTCCCAAAAGTCTGAGTGAAGATTTAAGCTTTAATAGCTCAAAACTACTCTAAGTCTATTGGGATGTCCTGGATACATACAAACACACACACACACATATGATCTGGCAAGTAGTAATAGTATCAATCAATCAATAAGCACTTGTTTATTAAATATTAGTATATGCTACATACTGGTCTAGGCACTAGAGATACAAATACAAAAGTGAGACATTCCTTGACTTTGAGGAGCTTACATTCTACTGGGAGAGGCAAGATGTTCACAGAAAAGTATATATAGGATATAGACAACAAATACACAGTGATGGGGTAGGATACTCCTAGCTGGAAGTGTCAGAAAAGGGTTCCATAAGGAGGTAGCACTTGAGATGAACCTAGAGTGGGACATAGGGTTTCCAAGAGATGGAGGTGAGGAGAGAGAGAATTCTGAGCACAGGGAATAAACTATGCAGAGGCATAGAGGTGGGAGACCAAATGTTGGGCAGGAGCAATAGCCAGTGTACCAATGGCAAGTGGTCTAGTCTAGTTTGCCTGGGACTGTAGAGGGTAAAGGGGAATAATATATAATTAAACCAATACTACCTTCAATTTTATTTCTATATGTTTTGTAACTACTTATAGGTATATATGTTGCTTCCTCAGATAGACTATAAGTACCCTGAGGGCAAGAACTCTCTTTTTTAAAATGTATCCTCAAAGGCTAGTACAGTGCCTGGAATATAGTAGGCACTTAATAAAAACTTATCACTTAGTTGATTGAATTTCTGGTGTGAATAAAGAGATTGGGACAACATCAAGAGACTTTGAGGCAGTAACCAGCAAGATTTGACTTCTGTTCGAATAGGCAGGTTAAGAGAGAGTGAAGGGTCAATGATCACTCCTAGGTCATGAGCCTTGGTGATTGGAAGAAGGTTGCTTCAACAGAAGTAGATACCTTGCTGGGTAGGTTTTCTCAGCAAATTACAATAGGATAGAGTCCACCAGCACCGGACTTGACACCTGAAAGTAAGAGGGGCTCGAAGATGTTCCCCTTTGTATAGATAAATACTCAATTCTTTCCCATTCCTTCCCTCAACCCTGACCACTCCTTATGCCCTTACTCTCCATCTCTCCTCCTTTTAAAGGTAATCTCCCTACAGGGAGTCATCTGCATTAGCTTCCTCTACTCAACCCCTTGCAATCTGGCTTCTGAATCCACCTTTGCACTGAAAAGGTTTCCTTCAACATTACTAATGGTCTCTAAATTCTAAAACTAATGACCTTTTTTTTTTGTCACTTTTCATCCTCCAGCTATGGACTGTTAACAAAATCTTCCACCTGGGGACTCTCTCCTCCCTTGACTTCCATAACACTGCTGTCTCAAGGTTCTTTTTCTACCTATGTGACTGCTCTTCAAGAGTCTTCTTTGCTGAATAATCAGATATGTCCAATGCCCTCAGCATGGTAACAAAGGCCCTCCCTCCACAATGTAGCCCCAACCTCTCCTTCTTCTTTCTGACTCCTTTCTTTTTCCTCCTTTCTCCTTGCACTCTATATTTTAGGAAAACTTGATTAGTTAGGGGCAGCTAGGTGGTGCAGTGAATGGAGCACTGGCCCTGGAGTCAGGAGGACCTGAGTTCAAATCTGACCTCAGACACTTATGAGCTATGTGACCTTGAGCAAGTCACTTAACCCCAATTGCCCTTACTTCCCCCATCCAAAAAAAAACTTGATTAAGTGTCTGTTTCTTGAACTTTCAAAATACCATCTCTGGTCTCTGTGTATTCATACACACACACACACACACACACACACACACACACACACACACACACACGCACACATACCTCATATACTCCTGGGATGTGAGACCTCCACTTTTCAGAAGACTTTGCTTCCTTCAAGGCCCAGTTCTTCCAGGAGGACTTTGATGATTCCGCCTCTCCACTCCCAGATATTACCATTCTCTCCTGAAATTATTTTACATTGTAGATTTATAATCTATATAATTATGTCTATATTCATAATATTTCTATAATCTATAGGATTATGGATATAGAGTTAGAAGGGAGCCCAAGAGTCTATTGATTCAAACTGCCTCCCCATTTTATTTACAGTTGAGGGAATTGAGGCCCAGAGGGGTTGGGTCACTTGCCCAAGATAAGTCAGGTAGTATCAGGGCCAACATTCAAACCCAGAGTTAGTTAGTGTTTAAGGTAGGATTTGAACTCGGGTTTTCTTGACTCTAGGCCCAGTAATTCTATCTACTACACTATCTAGCAGCAGAGAAAGAGATGAGAAAAATAAAGGTACTACAGTGGGTAGAGTACTGGATTTAGAGCCAGGAAGATCTGAGTTCAAATCCTGCCTCATAAACTGACTAGCTATGTGACTCCAGGTAAGTCACAGTTTCTTTCAACCTCAATTTCTTCATCTCTCAAATGAAGGGGTGGCTTTAAAGGTTTTATTCTGCTCTAAATCTATGTATGCTTCTATGAAAAAGGAGTCAAGAAAGATATGATTTACCCGCTTCAGAAATTTGTAAACTATCCCTTTACGCACACACACACACATGCACACATACACATGCACACAAATAAGGAAAAATTGCAACCTTACACCAGTATTTTCTGCCTACCAACAGCAGTAAAGCGTTTTTGATCACACGCAGTAAAGCGTTCACTTCTAGGCTCCCTAGTCTTTACGCTGAATTCTTTTCACCAGCAAACAGAGCAGGCAACATCAAAAGTCTGGGGGAGTGTTTGTGAGGGGGGAGGAGCAGGACTCTCAATAGGTTTTGAGATGTGCTTTCAGGGGCTGTTCACTCTCTCTGTTCCAACCAGTTTGGGGACAGTCATCCCATAAGCGGTTCAAACCTTGAAGAAAATATACAGAAATCTTATCATTTAGAATTTGAAATTTTCTTTAAAAAATGTAGAACAGAAGCCCTTTTTTTTTTTACTAATTATTGTAAGAGTGAACGAGCGAATCCCTAGCATTCAGAATGGCAAACAGCAAATGTGATCCTGTCATCCAGAGGAGAATGATTCAAACAGCGATTACTGGTAGCTAGAAGCTGGTCAGACTCCACGATATGTAGGGCAAAGAGATAGGAACATTTGGGGTTTAAATTCGGAAAGGATTGCTTTTTATGGATGCAGCTTTAGAGAATGCAAAGGTTTTGAAACAAAATTGGAAACACATTTTTAAAAGGAGGATTGGTTTTATTATTGTTGTTGATGACATTGTGTCTTATACCTATATGGTGCCTTTTTGGTTTGCAATGAAATTTTTTTCAGACCATCTCTGTGAGGAAGATGTGAAATCCCATTTCACAGATGGGGAAATGGGTCCCTGAGAGCTTAAATGGTTCCTCATAGACTCCTAACTCCAAATCTATTTCGGTTTCTTTTACACCAGACTGTTGCTGGTCTTGAGAAGACTTGCATAGACTGGCTTTGCCACCTTATTGCCTCATCAAATATTTCTGCTGTGTAAACTCTCATTACGACTACTAGCAATCAAAATGATAATGAAATACCATAGAAACCACTGAGTAGCCCTTACCTTGGGGCCAGTGAGATCCATCCCCACAAGAGCAGAAGTAAGCTATTTTTTCTTCTCTTCCATAAGACTGAGAAAAGAGACAAAAGAGTACTCTATCTTAATGAGATTCTCTAAATAAAAAGTCTTAGAGAAAGGGCTGAAAGAACCCTAACCAGAAAGTCTTTCCCCTGAGGCAAAAAGTTTAGAAGTGGGCATGGGAGAAATGCAGTAATAGTGGTGACCAGGTACAGGCAGACCATGGGTTCAGCGAGGGTGGTGATGGGGGAGAGGAAAAGGATATACTGACCCAGAGTAGGGTATCATAGTGAAAAGATGCTGGCTATTGTGGTGGGGTCAGCCAAGGGAATAGAACTTGCACTTTTTTGAAATGTAGGTCTCAGGGAACCTGAGGGAGGATGTATAGCCCCCTCTACCAGGGAGAATATACCTCATGTTGGTGCCTCAGGAAAAGCCCCAGTCTCTTCACCCTAGTTTTAACTGAGCACTGGGTTCAGGTACACCACAGTCAGATCATACCCTCAGATTTAAAAGCCCTGAGAAAAAACCAATATGCTAAGTTTTAAGGTGGGTATTAATCCAGACTTCTAATGACAGTATTATGTGGATTTTCCTATTGTTTTAAACGGTTTTCTTAAAAAAAGATATTAAGTATAAAGTAAAAAAGATCAGGTAAAGCAGTCAGGAAAAATGAAATCATATCTTCTGCACTCAAAGGGGAATAACAAGAGTTTGTGGTGGGTGTGAGCAAGCCGCCATCCATAATCAATAAGGAACTACTAAAAAGAACTGTAGTCATCAAGGAGACACATGATCAAGAAAGAAGATGTGCTGGTCACATGACAAGAGTCAGGACAGCCAGTGATATCCACTGATATCCTTGTACTATTAAAAGACTATGAACAAAGTTCTAGATGCATTGGGTGCACCACCTCTGACAAAGTTAGGGGAGGCACTGGATGAGCAGGGACCAGTGAATTGTTGTCTGCCTCATTTGAAGGAACAGCCACAAATGAAATCATAGATTTGAGTATCATAAAAGTAATCTACGTTTAGGTAGCACTTTAAGGCACATAAAGTATTTTCCATGTGTCATCACACACATTTCCATGTGCCCCACAACAACCCTGTGAAGTAGATGTTATCTTTTCCCTTTTACAGGTAAGGAAACTGAGTCTGAGAGAATTTAGGTGACACTTGCCCAGGGTTACACAGCTAGTCAACATGTAAGGCAGGCTTTAAACTCGGGTCTTTTCTGTCTCAAAGTTCACCATTCTATCAGCTTAGTGACCTGTCATGCTGCAATTTAATGGCAGAGTCAGGACCAGAAACTGGATCTCCCGAACTCCAGTCTGGGGCTATTGACAATGAAGCCATTGTGTTACCAACATTAAATGGAGACAAAGCGGTACCCATAGGGCAGATTGGGGATGCTCATCCTCAGCCAGTTGGGCAATGACTCAGAGAGGGAAGAAAAGAATGTCTTAGGGCAGCTTGGGCTAACAAAGACCTGAGGTTAGGAAACATATTTGCTATTAGTCAATAAAATTCCCCATCACTGCCCAGATAGGTAGAACTTTTCAAACATGTCTCCCCTTCACCATCCTCCACCTTGTTCTTCAGTGGTTCCTTGCCCTTGGTGCTCATTTTTACCTGAAATGGGGGAGAGTATACATACTGTGCCATGATATGGGGGAAGCTTGCAAGTAAAGTGGATGCCTGGGACCCAGCAAAGTAAGCCTCATGTATCAGAGCCTATGAATCCAAGGTTAGAGCCCAAGGTACCAGTGGGAAGGAATAAGGGTGAGGGCTCAGCAGAAGTACCATGGCTAGAGCTATTGGATCTTGGTTAGCCAGTAGGACTAAGTGACTCATCCCTGAGAACCCAGACATGTCACCTGTTCTCATGGAAAGAGCAGAGGGGATTGGGAATCAGATGCAGATTCTCATTCCAACTATATGATCTTGAGTCATGCCATCTTTCTCCCCATGGGTAAGTGGGAATAAGAATATCTGTCCTATCTACCTCACAGTGTTGTGAAAATTAAAAATGAGAACACGGATGTCAAGGAAACAAGTCAATAAGCATTTATTTAGTACTTACTGTATACCAGACACTGCATTGTGTTGATACAAAATGCTGACAGTGGTCAGTACTTTGAAAATTCAAAAGTGCTATCCAAATGAGAGATGCAATGGTCATCCCCCATACATTATCCTCCCTGATATAATTCGAACCTAAACCAGACCTACCAACTTCCCAGAAGTTTTTAACCCTTTTCTTTTCCCTAGTCTTAAGGACAAAGGTTATCCTAGTTCAGTAATGTGAAAAACAGTTAAAAAGTAATGGGCCAAGGCCATCAAAGAGAGAAGATTAAATATTTGTTATTTTATATGTAAATGTCTAAATAGTTTACATGTTAGCAATTATAATTTATTGATAAATTGCTTTAATAGAAGGGCCTTCACCAGGTAGTCGTCATAGACTTTTTCTACTATCCAGCTGCAATTAAAAGCAACATCACACATAGGCCTTTCCGTTTCAGTGGAAACGCACAGATAAAGCCATCCAGCTATAAATAGGAAGCAGCAACTCCAGATAATAAAGACTCCAGGTTCCAAGTGCTCCTAAATTATATATGCAAGAGGACAAACTTGATAAATCAGCAGCCTGACCTTAAAAAGGGACAGTTTCTAGATAAGTAATACATAATTCTAGATAATTGCATAAAAATTCTGTGAGACCAGGAAATCAGTATATGCGGAGAAATGTGAAATTTGTGGGCCACTGCTTTTTCTATGCCATCATTATGAACCCTTCTTCTCCAGGGCTATTTTCATGGTTTCAAAAAATAGTTCTATGCCTGGATAGCATTGTATGAAAACACTGGATTAGGAAACTGGGGTAGAAGAATGAAGGTGGGGGGACAGGAGGAATGTGTGATTCCCAGCCCATGATCTAGAAATATATAGGAGCTTTTCCTTTTCCTCTAAGATGTCTAGGTGGTATGGAAAGAAGCCTGATCTTAGAGTCAGGAAGGCAAGGGTTTGAATTCAGCCTCTGACACTTACTAGCTGTATGATCATTGACAAGCCTCAGTTTTTTATTCCATCTGCAAAATGGGGATAATAATAGCACCTGTTGCCTATTTATTTTTTTTTATTATTTAATGAGATAAGAAGGGTAACATGTTTGGTAAACATTACAGAACTAGGTAAATGTGAGTTATTAGTTAGTTATTCTCTTTAGCCTCCCCTACCCTGTCTTCCTCAAGAACTGGACAAGTCAGTAGGTACCTATTAAGTTTCCTACTATGTGCCCAGCAGAAGTAGAAGTGCTTACTATGTGCCTAGAGAAGTCCTCCCTGTGAAGAAAAGGAAATTGGAGTGTCTCTGAGTAAATAGCCCTGACCAGCAGATGATGTTTAACACATGTAGAGAAAGAGACAAAAGTTGACCCTTCTTTTTGGCGCTCTTATTACCGGTGATACAATAAGAATGGGTTAGTAAAACCTGGTCCATGATAGGAAAAGCTTAGGCCATCCTTTGTTTTCTTAGATACTGGCTGGTTTCAATCAAGGTCAGAATTTCTACCCGTAGGTATTTCAGATTCTTTGTCCTGCATGCCCCTATCTCACCCAGGAGCAACCAATTACCCTGACCCAACGATAGGGCTCAGATCAGCTCATCTCTGACTGGTTCATGCTCCCTTCCAAAATAATTGAGGAAAACCTCATAGAGATAGTCTTCTTGATACTGGTATAGGCTCCTTTTGCTCAGGACTAGTTATCTTGGTATCTTCCTCAGTGCCAGGCAAGCGTTTGGTCCTTACCAAATATGGCACAATAGATAGAGCACCTGAATTCATATCTGGCTCAGATACTTACTAGATATATGACCCTGGATGAGTAATTTAACCCTGTTTGTCTTGGTTTCTTAATCTATAAAATAAGTAGGAGAAGGAAATGGCAAATTGCTCTAGTATTTTTGCCAAGAAAACCCCAAATGGGGTCATGGAGAGTCAGCGCTGAACAACATCAAATATTTGGTGAAGCAATTACTTAATTTTTGCCATGTAATAAAACCTGGTCTACTTTTCTCTTAAGGTTTGTTTTTTTTTTGTAGAACCCTTAAGAAGAAGTGGGGAAGAAGAAGACTTGTTCTGCTTGGCCCCACAGGTTAGAAGTAGGAGCAGTGAATGGATAGGAGCTGCAAAGAAGCAGATTTAGGCTGCAAGTGAGCAAAATCATGTAGTGTAGAGCTGTTCAAATTGGGATATGCTATCTCCAAGATGTAGGGAACCCTCCACTGAGGGTTCTGTACGAAGAGGTTTTAGAGGAACACTTATTGAAAACATTGTAGGGTGGATTCTTGTTCAGGTGTGTATTCTGCCAGACTGCTTCCAACTCGGATACTCTGCTGTAACATCCACACCAGATGAATCATCTAAAGAGCACTTTAATGGAGAAACAGGATGGGAAATTTTAAAGGCAGGGAGAGAAATGAGTGAACCTAGCAACAAGGAGACCAGCCTAAGACTGGAGATGGGACTGAGTGAATGGGCAAATACAGGGAGCTGTCATTCACAAGATATAGTGATCTCGCCCTCACCTTCAAAGGTCATCAGAGCAATAGGAACTTGGGGGAAGATGAGAATAATAGTATGAGCTAGTAAAGGACTATATATGTATGTATGTGTATATGTATGTATGTATATATATATATAAAATCTCATTTGATCTCCACAACAAATGGGGAATATTATTGTCCCCATTTTACAGATGAGGGGACTGAGGTTGAGAAAGATTGAATGACTACTTGCCCAGGGTCACAGAGCTAGTAAGTGTCAGAGGCTGAATTTGAACTCAGCTCTGCACTCTATTGACCATGTCACCCACCCATCCCTACTGAGCTGGAGCTAATTGCTGAGCTGTTCCTTGCCAGCTGGATGTATCACATTAGTTTTTGCTAGTCTATTGCCTCCCTGGCCCCAAGGGATCCTTCACATAAATATTGTGAGATTCAAGAGATTTCTGTTCTTGGCTTTCATTCTGTCTTAGTCTATTCCATTGTCTCTTGGGTTTAAATGTATTTGTATGCCTTACTTCTGGCCCAAAGACAGTGAAAGGGCAAATCTTAGCTTTTGCCCTTTGACATTGGGAAGGTGGCCCAATGACCAGAGCCAAAGCCTGCTATTTCAGGGCTCTACCTTGGGCCAGTTCCATGTTCTTTAGGCCTGTAGGCTAATTTGCAAAAGGAGTCAACTCTGATTTCTTCAAAGAGAATTGATCAGTTGAAGGACTAAATATGGGTAGCCTGGAGAAGAGACAACTCTATGGGAGCATGAGAGCTGTCTTCAAGTATTTGAAGGGTTTTCATGTAAAGGACAAAATCAGAATCAATGGGTGAAAATAGCAATGAGGCAGATTTAGTCCTAAAAGTTAGAACTATCAAAAAATGGAGTAGCTTGACTTAAGAAGTGGTAAATCTCCCCAACTTGGAGGCTGTACAATCCCTTGCCAGATACGTAATAGTGGCTATTGCCTTTGTGTATGGGTTGGGCTAGATAGCAACCAAATTCTCTTACCACTGTCAAATTCTGTGATTCTGTGTGATACCAATATTCCATTTCATTTGCAGACCTGCCTTAATGTTTAAATAAATCCCATGGGCATTTGAGACCCTGTTAGTTTCACCTCTCAGATGGAAGAATTGACCATCCCTCTCCAAGCCAAGATTTTAATTTGGGGAACTGTATCATGAGAAGCTTACAGCCATCTGTTTATTGATTCTAGCACAGTTTCAACAGAGCCAACCTTGCCTGCTCCTCACACTGTAACAAGGCCTCATCTCTTTGTTTACAGTTGCTGAGACTCCCAAGGTCACAGCAGGGAGTCAGCAAGGAAATGAACCTCTTCCAGCTGGTGGATTAATTTGAGGTAAAATTGTAACACAGGTAATTGGTGGGTAACTGAACATAAGCACTGGAGAATGTTGTACTATGTTGACTCATCTGATTCCCTCTCCTCCCACCTCTGCCCTCTCTGGGCTCATCTACTCATCAATCTTTCTTCCTCTGTTCATCACTTTGCATGCACCTGAATCCTAGTGAGCTGATATTCTATGGGAGCCATATGAATTTACAGGTTAGCTAATCCATTGGATAAACCAAAATGACTGTCTGCCACTGACTGCAGAGATCTTTTATGAAACCAGTCCTCAGGGTAGTGGAGTAGAGATGATGATAACAGATGAGGAGGAGAAGGCATAACTGCTTTTGCTTGTTTTCTCTGCCAAGGAGAACAATATCGAGACTGGGTACACCAATAAAAATGGCAAATAAGGAGTTGAAACACAAGATAAATAAGGAAATAATAAGAAGGCACTCAGCTGCTTTCTATGAACTCAAGTCATCATCCTCAAAGGATTATTGCCAAGGGTAAAGAAAGAAAAAGAATTTTTAAAAACCTGGAATAGTTGATTGCTAAGTCACTGTCAATGATCTTTGAAAGATTATGGAAAAAAGAGGTTCCACAGGATTAGAAGTGAGCAAATGTCACTATTGACCAAAAAGGGGAAGAGAATAGAATGTATTACTATAGGTCAGGGCAGCTAGGTGGCACAGTAGATAGAGCCCCAGGCTTGGAATCAGGAACACCTAAGTTCAAAGGCAACCTAAGATACTCACTAGTTGTGTGACTCTGGGCAAGTCACTTAACCCTGTTTGCCTCATTTTCCTTATCTGTAAAATGAGCTGGAGAAGGAAATGGCAAACCACTCCAGTATCTTTGGCAAGAAAATCCCAAATGAGGTCACAGAAAATCAGACATGACTGAAATGACTAAGGAACAACAACAAATTACAGGCCAATGGACTTAACTTCAACTCCTGACAAAATTCTAGGACAAGAATATGAAATAGTCCTGTGATTACATTGATTTTAAGCTGAAGAAACTCCCTCTAACAATAGATGCTGTCAATAGTATGGTTAGATACAAAATCTGATGACTGAACATACCTAAAGAACAATCATTAATTATTTGGTGTCAAATTGGAAAGTCTGTAATGGAGTATTTCAGGGATCTGTGTTTAGTTTATTTTTTTCAATGTTTTTCTTAAAGGTTTTGAAGGCATACTCATCAATTGCAAAATGACACAACCCTCAGAGGGGTAGATAAACACTAGCTGATAGAATCAGAATCCAAAAAGATCAAGCTAGAAAACCGGGATAAATTTCATGAGAGGAAATTGTATAGGAATAATTTATAGTCTTATTCTTAGGTTCAAAAAAAATCAACTTCATAAGCATAAGAAGGCAGACTTGTTAAATATGCAGACAACATAAAACAGGAGGGCTGGGTAATATAATGGGTGACAGTAAGATCTAGAAACAACTCAGCTGGTTTGGCTGTTGAGCCCAAGGTAATAAGATGAAATTTAATTGAGATAAGTGTAAAGTCTTATACTTGTGCTCAAGAACTCAACTTTACAAGGACAAAATGGCAGAGGTATGACTAAGCCACAAGTAATCTGAACAAAGATCTGGGGGTTTTAGTGGACCAAAAGCTCAATATGAATCAACAGTATGATATCACAGCCAAGAAAGTTCATGAGATCTCAGGCTGTAATGTAAGAGTCTTCCTATCTCATTTTAGGGAGAGAGTAGTCCTCCTATGCTCAATCCTAGTTTGACCACATCTGGAGTCTTCTGTTTAGTTCTTTGGGCTGCATTAAAAGGCCTCACTCCTCCAAGTCCTTCCTCTGGAAGACTCACCTAATGATTTGGCATCTAGGGACTTTTTCCTGGCATCCTGAATAGAGGTCATTTGCCCAGGGAAACAAATCTCCATGGCCAGGTGGGTAAGGGTTAGTTATGGAGTATAGGTAGAGTATTTCATGTAGGTTTAGTAGGTCAGAAGTATATACCACATTGCGGAGTGACAGGACTTTGTAGATATTGAAGACAAACTCTACTTCATAGTTTTACCTAGCACCCACCCCAGAATACAGTTTTACTTAGGACCCATCCTAGAAACTGATCTTATAATAAATAATAGAGAACCTTCATATTGAATTTTGTTGTTGTTCAGTGGTTTTCAGTCATGTCTAACTTTTTATGACCCCATTTGGGGTATTCTTGGCAAAGATACTAGGATGCTTTGCCATTTTCTTCTCCAGTGCATTTTACAAATGGGGAAACTGAGATAAATAGAATTTAATGACTTGCCCAGGGTCACATAACTAGTAAGTGTCTTAGGCTAGATTTGAAATCAGGAAGATGAGTCTTCCTGACTCCAGGCCTGGCACTCTATCCACTGTACTTGTAAAAAGCTTTATGAATATTATTCCATTTGATCCTCACAGTAACCCTGGAAAGTAGGAACTATTATTATCCCCATTGAACAGAGGAGGAAACTGAGGCTTAGAGAGGAGTAAGAAACTTGACCAGGGTCACATATGTAGTAAGTGTGTCTGAGACCAAATTTGAACTCAGGACTTCCTGACTCTAGGTCTAGTGCTCTGTCCACTGAACTACCTAGCTGCCTCACTTAGCATCTGAAGTCACTGTTTCCAGTATTTTAAAGGCCTTCAAAATCAGATAGATGAGGTTGTGCCTTGGGCAGGTGTTGGAAACTGAAGCATACGCTATTTCATGCAGTCCTGGGGATATGGAAAAAGCACAAATAGACAACAATAGCCAAAAAAGCAGAAGAAAGAGAAAAGCACAGGTCTCAGAGTCAGGAAACCTGGGCCTTAATCCTATGTCTGTAACTGTGCAAGCTTGGAAAAGGATATTCACCTCTGCAAAGTCCATAGGATAATAGATTTAGGGCTGGAAGGGATCAAAAAGAGCTCTAGATCATCCCTTTCATTTTAGAGATGAAGAAATTGAGGGTCATACAGGTTATATGACTCGCCCAAGGTCACACAGGTACTAAGTTGCAGAGCAAGGATTCAAACACAGCTTCTCTGTCTCCAAATCCATTCATCTCTGTACTGTGTCATGACGAGAAAGTGCCAAGTTTTCCCATCTGTAAAAGGAAGGATTTGGACTGGCCCCTAAGGCTCCTTTCAGCTCTGAAAGTCACAGCTGTGCTAGAGATGAACTTAAGCATCCCTCAAGATCTATGAGAGTCAAGGCACTGTCAGGGGATGTGAAGCTGATCCCTTCTGAAAGCTCAATGTGGGTGTCTTGTTTGCTGCCCTGCCTTCCCTTCTCTCTGATGCTACTGCGGATTTTAGTTTTGTTTACATGCTTAGAAGGAGCCACAGGAAGATGGTGGCAGCAGTGAGCAGGGCCCTGAGCTTTGGAGGTAAAGAAAAAAAAGCCATATTTTTTCTCTGTTAGTCTGTGAATAAGGCCGATCTCAGCCCTTGCTACTAAAACCAAACTTTCAGGTAGCATTACATTCACAGGAGATTAGCACACGGGTTGGTAAAAATATCAGATAGTATTGCCATCCCCCCTGGAGTGCCTTGTTAGTCATTTGGAGGCAGCAGAGAAAATGATTTTATTTCTTTCTTCTTTTCTAGATGCATCGCATTATTGAGGTACAGCATACAAATGTTTACAGAAACACAAGTGAGTGATATCTGTTCCCCAAAATGTGGTAGAGACAGAGACCACCTAATCTGGTTGGAGAGTCTCAGCCTGTTCAAAAGAACAGGGAAGGAAACCATTTTGTTTGTCCCCACCCCCATTTTTCTGTCACTCCTTAGCCCCTAATACAACTTTAGATTCTGAAATCTCCTTTCAACCTTCCTCTGGGAAAAACACAAGGAAATCATCATCAAGGGATCTCTAAAATGAACAGGACGGGAAGACATTCTTTCATGATGCATTGGTTCATGAGTCAATCACCAGCAGCAGCATTAAAATGTTTTAAATCCCAACTTGCTTCCAGTGCTGGGCTAGACTCTAAGCAAAGCATTCTGAAAATGACTGTCTATTGTCCATAGCTGCCTAGAAAAACCTTTTTATGATAACAACTTTTTAAAAATTGTATTACTTTGAATATCCAGCCCAACAATTATCTCCTTAATGATAGGCTCTCTTATCAGAATTCTGATTACCTGTGAGGTCTCAGGGAAACAGCCTGGTGATGCAGACAGCAGACTGACTTTTCGGTTCCAGTTTTGCCTCTGATAGGGAGCTAGTTACAGGCTGTGCCCCAGGGAACTAAAAGAAACAAAAAAAATACACTGTAAATTCCCATCAGCTGCTTTGAATTATTTGAGTGGCTCAGTTGCATCACCAGAGGGAGTTTCCTCACCAGGAAGGAACTCTAAGACCTTATGAAATCATAGGTCCCAACCAAAGCTAACAGTCGGTCGATAAACATTTATTAAGTGCCTACTCAGTGCCAGGCACTGTGCCAAGCACAGAGGATATAGAGAAAGGCAAAATAGAGCCCTGAGTATCAAGGAGTTCACAGTTTAATGGAGATAACAATAAACAAATTATTCTGCACAAACAAGTTAAATGAGATAAATGATAGATAACCTATAGAGGTAAGACAATCTCATTAAGTGGGATTTGAAATAGTGAGTTAAGGGCATTTCTGGCTTTCCAGCAGTTGTCTTCTGGCCCATGTAGTAAATGCAGGATACCCCAAAATATGGAGTACTGAATAGCAACAAAAACCCTGAGTGAACATTAACCTGTTTATTATACCCACAGTGAACTTTACTGTCTAGAAGCTGGCTAAGGGGAGTTAATCAAAAATTAAACCCTGAACAAACTCATGGCACCTTTGTCCTTTGTTTGCCATGAGGCTTCCTAATGAGTTAATGTCCATCTGTGCCAGCAATGAACTCCTGGGCTCTGGGGGGAAAAAATTCTGTCTAGCCAAGTCTATAAAAGCAATCTCTTATTTCTGTGAGGATAGGCCCAAAGTCAACCGCGGGAATAAATCAAACTCTTTTCCTTTCTCCCTTTATTTTTCTTTATTTTCTTTGCCCAGGCAAGCAATTACAAAGCTCAAGAGATCCCAAAGCATAAATCTGGTAGCAGAATAGAGGATGCCTTGCTCTTATCCCCCAGTTGCTGCCCTAGAAGACAGCTACCAAAGTGGATCGTGCTTTGGACTGGAGTCAGAAAAACTTATGTTCATAATCCAGTCTCAGATACTTCCTAGATGTGTGACCCTAGGCAAGTCACTTAACTTTTGTTTGCCTCAGTTTCATGGCCTTTAAACAGGGATAATAATGACCTATATTGCAGGGTTGTTTTCAGGATCAAATGAAATAATATTTGTAAAACACTTAGTACAGTGCCTGGCTCAAAGTAAGTATTCAATACTTGTTTCCTTCTTCCCTTCCTTCCTGGAGAGGCTGGCTAAGTCACCTAGGATCACACAGGAATAAAACTAGTATCTGAACCCTTGTTCCCCTAGACCCTC
>CM053581.1:141976097-141986124 GCA_028627135.1 Pseudochirops cupreus | reverse complement strand
TATTATTATTGACTACATCCAACTGGAACTTGAGATACACAGGCACTGCAGTTGGGAGATCCATCCTGCCCTACCAAAAAGTGACATAGGAGAGAATAGACTGGGGGAGGGGGGAAACACTGGGATGGCTGTTTTGGGGTGGTGGGAGGGGGAAAGACGGGGAGAAAATATGTAACTCAAAATTTAATAATAAAAAATTAAAAAAAAAACTCCTAGAAAAAAAAAGAACCTTTGACTTAGATGATCTCTTGAGTCCCTTTCAGCTCATTCTAATTTTTTTTTTTATGTAATGACACTATGATGAAATGGAAAATATTTGGACTTAGGTTTAGAAATGGAGACCTGGATTTGAAAAACATCTGTAACACTTACTAGCTGTGTGATCAAAATAAATGAGGATAATAATGCATTTGCTGGGTACCTACATCAAAAAGTTACTATAGGGAGAAAACTTTGTAAACTTTAAATTGTAATATAAATGCAAGTCATCATTATTCATAAGAACATAGATAGAAAATTGGATGGCAACTAGTCCAACCCTTTCATTTTGCTGTTGAGGAAATAGAGGCACAAAGAGTTTTTATGGTTTGCTGAAGATCACATAAGTATTAAGTCTCAGCATCAGGTTTCAAAGTGATGAAAACAATTAACTTTGGGAATGTTGCCTGCATTACTGATGTCTTGTACACTAGTGGGATCTGGGGATCCTCAAATTATATGACCTGTTTTTTTCCTGATTGCTAACACTTGTAGTAACCTGCCCTGTTCAGTCCTTAAAAAACCTTTACTCTACATCCAGAAGAAGAGGGCAGAGAGGACAAAAAAATGCTATTTTTTTCCTCAGCATATTTCCAGGGCAACTCCAATGCTTTGAATCAGTGGAGCATTTATTTTACATGGACTCAGACAATAAAAGAATGGGGAGATAGAGGGCACGTGAATCCTAACCTATTTCCAGGCAGATATATTATCTCTGACAGTACTGTTAAGTTTGGTCATGCCAATGAAGTTTCAAAATGGAACAAGCGTGGAAAAAGACTCCTTGTCGCTCTCAGTTGTTTTGAGAACCATATGGAATGACTCCTTTTCATTACACGAAACTATATTTATATTCCATTCCCTCCTTTATGAGTGTGAGGGTGTTGTCTTCTTTCTTATGTGTTATCTCTTGAGAAGAGAGATGGGGAAAGCTTGAGAGTCACACTTTAAATTAGGAACCTAATCTAGATTAGGTTCTCATTGGTTTCTGTTGATGATAGCCTCCATTTCTATATCAGTAAAATAAGGATAAGAATACTCATTCCTACTTCACAGAGGTTTTGTATAGAAAACACTTTATAAACTCATTGTTATATAAATGTGAGTTATTAGATTAATGATAATATATAGCAAAGAATTCATATTTAAAAGGGATGTCTTGGAAATGGTAAGGTCTTTAAGAGGCTTTTATTTGTGGATGACATTGTAATGATTGCATCAATCCCTAGAATACTGTAGAGCATCCTGGTAAGAGCCATAACTGCTCAAAAGACTTCGATTTATCTACCCACAAAGGAAAAACTAAGCAGACCAAGAATGCCTATCATAAAGACTATGAAATGAAGTGAGAATTTGTCTTCCATCAGTATATACCCATCTTGAACAAATGGACAACAAATTGTACCCATCATTGGATAGAAGGAGGAAAGTAGATTGGATTGCTTTTGACAAATCCAAAAGTTCTTTTATTGACCTCAAACTTCTCCCTGAAATGAAAGCCCATCTTTTTCAATGCCAAAATTCTCTTGGTACTCTCATGTGGCTGCAAGTCATGGAATACTACAGTCTCTGAATATTGAAAATGAGAATTCTACAGAAAGCAATGGAGGGTCACATGGCAGATGGAAGTAGGTTTCAGCCCTTTACAAAGAATTGTGAAAGAGGAGCAAAGAAAAGGATTTCACCAAAGAAATGAATGAACAGAAGTTGTAGGCTGGTCATATAGTTATATAACTGATGACTGGCCAGTTAGTTACATTGGCATGCTCATGATCTGAGGAGAAAACAAAGGCTCACTGATGTTAGAAGGGCCCCTTTTACTTGACTTATGAGGGGATGTGAATAAGTTACACAGGAAGGACAGGAATGGAAGGGATCTGGAACAACTGCAGGAAATACTCACACTGATAAAATCACAGATATATTTGAGTATTTAAGAAGTCTTCCCTCCTTTTCTCTCTACATTGCCTCACTTGGTAACCCCATCAACCTCCATGAGTTAAATCATCGTCTGTATGCAGTTGACTCCCAGATGTAGCTAACTAGTCTTGGTCTCTTTCTTGGTCTCCAGTCATTCATTAGCAACTGCTTATTAGACATTTCAAGCTGGATGTCACACAGGCATCTCTAAATCAACATGCACAAAAGAGAACTTATTATCTTTTCCCCAAAACTCACCCCTCTTTCAAATTTCCCTGTTACTGTCCATGGTACCAATTTCTTTCCAGTCACCAAGGTTTGCAACATTGGTATCATCCTCTACTCCTCACTTTCACTCACCCAACAAAAATTGTTAAATCTTATTGTTTCTACCTCCACAACTTCTCTTGCAATTTCGCTCTAGTAACAGTCACTACTCTAGTTCAAATCCTCACCTTTTACCTAGACCATTGCAATAGCCTCTTTTTTTAAAAATCCTTACCTCAAGTCTCTCTCACTCTAATCCATCTTCCACACAAATGCCAACATGATTTTGTGAAAGCACATTTGACCACCTCACCTCACCCCCTATTCATTGAACTCTGGTGGCTCCTTGTTACCTCTAGGATCAAATATAATATCTTCTTTTGGCATTTAAAGTCCAACATAATCTGAACTCTTTCTACCTTTCCAGTCTTCTTATATATTATGCATTCTACAGGCCAGTCCTACTGGGCTATTTGCTTTTCTTCAGGACAGCACTTGCTCTCCTCCCTCCTTGAATGCACTAACTCCCTACCTTCACTTTTTAGAATCCCTGGTTTTCTTCAAAACTCATTTTGAGCACTTCCTTCTAAAGGAAGAGACCTATATGTTTGTGTCTTCCCACCCCAAATTACCTTGTACTTATTTTGTATAGTGTGCTGGACTTGGAATTAGGAAGAACTGCCTTCAAATACCGCCTCAGGTACTTAATGTTGAGCAAATTTCTTGACCTCTATCAGGCCCAGTTTCCTTATTTGTGAAATGAGGATAATAATAGCACCTACCTTATAGGGTGGTAGTGAGAATAGAATGAGATAAAATTTGTAAAGCATTTTTCAAATCTTAAAATTCTATTTAAATGTAAACCATTATCATCATCATCATCATCATTATCATTACTATATATATTTTATATATGTACATATTCTCAGTGATAGAATAAAACTTTCTTGAGGTCAGAGGCTATTTCCCATTTATCTTTGAATTCTTGGCACTTACCATAGTGCCTAGAACACAGTTAATAAATGTTTTCAGTTGACTGAGAGTATGAACAATCATACCAATGGTTAGGTAACATATGGAAGAAGCAGAATAGTAGGGCAGATAGAGCATTGGGCTTGAAATCAGAAAGACTTGGCTCCATATCCCTAATATTTGTGATATACTTCATTAGAACAAGGAAAGATGTGAAGATAAGTACAGTAGGGTCACTACACTCAAAAAGCTTACAATGCAGGAAGGGAATGAATGAATGAATAAAAAAGCTGTTATTTAGTACTAACTATATTCAATTACTGTGCTAAGCTCTGGAGATACAAATAGAAAAGGAAGACAGTTCCTCCTTTCAAGACACTTAAATTCTAATAGTGGAATACTACATAAGAGAATTCAGTTGCAACTCTATAGGGAATAGTAGCAAAAGAGAAGGTGATGCATCTTCTGTGTCTTTTTGTCCCCATGGATAAAGTCCTATTTGTTTCTAATGTTGAAGCATTTGATGGAGTCAAGGACTTTGGTAGGGTGAACTTTCTTTTATAGGTCTTTGGTGGCTTGTGGCTGCCCAAGAGGCAGGAATTGTATTTTCCAGTAACAACTTTCCTTGATTCCACTACTGGGAACATTATGCTTCCCCTAGGAAAAGCTGGAGGAAAAGATTTTCACCTGAAATCTCATCAGCATGCAGATGGATTTAGCTTTTGATACTCAACACTTTGTCAGCTCCTTCAGTTGTCTCTCTCTTCTGATTGGAAGATTGGAGGGAACCACAACAAACTCCTCCCAAAGCCTTTCTTTATAGAGGGCTCAGAATTTTTCAGATGACTTTCCATTTTCCCTAGGTGGCTCTGCTTAGTTTCCTCTCCTAGGAACCTTGGGCGCCTCCAGTTTCCTTTTGAATATTGTCTTCCTCAATTAGATTACAAACTCCCTGAGGGCAGTGATTGTCTGTATTTTTCTTGTTTGTATCCACAGAGTTTAGCACAAAGTGAGGTATAAAATCAATGCTTAATAAAGTTTATTGAATTGAATTGAAGTGCAAAGACTCTTATCTTCACAAGTGAATTTCCCCTGAATAATGGCTTCAGGGAACAAGCTAGAGGCAAAGTTGATGGCCTGGACTGGGCTGCTTTCCCTGGGCTTGGAAAGAGCAGGATCATAAACTATCTCCCCTGAGGTCTTAGGGGAGATGGCAGTAAAAATTTGACCTGCCTGGCACATGCAACTTCCTGTCTTTCCTTCCTGATAAATTATTTGTAGGGTTCCTGGATATGAAAAACTATATAGCAATAAATCAAATAGAATTATTTACAAAATTAAATGAATGGAGCACAATCCATTGTTCAGCTAATAAAAAAAATCAACCAGTGAAAATCAAAATCGATTTTTTTGCTAGAGCTGAGGTCTGTTGGTACCAGTGCTGAATCAGATTGATGGGAAAATTTGGGAGATCCAATTCATTTATGTCCAAATTTAGATCAATGAATGTCAGTGAAAATGCTATTTCAGGACAAGCAGATCAAACACATGAAATATTTGGACTTCTCCATTTTCATAGCTGTCATATAAAAGTCTGCTTGTGAATCTCTACTTCTATCAGACCCATTTGGGAGAGTCCAATCACTGGATATGTCAAAGACTGCAAATCTTAGAGATCCAGGATTCCATAGCATTTTGGTTTAACTATTGTTCTTGAGGCAGCAAGCACATTTAGAGCTCTTGGAGAAAACCTTAGTGCCAAGAGGAGAACCAATACAGTGGAACTGAGACAAAGAAAGAATCTTTCTTACAAAGTTACTGTTTTTAAACCCATTGAAGTAACCATATGAAAGTGGCTTAGTGGATAGGGTGCTAGACTGCAAGGTAGGAGGAGCTGTATTGGAACCTTACCTCAAGCACTAATTCTGTAACCATTGACAAGTCACTTAAGTTTTCTCAGTATGATGCTTGATCCGTAAAATGGGAATAATAATAGCACCTACCTCACCAGGTTGTCCTGAGGATCTAATGAGATTATATATGTAAATGCTTTGCAAATCTCAAATGCTAGATATTATAATTATTCTATTAAAGAAGGTAAGTGGAATATTTATTTCTTTATAAGTTGTAACTCCCATCTTACCCAAGAGAAGGGAAGCTCCTTGAGAACTGGGATTGTTTCATTTTTGTATTTGCATCCCCAGTAACTTGCACAGTGCCTGCATGTAGCTGACATTTAACAAATGTTTCAGATTGAATTAAGTTCAATAGAGAACAGGGTAGCTAGGTGCTACAGTGGATAAAGTGCTGGGCCTGAAGTCAGGAAGACTCATCTTTGTGAATTCAAACTCAGCCTCAGATTTGTGTGACCCTGAGTAAGTCACTTAACCCTGCTTACCTCAGTTTTCTTATCTGTTGAATGAGCTGGAGAATAAAATGGCAAACAACTCTAGTATCTTTGCCAAGAAAACCCCAAATGGGGTCACAGAGAGTTGAACACAACTGAACAACAAAAAGAGAGAGGAGGACCAAATGGCAGAACTTTGGGCATGAAATGGAAGGTGATTCAGTGAAGAAGACCAAGAAGAAACAGCCAGACAGGAAGAAAGAGTAATATCTTGAAAATACAGTGAGGAGATGGAATCCAGGGCTGAGGAACCTCTGGGATTCTAGTTGCGTGTGTCCTTTTCAAAAATCTGAGTATGAGGCAATTACAAGAAGATGGCAGAGTAGAGGCAGCAAATCAACAGATTCATATGCTTCAGAGAAATCAAGCAGGATCACAGAATTGTAGATTTAGAAGTGGAAGAGATTCTAGAGACCTGATCTAGAGATCCAGAGACCAACTCACCCAACTCATTTTACAGATAAAGTACTTGAGGCATATAGAAGTTAAGCGACTTTTTCAAAGTCACATTGGTAATAAGCACCAGAGCAAGAAAATGAACCCAGGTCCTCCAGCTCCAAATCCAGAACCCTTTCCCACTGTACCATAGGGGAAAAAAAACCCTTCAACTTTGGCATTCAGGAGATCACTGATAATTTTGGAGACAGGACTTCTAAGCTGAGTGGTGAGCTTGGAAGATATATTTTAAGAGATTAAGAAATAAGAGGATATATTTTTCCCCCAGGAATTTAGCTGTGAAAGGAAAGCTTGAGACAATGCTAAAGCCAAGAGGATTTTTGTTTGTTGGTTTGTTCATAAGGGAAAAGTGGGAATGCTTGTAGGAAGCCAGAACAAAGTCAGTAGTTAAGAAGAAATGGAAGATGAGAGACAATGAGACAGTGATTCTGAAGGCAAGCCTCTAGAAGAGATAGGGAGAGACAAGTACAGAGACTGGCCTGGGTAAGACTTAAAAGAATTAGCCCTGGGGAGAAGGACCATCTCCATGGCTTCTTTAGAGATTAGAGACAAAGAAGAAAGAGAGAGAGAGAGGGAGAGTGAGAGAGAGAGAGAGAGAGAGAGAGAGAGAGAGAGAGAGAGAGAGGATGAGGTTTGAAGTCAAAGGGTTTTGAAATATAAAATAGTGAAGAATAGGGAACTCTCTGTGATGTGCCTATACTTAAAAACCTTCAGAGGTTCCCTACCATCTAGCAAATAAAGTTTAGATTTCTTTGCTTCCATAAACTGGCAGTACCCTACATGTCATACTAGTTCTCCTTATATACTGTATGGTCCAAAAAGACCCTCAATGATTTGTCTCTTGCCTTATGTATTCTATGTCCTACCTCTGAACCTTTGCTCGCACTCTTTTGTTTTATCTCTGGAATACCCTCTCCTCATTCTTTAACCCTCAACTCAAGGACCACCTCCTCCATGAAGCCTTTTCTTGTTCCCTCTCACAGTAGATAATAACTCCTCATTGCCCCCAACATTTTTCTGCACCTGTACTTATTATCTATATGTGTCACAGTTCCTCACTAAACTGCAAGCTCCATTTTGGCAGGAATCATGTCACCTATATTTTGTATCCCCATCAGCACTTAGAATAGTGCTCTGAGAAGTATTTAGTATTCCTTTTCCAGTCTCCACACCTTCCCACAGGTTGTTTCATTCCTGGAAAGTATTCCCTCCTTTTAGAATCTAACTTCCTTCAAGGTTGAATTCAAGTGTCACTGCCTATGTGAAACCTTTCCTGAGCTTTCCAATTGTTAGTTCTTTCTTCTTACTCAAATTACTTCTATTTATTCATTTCTGCATATGCAGTATTTCCCTAGTAGAATGTAAGTTTCTTGAGAGTAGAAATTGTTTCATTTTGGGTTCTGTGCCTCGTAGGTTCTGGTATAGCACCTGGCAAATAATAGGTGCTTCATACACATTATTAAAAATTAAATTGAATAAATGTTGAATTAAATGGAATTGAACTTGAAGAACACAAAAGTAATGCCAGGAAGCAATGTCAATATGGCAAGATGAGGGATTAATCAGGAAGGGAGGTCACAAAAACCAAAGCTAAATCAGAGAACACAAAAGCATACTGGAAGTTACAGGTCTTGAAATGGTGCTTGTCTCTGTTCAACTTTTCTTTTCATGCAAATGGAAACATAGCTTTGAATGAGATGACCTCTGATGTCCCTTCCAGCTCTAAACCCTATAGTCCTATATTGACCAAGTATTGAATGAAACTTGGCTTCCTAGAAGGGTCAGTTGCCTGGAAGATGGAAATCAATTTCAGCAGCCACCAAGTCAGTTACATTTACTGTCCTCATTGTATGACTTTTGTATCATATAACAGAGAAATATTACCTATAGAATAAATACTTATTGATTGATTTATTAGGTGCCATGGGGAAAGCAAACAAAATAAAACCCAGTTACTCTTTTTTTCTTTTTCTTTTTTTAATTTCCTAATTTATTTATTTATTTTTGGTTTTCAACATTCATTTCCACAAGATTTTGAGTTACAAATTTTTCTCCCCATCTTTCCCCTAACCACACCCCAAAAAAGCAAGCCTACTGAATGCCCCTTCCCCAATCTGCTCTCTCTTATATCCTCCCCCATAGCCCCTATCTTTCTAGTAGGGCATGATGGATTTCTATACCCTGGTGCCTATATATCTTATTTCCCAGTTGCATGTAAAAAAAGAATTTTTTTGACATTCGTTTTTAAAACTTTGAGTTCTAGATTTTTTCCCTTCTTCCCTCCTCACCCACCCCCCACTGGGAAGATAAGCAATTCAATATAGGTTGTACATGTGTAGTTATGCAAAACATTTCCACAATAGTTATATTGTGAAAGACTAAGTATATTTCCGTCTTCCTATCCTGCCCCCCCCCCACTTATTCTATTTTTTCCTTTGACTCTATCCCTTTTCAAAAGTGTTTACTTCTAACTACCCTATCTCCCAATCTGCCCTCCCTTCTATCATCCCTCCTTTTAACCCCTTCACCCCTATTTTCCTGTAGGGTAAGACAACCAATTGAGTGCGTATGTTATTCCCTCTGTAAGCCAAATTCAATGAGAGTAAGGTTGTCCCATTCCCTTTCACCTTCCTGCTCTTCCCCTCCATTGTAACAGTTTTCTCTTGTCTCTTTTATAGGAGATAATTTACCCTGATCTATCTCTCCCTTCCTCTTTCTCCCAATAAATTCCTCTCTCACATCTTAATTTTATTTTTTAGATATCATCCCTTCACATTCAACTCATCCTGTGCTCTCTGTCTATGTATATATATATACATACATATGCCCATACTCACATATATATTTATATACACATACACTCTCCTATACATACATAAATGTATGTATACATAGATATACATATATGTTCCCTTCAACTGTCTTCATACTGAGAAAAGTCTTATGACTTACAATTATTGTTTTTCCATGTAGGAATGTAAATAGTTCAACTTTAATCAGTTCCTTATGATTTTTTTTTCCTGTTTACCTTTTCATGCTTCTCTTGCTTCTTGTAGTTGAAAGTCAAATTTTCTGTTCAGCTCTGGTTTTTTCATCAAGAATGCTTGAAAATCCTCTATTTTATTGAATGACCATGTTTTCCCCTGAAGCATTATACTCAGTTTTGCTGGGCAGGTGATTCTTGGTTTTAGTCCTAGCTCCTTTGACCTCCAGAACATCATAATCTAAGCCCTTCGATCCTTTAATGTAGAAGCTGCTAGGTCTGGTGTTATCCTGATTGTGTTTCCACAATACTCAAATTGTTTCTTCCTGACTACCTGCAGTATTTTTTCCTTGACCTGGGAACTCTGGAATTTGGCTATAATATTCCTAGGAGTTTTCTTTTTGGATTCTTTTTCAAGATGTTATCAGTGAATTCTTTCAATTTCTATTTTGCCCTGTGGTTCTAGAATATCAGGGAAATTTTGCTGGAGAATTTCTTGAAAGATGGTGTCTAGGCACTCTTTTTGATCATGGCTTTCAGGTAGTCCAATAATTTTTAAATTATCTCTCCTGGATCTATTTTCCAGGTCAGTGGTTTTTCCAATGAGATATTTCACATTGCCTCCTATTTTTTCATTTGTTTGGATCTGTTTTATAGTATCTTAATTTCTCATAAAGTCATTAGCTTCTAATTGCTCCAATCTAATTTTGAAGGATTTATTCTCTTCAGTAAATTTTTGAAATTCCTTTTCCATCTGGACAATT
>CM053581.1:141930689-141970383 GCA_028627135.1 Pseudochirops cupreus | reverse complement strand
AAATATAAGAAGCAAGAGAAGGTAAAAAGGGAAAAGAAATCATAAGGAACTTATCAAAGTTGAACTATTTACATGCCTACATTGAAAAATGATAATTGCAATTTGTGAAACTTTTCTTAGTGTGAGGATAGTTGAAGGGAATATAAATGTATATATGTGTGTACATATACGTCTATATGGGAGGGTATATATGCATATGAATACATATGTGAGTGTGTGTATATATGTGTACAGGTATACATAGACAGAGGGCACAGTATCAATAGAATAGGAAGAGATGATACTTTAAAAATAAAATTAAGAGGTGAGAAGAATATAATGAGAGGAGATAGGGAGAGATAAAATAGGGTAAATTATCTCATATAAAAGAGGCAAGGGAAAACTGTTACAATGGAGGGGAAGAACAGGAAGGCAAAAGGGAGTGGATCAACTTTATTCTCATTGAATTTGGCTTAAGGAGGGAATACCATACACACTCAATTGGGTAACTTGCCCTGCAGGAAAGTAGGGGGGAAGGGGATAAGAGATGGGATGATAGGAGGGAGGGCAAATTGGGGGGGGGGAAAGGGTAGTTAGAAGCACACACTTTTGAAAAGGGATAGAACAAGAGGGGGGGTGGGATAGGATGGAGGGAAATATTGTCAGTCTTTCACAATACATCCATTATGGAAATGTTTTGCATAACTACACATGTACAACCTATATCAAGTTGCTTATCTTCCCAGTGAGGATGGCTGATGAAGGAAGAAGGGAAAGAATCTGGAATTCAAAGTTTTAAAATCAAATGTTTAAAAAAAATTATTATTTTTATTATTATTATTTTTACACGCAACTGGGAAATAAGATATGCGGGCACTGGGATATGGAGATCCATCTTGCCCTACTGGAAAGTAGGAGGGGGTATGGGGGATGATATAGGAGAGAGCAGATTGGGGGAGGGGGTATTCAGTGGGATTGCTGTTTTGGGGTGGTGGGTAGGGGACAGATGGGGAGAAAATTTGTAATTTGAAATCTTGTGGAAATGAATGTTGTAAACTAAAAATAAACATAAAATTTATTTTAAAAAATAAAATAAAATTTGAAAAAGTACAGTGAACTGAACCAGATCATCATGTACAGTACTAGCAGTATTGTAATGATAGTCAACTGTGAAAAACTTAGCTCTTTGGATCAATACAATGATAAAAGAAATTACAGAAAGACTCGTGATCAAAATTGCTATCCACCTCCAAAGAGAGAGCAGATGAACTCTGAGCAGAAATTGAAGTATGATTTTCTTACCTCATTTTTTTTGCAACATGGCTAATCTGGAAATACGTTTGGTGTGATGTTACATATATATGGGTATCATATTGCTTGCCTTCTCAGTAGGTAGGGGAGTGGCTGTGAGGAGAGAGAGAATTTGTATCTCAAAATTTTAAAAAATAGGGGCAGCTAGATGGTGCAGTGAATAGAACACTGACCCTGGAGGACCTGAAAAAAACTGGCCTCAGACACTTGACTCTTACTAGCTGTGTAACCTTGGGCAAGTCACTTAAACCCAATTTCCCTGCCTTTCTCCCTCCAAAAAGCTATATGTATATATATATGTCTGTATGTCTGTATGTATGTATGTATATATACATACAATGTTTAAAGTAAATCTTTTTAAAAGAGACAGTTACAAAAGAAAATCTGGTTATAGTCTTCTGTATCTTTATCCAAATATATACAAACTGGAATGGCATTTTGGTTAGAATGAACACTAGCTTAAAACTGAATAAAGTGACTCTGATCTGTCAGAAGTTTTATGGGACCATTGTACTTTTCCATTACCTCCAAAGCAGTGATTTTAATGTGTTTACAGAAAACTTAGCAAAAAAGACCACCATTTATAACAAGTTCCATGCCATCAATGTATTCACATATGATTTAAATCTAAACATTCCTGAGGCCACAGATGACAAGAGTGAAGTGATTTAGTGAAAAGAATGATGGATTTAGAGTCATTTGTTACACAACCAGTGATCAAGTAGATCTTAGCTACCCGTCATGCCTCTGTTCAGAAATATCTCCATAATCATCTCATCAATTTGTATCTCAAAGGGTACCATCTGAATCAGTGAACAAATACAGACATTGTCTGTCAGGATCTGGTCACCAGCCCCTACTGCGACTCTCTGGTCAGAATCTGGTGCTATTTACTATCTCTGGGACCTTGGGCAAGTCGTGACATCTCTTCGGCTCTGTTCCTCATTTGTAAAATGATAAACTTGGACTAGATGGTCTCTAAGGTCCATCCCAGCTGTAAATATATGACCAGTATTTGGAAGAATGATGGAAGCCAAACTCAACAGTGTTGGAACTGAAGAAAAAAGTTATTTTTTTCACAAAGAAAGAAACAAGCATTTTTAAGTATCTATTACATGCCAGGAACTATGTGCTCTTTGAAAATATTATGTCATTTGATCCTCACCAAAACACTGGTTGGTAGCTACTATTATTATTCCCATTTTGTAGCTGAGGTAAATGAAACAGACAGAGGTTTAGTAACTTGCCCAGGGTAACACAGCTAGTAGGTGTCTGAGGTCACATTTGAACTGAGGTCTTCCTGACTCTGGGCCCAGTGGTCTATCCATTGAACCAACAAATTGAGTCTAGTTATTAAATGTGGTATACCTCTTTCTTGAAAATTGTTGCCTAATGTGAAGAAATGGGGTGTTTTTTCTTAATCTGAAGCACTGATGATGAAAAAAAAATAATTTAAATATCTTTATTTGAAGATGACTTGTTATAAATGTTGAAAATGGGCAAAATTATTGTAATGTCTTTAGTAAAGTGTCCTAATGTGACCCACAAAATCTGTATTCCTTCATACCACCACCAAGAATCAGCATAAACAGATAGAAAGAGCAATGCCTTTCACAATAACAAGGGAAACCATCAAGTCCGTGAATACAAGTTTAAAAAGATGTACCAGAGAACCACACAAAGAGAATTTTTTAAAATTTTAACAGAAATCAAGAAAAACAAATGAATGGATATCACCTGCTCATGCAGGCAAACAAAATGTACTTAAAGCATCAATTTTCCCAGACTGACTTAAAGATTTAATGTAATACCAATCAAAATACCAACAAAGTTATTTCATGGGGTTAAATAATGTCCTAAGAATTCATATGGAAAAATGTGTGGACAAGAATAATTATGGAAACTAAAATTGGCAAAGTAGGACTAGCACAACCAGATCTCAAAATATACTAAAGAGCAACAATTTAAAAAAAGATTGGTACCGGAAAAAGAATAAGAGAATAAGACTATTAAAATAGAATAGAGGCACCAGAAATAGAGTACAACATATACCAAAGATTTCTGTTTGATATCTCCTATACACACTTAAAAATTACTGGGGAATGGAATCACTACTCCAAAAAACAGCTGGGAAAACTAGATAGTCGTGTGACAAAAAAACAAAAAGAAACAAACAAAACTCAACCATGCGTCACATGGTTATTCTAGGGAAGTCCTCTCACTTCCCTGGATCTCAGTTTCATTATCTAGTCTAAGCCTCTGTTTTTAAAGGTGAGGAAACTGAAGCCTGGAGGGATTAAGTGCTGAAAAAAGCCAGAAGTCATTCACCTATTTAGTAACAGAGTTGAAATTTGAGCCCCAAATCCAGTGCTCTTACTAAATTTACTTATTAAAATCATAAAGCATACTCCAACATCTACATAATTCAACATCTCCTTGATGATTCTTCAATTATATGATTGCCGGTTATTGTATAATAAGGTAATAGCTTCAGGTCCTGCAGCTGTTTCAATCACCTTCCTTCTGGTCAAGTTAACAGGTGTTACCTTTAAACTACTCTCCATATGCCTGGTTATAGTAGACTTACTGCTCCCTAATAATTAGCTACTTTTAATTTTTTAAAAATAGATTGGGAAGCCATCTATTCAAGTTTTTAAATAGTGTGCAAAATACATAAAATAAGATCCTAAATTAGTGAGATCACAATTCCAGGTTCTGGCCCTCAACTTTGTATGTTTAGAGTTTTTTATTAACCCTAACACTGATCTGAAATTTATTATTGTCTTTCTATATTAAAAGCTAACATACTCCCTGTAATAGTAATGAAATTTGAAGATCCCTTTGTATTGCTAAGCTAAGAGGTACTTAGCACCTAGTTTCAAATTAAGCCTCTGTTAAAGAAACAGAAGGTATGAACTCCTGTTGCTGAAGTAACAGAAAGGGGCTGAACAGGAAACCCTTGTTGCTGATGTGACAGGAAGGGGCGGAATAGGTAGGAGCTAATAGGTATGTAAGGAGAAGTCCTAGCTGGAATTTCAGATCTTCTTGGAGCCAGGTTCTGGAGGCTGAGGAAGACAGGCCCAGGCTGGAGAGAATTATTTTTATTTTGATAACCTGGATGAAGTGATTTTGATGCTGGGAACCAGCTGAAACTTCTGCTGAGTCCAAGGGTGAGCTGGAGCTGCTGAGTTGCTGCTGAGTCCAAGGCCAGCCAGAGCTGCAGAAGACTGAGGAAGCATGACTGCTAGTTGTTGTGGTGGCAGTATTTTGTCTGCCTGTGGCTTTGTTAAGCCTTAACTTCCCCGGAACAGAGACTGTGAAGGATTTAAGATGTACTGGACACTGTGAGCTTCAGTGTAGAACAGGGACTGCATGGAGAACTGGACAAGGAGATGGAGCTATCTGCTTTTGAACCCAGGTGACAGTTTGATGAATCCAGGTAGGAGCTGGGACCATAAAAGGGGATCCAGGGAATCTGAGAGTCTACCTTGGGTCAAGATGAAGAGATCTTTCCGTGGATACTGAGTAGTGACTGATTGAAGTTGTAACTTACTTTTGACCTTGAAATTGTAACTTATTTGTGACTGAGGGGTGGATGGCCTGTGTATTTTACACTACCTCTTAAGAGAGTGCTGAATAGGGACTGATATTGTAACTTAGTGTGCCCCATGAGTGGAGAACTTTGACTTTTGTATTTTGTGACCCTTAAGGAGGCCTTAAGAATGATTGAATGATTGAATTGATTGAATGATTGAGTTACTAAGTGATTGATTGACTAAATGATTATACTTTATTCAAAACTATGTGACCACTGTGGTGAAAACTATGTGGCCATTTTAGTGATAAGTTGTTGTGAATGCTGTATTTTGATTTTTTTGTGATAAGTTGTAACATTTTGAACGCCATACCTTGATTTTCTGTGAATGTTTTGCTGGGATTTGTTATTGAGTAAATAGAATGTTTACTATACTGTGTAATCAGAACCTTCAAAAGCTGTTCACAGCAGCATTCTTCTGGAAAGCTGCCCATTCTTGGCTTTACAGTGTCCCATCCACAGAAGGAATTCTGTAAGGTTTTCTTATTAGTAACAAATGCTAGATTTAGAGTCAGGAGGCACCTGCATTCAAATTCTGCCTCTGACACTTATTAACCATGAACAAATTAATAATTTCTTTGAACCTCAGTTCCTCATCAATAAAATGGGCATAATGATACTTCATGGGATTGTTGTACAAATCAAATTAGATCCCAAGATCAATCAATTAGCAAGTATTTATTGAGTGCCTCCACTAGCCAGGCTCTGTCCTCAGAATTGAGATCTGCAACAAGGCTTAGAAGCCATATAGTCAAACCTCTTTGTTTTGTAGATGAGGAAACAGAGACCCAGAGAGAAATGATTTGCCCACAGTATTATATGTGATATAAGAAGTAGCAGAGTCAGGATCTGAACCCAGTGTTGATGATAACAAGACCATTAGTCTTTGCCCAGTGTGATAAAGTACTTTGCAAATCTTAAAATGCTAAATAAATGTTAATGATAAAATAATACTCGGAGGTGTTATTGTTAATGGATTTATAGTAGAGAATGAGGAAGAAGAAGATGATGATGACAGTGATGGCTGGAGATCACTCAAGGTATAGTTTCTGATACTGGAAAGGTTCATTTATAGAATGATTATAGCCATGCCTGGACATTTCAGAAAGCTCATTTCCACCTTTACTATTGCAGTAGGGGATGGGTCATAATCTCCTGCTGATTCAGTTTTTTCAGCAGGAAGAGAAACAGAGAAGGAACATTACTTACAACCAGGATACAACTGAAGAGTATTTTGATGTCCCAGAAGGAAAAGAAACTATATAAATACAAAAATGTGATTAGTGACATTTGGAATTTTCTTTTTCTGATTACCAGTTGAATGAGCTGTGCCCCTCTTCTTCACTGAATTTGGCACAGAATGCTATGCTTCAGGATAATTAATTTTTAAATAGCCTTTATGTATCCATGTAAATGACTTTAACCCTGCCTCTTAGCAACCAGTGTACAAAATAGTGGTTAGCAGCTTGACAACAACTAGCAGCCTGTGACAATGGAAAATTGCCTTTATTTTCATATTATGCCTTCTCCCATACTCTGCATTAGTCATGGACTCATTAGTGCATTGTGTACAGTGTTGTTCTCCACAGGATACAGAAAAACTGGAAAGAGTCCAGAAAAGAGGGGACAAAATGATTAAAAGAAAGGAAACTTGATCTTCTTAAAGAGTTAAGGTGTATTTGTTCATTTGGCTTCATATGATCGTAATGTTTTAAAGTTGGAAATGTTATTAGTGATTATTTAGTCCAAAAGCTCCATTTTACAGGTAAGGAAATTGAGATCAAGAAAGTATGTGACTAGCCTAAGATACAGGTCTGACCATGTCCCTCCTCTGCTCCAGAAGCTTCTTGTTTGTAGGGAAAACAACAACAGTAACAAACCTCTGTTTAGCCCATAAAACTATTCTTTCTGCCCCTGATCTGTTTCTAAACGGATTTGATATCCTCATGATGAGAGAAAGGATAGACACCTGGGATGAGCATCCCTTCTTTAGGATACTGCTGCTTTCATTCCAATAAATAAGGAAAAAAATTGTTCCTGGAACTTTAAGATCATAGGAACAGCCCCAGGGAATGCATGGACTCAAGAGATAGTGTTTTGTGTATAGCAAGCACTTAATTAATGCTTAGTGAATAATCCTTATTATTGTTAACACTAATACTAGATAATGTTTATGTAGCACTTTAAGGTTTTCAAATCACTCTTCAAATACTACTTCATTTTAGCTCTGGAACGACCCTGATAGGTAGGTGCAATTACTATTCCCATTTTACAGATGAAGAAATTGAGACAGACAGCAATTAAATAACCTGGCCAGGGTTGCATAGTTAGTAGGTAACTGAGGAAGACTTTAAACTCAGGTATTTCTGATTCCAAGCACATTCTTCTACCAACTATGCCATGCTCCAATTCTTGATTGGTAGGACCTGCCAATCCTTGTACTCACTCCTCTGCCACAGTCTTTAAGAACCCAGGCTCAAGGATGAGGAACTGGAGTAGAATTTGCTCAAGGTTCCTGACTAAATCACAGCCTCCTCACTAGTGAGACAATGTGTAAATTTGTTCCTCCTGAATATTCTCAGGATGTCAATTAAAGATAAAAATTTCATTAAATTTCTTGACCACCTCCCCCCCAAATTGGTACAGTAGGAGGAGATCCATTAGAAATTTCTACACCCTTTAGTTCTCTTTCCTAATGGAATTTTCACAGAAGAGAAGAATCATCAGTGTCATGAAATATATAAAGGGTAATGATCAGGAGGAGTCTGGCTTACAGTAAAGCAGGAGAAATGAAACAGACCTTGGAAGAACTTCTTAATTATCTACATAATAAAATGTCAGAATAGGCTAATGAGGGAAGTTAGACAGTCTCCATTTTAAGAGATCTTTAAAAAAAAGATTTGGCAACCATCTGTTGGGAATGGTTTGGAGTTTGGTATGGGGGAGTCTGAAGGGAAGGTGATGGAACAAATTATCTCTGGAGAGTCCAACCAGCTATATTATTCTATTTCTTTAAGGCTGTAAAAGAAAAATAACTGGTTTCTTCTCAGTGATAAAGATTTATCCATCTAATTTAGTCACACCTGTGAATCATTTTTATGCCAAACTCTACCACCACTCAGAGAGGATGGATGCCTGGGATGAACATCCCTCTTTTAGGATATTGCTGTTTTCATTCTAATGAATAAGAAAAAATTGTTCCTAGGATCACAGGATTTCAGAGATGAAAGGAGTCTTAGATATTATCTAATTCATACTTCTCTTTATATAATATGTATGCATGTGTGTTATATACATACACATATATGTGTAGTAGCTTTAATTATATGTGTGCATATACACACCTGCATGTATATATGTATATATATTGTGTATATGTCTGTGTATATTGCATATGCATGTGTAGGGGGAAGGGGGGGGAGAGAGAGAGAGAGAGAAAGAGAGAGAGAAAGAGAGGGAGAGGGAGAGAGCAAAAGAGAAAGAGAGAGAGAGAGAGGGAAGGAGGGAGAGAGTGAAAGAGAAAGAGAGAGAGAGAGAGAGGGAGAGAGAGAGAAGCTTTCTATAGAGAGCTAGACTAGGATCTGGATTTTCCAGTTAACTCTCCAGTTAGCTCTCCTTGGTCCTGAATACATAGAGTCAGGGCCTCCTGGTGGTCTGCCCTCCCTCACCCCACCCCCGCCTTTTCAGCTTCCTTTTGTGTGGCATCCTTCCCCATTAGATTGTAAATTTATTGAAGACTGGAGTTGTCTTTTGCTTATCTGTATCCCCTGTGCTAAGTGCCACATAGTAAGTAGGCACTTAATAAACGTGTATTGAATTGTTCTATGTTGTACTGTATTGTGTTGTTAACACCTTCATTTATATGAGATAAGGAAATTGAAGCCCCAAGAGATCCCCCCAAGAAAAAACTTGCTTAAGTATACATAGGGAGTAACTTGCAGAATTGGCATTCAAACACGTGTCATCTCCCTTTTCTGCTACACTTTGCCAATTTCTTTGATGAATACATTTGACAATGACAAAATTTCTTCAATAAAGAATATGTTTATGTTTTGCTTATTGGATTTTCTGCACTAAACACAGAGCTGCCTTCTGCTAGGGGTAGTGCTTTCACTAACTATCTCTTGGGGTTGAAGCAGGGCTTGGGTACAGGCTCCAACCATGGTGGATTGAAGGCAACAGAAAATGAAAAGTCAGTGGAGATCAGCATTGAACTTTCCTTAGCAAGCCTCTCCCTTGCCATTCTCAGTAGTCCCTACTGAAAACAGGGGAATGCCACTGGGGTATAGGCATATTTCCAAGACAGTTCACTTACAAATGAATAGTCTCAGGGTGAAATAGACAAAATATATACATTACCTCAACCCTGGCAATCTGATTGCATAGCTACCGCATTTCAATTTTGCAATGCCAATTTTGTTGCTATGGGCAGTCGCAGCTAAATATACCTACATAGCTATAATTTAAGTCACAAATGATTGGCATTATTAAGTGTCCTCTGAGTAAAAAGCTTTGTACTAGGAATTTGGGGAGCATGGGAGGGAAGAAGAAGCAATGGTTTCTGCTTTCAATCAATCAATTATTCAACAAGGGGTTATGAAGTGTCTTTTTTGTACCAGGCACTATGCTAGGCACAAATACAAAAATGAAATATTCACTGCTCACAAGGAACTTAGATTTTATTGGAGGAAACGCTAAACAAGTATATGCAAATAAAAATGGATAATTTGGGGAGAAGCAGAGAAAGGTTTAGTTTCTGAGAAAAAAAAACCAAAGTGGTGACTTGCTCAGGGTCACACAGCTAGTATGTGGTCTGAGGTCAAATTTGAACTCAAGTCTTCCTGATTCTAGGCCTGGAGCTCTATACACTGACCACCTATCTGCCCAGATCTCCATTTTACAGTTAAGGAAACTGAGGTAAGCAGAGATTATTTGACTTGAACCAGGTCAAGATAGTACCCAGGTCATATAGGTAGTAAGTAAGTTCTAGAAGTCATGTTTGAACTCAGGTCTTCCTGACTCCAGGCCCAGGGCTCTGTCCACTACCCTATATAACTTTGTGGCTCTATGAATAACAATATCACATAAGGACCAGTCAGTCCATAAATATTTGTGAAGTGCCTACTGTGGGCCAAGAACTGTGCTGAGTTCTGAGTCTACAAAGACAAATTACAGTACCTGTCCTCAAGGAGCTTATAATCTAATGGGGAAAAACAACACATACAAAGAAATTGAAAAATGGGAGTTATAGGGAGGGGAAGGTAGGTAGCAGTGCAGGCCATAATGAACTCCTTTAGACAGATGGGAAATGATGAGGTGTCAGCCCTGGGCCCCCTCCTTAACTGGAGAATGAGGGAAGAGCACTCTGATGTCCACTCTCCATCCCCTCCAATAAGAGGGAGGGGCCACCATCTTTCTAGTTGCCAAGATTCACATCCTGGCAATAACCCTTGACTCTTCTCTTTCACTTCTCACCCCCAGATCCAATCTGGTCCCCAATCTTGCCCATTTGATCATTGCAATATCTCCCCCATCTCCTTGTGTGTCCCCTTTATTCCAGCACCCTACTTTAGACCTTCATTTCCTCCCATCTGGACTATCGAAATACTTTTCTAGTTGATCTCCCTGCTCTCCATCTCTCTCTTTCACGTGGAAGCCACAGGAATCTCATTACAGCACTGTGTTGGAATATGACCACATTGCTGCCCTGCTAAAAACAATTTCAGCAGCTCATTACTACTTGTATGATAAAACATAAATTCCTGTTTAACATTTAAATCCTTCACGGTTTGGGTCTTCTCTCCCTTTCCAGACTTATTTCTCATTACTTCCCCCCACATAATCTCCGGTCTAACCAAAATGGCCAACTTTCTTCATGTCTGGAGTAACCCTCAGGCCCTCGTTTCCACCTCTTCAAACCGCGCTTTCTTCAGAACTTGATTCAGATGCCGCCTGCCGAACTTTGTCTTTCTGCCTCCCCTCCTCCCTGCCAAAAATAGTTTGTATATCCGTTTTACGTACTTTATTGGCAGAGGGTCTGGTGAGCCAGTCTTAAAGTCTGGAAGACCTGGGTTCAAGTTTTGTTCTGACACACTCTCAGTGATCCAGGCATCTCTCTAACTATAAAATAGAGAATAGTTATGGCTAGCTATCACATCAGATAAAGCAACGGGCCTGAGTTCAAACCCAGGCTCAGATACTTACTGGCTGTGTGACCCTGAGCAATTCACTTAACTCTGCCTCGGTTTCCTCATCTGTAAAATTAGCTGGAGAAGGACATGGCAAACCACTCCAGTATCTCTGCCAAGAAAACCCCAAAACGAATTACAAAAAGTCCCAAAACAACTGAACAGCAATACCGACGACAACCCTGAGATAGTCACTTAACTTCTGTTTGCCTCAGTTTTCCCAGTTGTACAATGGGGGTAATAAAAGCAACTACTTCCCAAGGTTGTTGTAAGGATTAAATGTGATAACATTTGTAAACTCCCTTGGCACACAGTACCTGGCACAGGTGCTTAACAAATAATTTTTCTATCCATATCCACATTGGTAGAAGACATTTTGTCAAGCAGGGAAGGGGAACCTTTGGCCTCAAGGTCACCTGTGGCCCTCTAGGTCCTCAAGTGTATCCCTTTGACTGAACTTTGAATTCCATCATTTGAGGACCCTCATTTGAGGACCTAGAGAGCCATGTGTGGCCTCGAGGCCAAAGGTTCCCCACCCTTGCCTCATACCAATAAAAATCACACATCCTGACCAAAAAAATAAAAAATCCTTCCTAATTTATCTGTGTTGTGTTTTTAAGAATATGTAAGCTCCTTAAGGACAGGTGATTTGTTTCCTTTATTTTTTCCCTGGTTTCTCATGGGATCTCTAGAACTTAAAGCCACACAAAACAAATGTTTATCAAATTAAATTAAAGTAAATAGAATATGTGACTTCTGAGGGAATGTGGGGAAACTGACAAATACCCTGAGGATCTAATTCTCTGACTCCAAAGCAGCCCATCAAGGTGTTGGTTTTTTTTTTAGGCATCAGTGATCTCGGTGTCTTGTTGTCATGAAGCTTAAAACAAAAACAAAGGCTAACTAACTCTCCTTCTAATTGATCATTTGTGTATCTTGTAGACATCCTCCTCAAAACTGTGAGAAGGTCAAATCTGCCTCTGTTTGCCATTGTTACTAGGAAGATGAGCCAGAACAAGGAAAGCTGCGTGTCCTAACTTGAAGATGCTGAGCCTCTTGGACAGGATGACAAGGCACATGGCTAGGGAGAGGGTCAAATACATTGTACTTCTCTGTGTAACTGATGGATCTGACACTTGGAATTGAGGGAAGCAGATGCTATGCTTTCTCCTCTCCCTCACTGATGTCTCTTTCAATGCACATAAAAACCTCACTTCAAAAAGGTAACTGTGAGCTCTGCTGATATGGGACAGCATACTGATGACTGAGCCTGGTGTGGGGAGGAAAAGGACAGTAATGACTGACATTGTCATGAGCAGTTGTACCCTTGAGAAGAATCAAGTTCAAATCCCATCAGAACAAGATGATACAGAAAATCTTGGAGACCTGAACACAAATAAGATTTCTGAAAAAAAAATAAGCAAATGTTTAGCCTGTGATTAATATTCTGCATGGATTGTGTGATTGGCAAGAAGGTATTAGGGTTGTTTTCCTCAAATCTCCCCAGGTTTGCTCAGGAAAAGCTTATATGTACATATATGTACACAAATACACACACATATATTATATATGTACATATATATAATATATGTGTATGTGTATATATATGTATGCATGAGAGATAGAGAGAATAACTAACACTAAAACCACACAATACAAACCCTAGAGGTCTAATGGGAAACCAGGAAAAAATATCAAGGAAACAAATCCCCTGTCCTTAAGGAGCTTATATCTCCCTCTTAGGGAATACAACACACAAACTAATAATTATGAAGGATTTTTTATTTTTTTGGTGAGGACATGTGATTTTATTGGTATGAGGCAGGTGAGTGGGGAAGCTTTAGCCATGGTTAAAAAAAAAACTAAACCAACCACGATATAGAATCAAAGAACTTAAATACTTAAGAGTTCCCAATGAGCTCACTGACCCTCTTTCCTCATCCTGCTTAGCTTAGGAGTAGGCAACACAGGTCTTCTCAAAGGTCCAGTCTTAGGCTCCTTTTGTCAGAGTTCCTACCCAGTTTCTCCATAGTAGTGACTCACTTGAGGGTAAAAGAAAGAAGAACAAAAGGGCAAAATAACCACTAAGAGGAAAATGATTTAAAGGAAATTTAGAGAATCCTGAGATAGAAAGAAAGAAGGGCTGAATTAATGTTCCATGAACTAAATCTGATGATACTCTTTAAGTGAACCAATATATTTTGTAGTAGGCAAAAATTACATAACTGGAGAGAAAGAAATTGACTTACTTCATGGGCAAACAATGAAGGAAAAGTAATTTCTTTAATGTCTTGACAAGGGGGAGGTTGTGAAAGAACGGGATAAAAGAAAGATGAGAGGGATGGAATTAGGGCAGAAAGCTGGGGGGGGGGGAGGAGTATTCGCTCTAAAGGAAGAAAGGAAAAGATATCACTAAAGAAGATTTGCATGGCATAAAGTATATCTGTGGAGCCTTATAATGGGTTTCACATGGGAGGAATTCACACATTAGAACACTGTCTTCTATGAAGACAGATGATACCTCTCAGGGACAAGTACAGTGTATAGGGTACTTGGCCTGGAGTCAGAAAGATTTGAGTTCAAATTCAATCTCAGACACTTGTGTGACCCTGGGCAAGTCACTTAACCCTGTTTGCTTCAGTTTCCCCATCTGGAGAAGTATCTTTGCCAAGAAAACCCCAATCAGACACAAATGAAATGACTGAATAGCAGTAACGATAGAGGTCTCCCAGAGAAGGCAGTCAGCAGTTAGGGTTGTAATGAGTAAAGGGGGAGGGTCACCAAAAAAGAGATTGAATAATCTGACCTTAAGGAGTGATGTATAAACATGATAGGCACAGAGGGTCTCACGATTTGGGATAAAAGAATGACTTGATCTTACAATACTATTTCCAGTCAACACTGCTTCTTCATAAATTGTCATTTCTAAGGGTGAGGCTCAGGAGTAGAAGAAAAAGGATAGGGTAAGATCTATAAATACCACAAAAGAAATAAGATAGAGGAAGAATTCAAATTTAACGCTCCTGAAATGATCCTCCTTTGAGACATCCTTTTCTTTTCTTGTTCTTTAAAATTTGTTTCCAATACTTTTGTTTCATCAGCTCTAGGTCTATTCTTCTTTCTCCCATTCCCTTTCTCCTTACTTCTTATAACATTTTTTTAATAGGAGGAAGAGAAGAAAATTCATCAAAACGAATCAATTTACTGAAAAAAAATTCTGACATTGTATGCAGTATTCCACATTTGTGGCAAAGACACAAAAGGTAGTATCTTTTAATATATCTAATAAAATATATATCTTAATATATACAGAAAGAATAAAGAATTGACAAGTAAGAGTATGGTCCATCAACTGGGGAATGGAATTCAGAATAAAATACAGGGAAAGAGAAATAAAGGAGACAAAGAAAAAAAACTTTTTGGAAAAGAACTGGAAACAAAACAGATGCTGTTCATGAGGAGCAGCTAAGCAAATTGTGTCATGTGAACATGGTAGAATATTGTTGTAATTGTTGTTGTTTGTACTCCATTCTCAAAGAGGACCAATGACCTCACCAGTGTGAATGTGATGTCTTGACTAGCTGGTGAACTGGATTTGGGTGAGGCAGATCTGAGCAAAGTCATCAGCCTCACTCTCTGCACCAGATCGGAGCCCAGAAGCAATACAAAGGGCAAGATGATCTTGCTGCAAGTAATGACAAAATATGATGAAAGCAGAGAAGCCTGGGAAGACTTACTTGAATGAAACTGATACAAAGTAAAGTAAGCAGAACAACAACAACAAAATATACACAATACCCAAAGCAATACAAAAAAGAACCATCACCCCAAAACAATCTAAAAAGAATATTGCAAAATTACACAGAACAAGATTGGCTCCAGAGAAGATATATTAAAAGACACTACCTTTCATGCTTTTGCTACAAATGTGGAATATTGCACATGATGTTAGATTTCTTTTTCAGTGCATTGATTAGTTTTGATGAATTTTCTTCTTTTCTTCCTATTAAAAGTTGTTACAAGAAGCAAGGGAAAAGGGAATGGAAGAAAGGAAAGGAGAGAAAAAATGGGAGAAAGAATAAATCTAGAGCTGAAGAAACAAAAGTATTGAAAACATATTTCAAAAAACAAGAAAAGAAAAGGATGTCTCAAAGGAATATTATTTAAACTAAGAAGTTGGAGGGCAGAAGGAAAATTTTGAATACTCAGCTGGGAAAAGAAAGAGAAAGATCAGAAGAGGAAGAAGAAACAGATAAATGAGTTAAATAACAAAAGAGGAAATTAACAATTTAAATAAAGTTAAGGAACTTAGAATAGGTCAAAGAAAGGGAAAGCTATTTCTCTGAGAAATGATGGAAATGAAGGAAGCAGCTCTAGAGAACAAGTTAGAATCAATGTAGCATAAGCAAAAATAATCACAGGGACAATGTGCTAACTTAAAAGAAAGGGGATAAAAAGGAGGATTAAATAAATAAATGGAGGGAAACACAAGCCTAACAATCATAATCTTAAATGGAAATAAATTTAATGATCAAATAAAACAAAACATGAGTAAAATCAGCTAATCAGAGCGTATTTGTTTAGCATCAATTCTAACAGCAGGAAAGAGCATAAGCATATATAAATATACACAAACATAAACAAAAGAGATACCTTGGGCTAAAGACACTAGCAAATGGGGACACCAAGAAGAAGGGGTCAATTGAATTGAGTTCTGAAGGAAACTGAACACTTTGAGACCTGGACACAAGATGTCAGTTCCTTTCAGGCACAGGAAACAGACAATGGAAAAATTAAAATTCATAATATCAAAAAATGAATGAGGAAATTATATTGTGCTTAAAGGTACAATAACACCCTTCCTAGGACCTAATAAAAGTTAATAAATGTTTGTTGACGAATCGATTGGTAATCAAACATTATCAGATTAAATATATATGTACCAAATTGCCTAGCATCTGAATTCATCAAGTCATTGTCTTCCCAGTACCTAGACATTTTTCTGCTTTTTACATTGTATATATGACTGGCAAAATCTTTTCAGGATTTGAGCCCACTCTACACAAATATAATGCTAAGTACTGAAGGATATCGAATATGGAAGGAACTAGGCCCATGACCTCATTGTTATAGGAAACTCCTAGATGACCTAAATTCTCTCCCAAGGTAGGTCTGCCCCTTCCCTGTAAACTATAGGTTATAAAAAATAAATTTATCCTTTATTTTAACATTCTTTTCTTTTTAAATTTCAAGTTCTAAATTCTCTCCCTCCCACCCCTTCCTCCACCTTCAGAGAAGGCAAGCAAAATTATATCAATTATATAAGTGAAATCATGCAAAATATATTTCCATGTTAGCCATATCGTAAAAAAGGCAAAAAAAGCGAGAAAATTATGCTTCAATTTGAACTCAGAGTTCATTCATCAGTTCTCTGTGTGGACATTGATGGCATTTTTATATCACGCATGCTTTGGAATTATCTTGGATCATTGTATTGATCAGAGTAGCCAGGCTTTCGTAGGCGATTATTATAACCTTGCTGTTACTGTGCATAATGATCTATTGGTTCTTCTCACTTCACTTTGCATCAGTTCATGTAGGTCTTGCCACAGTTTTTCTGAAACCACCCTCCTCATCATTTCTTATAACTCCAACAGTACTGCATCACAATCATATGCCACAGTTTGTTCAGTCATTCTCCAATTGATAAGCATCCCTTCATCAATGGTGTATTTCCTTCTACCCATTTTTCTTCTGTTTATCCTTCTCAATTTTTTCCCTGCCCTTCCTCAAAAGTCTGTTTTACTTCTGACCACTGCCTCCTTAATCCACTCTCCTTTTTATCATCCTCTCCCCTTACTTTCTCAGCATCCCTTTCCCTTCCTAATTCTGTATTAAGAGAGAGTTCTATATGCAAACAAGTGCACATACATATTTACATACATTTATATATGGCACATAGGTATATAACACACACATATATGTATATTCTTCCCTCTTTGAACCAATTCCAATTAAGTGAGGTTCAAGTCTTGCTCACCACCCCCCTCCCATTTTCTCTTCAGTATAAAAACTTCTCCCTGTGTACCTTTTTTTACATGATAAAATTTGCCCCATTCTACCTCTCCCTTTCTGCCTTTCTCCAGTGCATCCCTCTTTCTTATCAATTCCAGTAATAATGTTCTCATTCTTACTTTCCCTTGCTTTTGAACACAAACATTATCTTCATTTTTCCTTTACTTTACACCAATCTCTTTGTCTCTTTCTCCTTCAAAAATTCAACTTAAAATCACCTCCTCTAAGGATACTTTCCCTATTTGGCCTCACCTACCTCTAATTCTTATATTTGGTATACAATCCCAGTGTATTCTTTTAATGTGATAGTAGCTTATATTTATACTGTAAGTAGTCATAGGAGCCATCACTGAAGGTTACCTGAGAAGCCATTCAGCCCAGAGCTCTCACTTTAAGGAACCTGAGGCTGAGGGTAGACGATTTATTATTCTGTCATTGAATGTATATTTATTTTGTCTCTATAAATAGGCTACCAACAATTTGAGCACATGTAGAACAAAGTTCTGTATACAATGAAAAATTCTAAAATGCAATTAATTAATGGAAATCATATCAATGTTTTGGGCGGGTTGCTCTCAGAATAAAGCAGAACCTGATTATTTGAGTGTCACAGAATTCACTTCTGGGGAAAAAGTATGGGGCAGGCACAGCAGAAGGAGTCACTAAAAATTCTAGTCTTGCTTTTATATTGAGAATTATTGGTTTTACCCATAATAAATGTATATCAGTGTAGAGGAGCCAGAGAACAAGGCCAGCTTAAGAAAGACAATAGGCAAGATTAGTCAGAGGAATGTAGTTACCCTCTATTGGTTTTCTTCTATTAGGCCTCCCATTGCCAACTGCCAGATCTCAGGAGTATGGTCTGAGTTGTCCCCATCTCATGACTTCTGATGCAGGCATCTCTGAGAGAATAAGTAATCCCTCAGCAGGGATTGTCAGGGATGTCAGTGACCTTGTGAACTTGGGACTTCACCACAAAGAGGTCTCACCTGGTTCATTATCTCTCCTTTCTGAAATAAACACTTTAGACGCTAACAGAATTGGTTGGTCTGAGCAAAAAGCATCCCTAAAGTGCTATTTCTTCTTTTATTGGCTGCTTATTGGCAGTTCCAGCATAGCGAAAGGAGTGGATTATATCCACAGTTGTTGCCCATATTGTCTGTTGGCAGCTCCCACAACTCAGTCACCCTGGTTCCCTTCATAGGGTAATGCAGAACGGAGGGCCCACAGCTTGTCTGGAAAGAACCACTCCCAGCCTCAGGTACCACCTCAGCAGAAGAAAGCTAGAATGAGAGTGTCTTTGACACTCTACTCAGGCATAGAGACAAAAGGAAGGAATCTGGGTCAAGGGCCAGGAGGATCCTAATAGGATCTGTAAAATGTTCCTTTCAGAGCAATGAACTCAGTATATAACCTCATGACAGGTACAGAAGGGCGGGTACCTTGAGGTCCTGTGAATCCCAGGAGCAGTTGCTTCTAGCCTCATTGCTAGAGATCTAAACGAGAAAAAGGTGAAAAATCTTGCTGCTCTATTCAGGGAAATTTGAGAAACAAGACTTAAGTTTGCAAGTTCTATTAGATTTGCATATTCCTTTTAATAGTGCTAACTCTCAAAATGGTTCCTGACGTATGGCTGGGAAAGAAATCCAAACCTTTGGTTAAATTTGGCAGAATGAGTATTTTGGTAAATACTTAATGAGGAAGAGGTTGTATATACAGAGTTTGGGGAAAGACAGTGGCTTCAGCATCTGGATAAAGCAATTTATTTTTTTCCCAAGCTATTCCTCCTTCCCATATGACCACTCACCAAAAGAAGGGCACTTAACTGGAGATGAAAGCTGACTCTGTGTGCTATTTTCTGGGCAGCCAAAGAGATGAGAAGCTCTCTTAGAACATGATGTTGTCTGAGAAAGCCTTTAATCTCATCATCACAGTACTCTGAAATCAGGTGACAAAGGAGGGTGGAGCTTATTAATTTTTTCATGAGGATTGAGTTGAAAAATTTGGTGGCCACATGTTTCTAGGTGAGGGGCATCTGCTATTTTCCCCCTTTTTTACTGTTGTTCAGATTGTGCCTTGAGAAAGCCTCCCCTATACTTGGCACAGTGTGATCTTTTAAAAGGAAGATAGATTAACATCAAGTGAATTGGCTTCTCATCCTGGCTTGCTAATTGATGTTTTTGTTGTTGTTCTTTGTCTTTTGTTTTAGAAGAGGACCAATGATATCACAGGATAATGTTTTGACTTGTGAGTGAATTGGATTTAAGTTAGACAGAGTTGTACAAAGTCATCAGCCTCACTTTCTTCCAAAGTCATAGAAGTCCAGTGTCAAAACAAAAGTCAGGACTGCTGGTGATGCAAGGGATGTGGAAGATGACCCTGGTGTCTTTGATGTCTGACCAAGCTCTAAGAGTTCCATGAAACCTATCTCAGTTGCCTTTGTGGCTATTGGAACAAATTGTTCTCACATGCTCATTCCACCAGGGCACCTCTTTACAAGCTTGAAGTAGACAACCCCTTCACTCACTGACAGGTTTGTGGCCCATCCATTACTCTCAACTTGGTTTCATCCTTCTGCCAAGATGTTTTTCCCAGGGAGTGTCTGTTGTGCATACTCCAGCTTCTTGGAGTCACAGGTGAGAATTGAGTGCCAGGTAGACACCAAAGGTGAATGAGCAGCCCTGAAAAGAATTCAGCAAGCTCTCACACCAGAGGTGATAGTCCTCCTTGAATATTAAATATTAATATTAAAATGTCAAATAGTAAAATTTTCAGAATTCCCAACTCTTGAGTCAGACTAGTTATCAGTATTTATTACTTAAAGCAGGTGTGAAAGTTGGATGTTAGAGGCAGAAAACCAGAAGCAGATTGAAGCTTTGGAAAACATTCCTATGAGAAGGTAGAATCAAAGGAAGTGTGGAATGGGAAATAGACTTGTGTAGGTGGGAGCGTTATTGAGGCTTAGAGACATTCCCTAAGTAATAATAGGAAGAAACTGAAATTCCAGTGCTAAGTGCAATTCTATCTTAGTTAAATGAGGAAAGCAGTTAGGTAATCAGGAGAAAGGTTCTATTTGCTTTACAAATAGGATTTGAACTTTTTCCAAGAACCTCAGACACACACACGTTTCTGCCCTCTCTTAGCTAACTCATATCCTTCAACCCCATCCTTCACACTGCATTTAATCAGTCAGCAGGCGTTTGTCAAGCACTTCTTGTGTGATTAATACTGTGTGAGGTGCTGGGTTGCTGCAGCAACAGTTAAAACAAAATAAACAATAACACCAACAAAAGCTTCAACACTTTTTGTAGGATCAGATAATCAGGAAGCAGACAAAGGGTTTCAATGGAAAGCCTGGAAAGATAGGCCCGGAAAAATGCCGCCATGCACGCCTGGCGCTCTAATGCATGTCGTACTTAAAGTCCTCAAATACTTGTGATTTCACCAGTGTGAGTATTCCACTCATAAAGAGTGCAAGCCCTTTGTAGTTCAGTAGGTGTTCGAGTGACTAAGTCATTTTGACTGTCATAAATACCCAAATTAACTACAAAAGACTTATGAAGGACGATGTTGTGCGCATCCAGAGAAAGAGCTGATAAATAGAAGTATACATAGAATGGTTTTTTCATGTTTGTTTCTAATGGCAGCCGTCTGTGAGATTGGAGGTAAGGGGGAGGTAAGAAAAAAGGGAAATAAAGTTACATGATACCTTCATTAGATATCCAAAAGTCGTTCCTTTTTTTCTGTTCTACTATGTTATGGAAATGTTTGTCTTATTTCTTAAGTTCAGAATGAAATTTTTTTTAAAAGAGCTATTGTGACCCAAAATTTATTCTGTGATGTGATGCCCAAATTTCTGATGAAAAATGTCTCTCACCTTAGCTGGCCTGGTCCTTGGGTGAGAAATATGCAATCCATCACTGGGCCCATATAAAAACTTTTCCAGTGGAATAGGACCTGCCAGAGCATGTTTACCACTGGCATAGCCTTAGAGAACCCAGGATCACCACTGTATCACAATGATACATTGGAGCAGGACTTTAGCAGATGGATGAATGGGTGGATAGATGGATGGATGGAGGGATGGAGGGATGGAGGAATGGAGGAATGGATGGAGGGATGGAGGGATGGAGTAATGGATGGAGGGATGGAGGGATGGGGAGATGGAGGTATGGAAGGATGGATGCCACACAAAAATATTCATATATTTAAGGAAGCAAAGGAAGGGAAAGCAGAAGTCATAAACTGGTAAAAAAAAAAAAAAGGAAATGAAATGAGAGGGAAGGGCAAATAAGATTGCCTGTTTCTACATATTTAACACCAAAACTATTAGACAGTCATTAATAATAGCATATTTATGTAATGCTTTGAGGTTTATGAAGTGCTTATTCTACAAAAACCCTGTGAGGGATGTAGTTACTACTCCCATTTTACAGATGAGAAAATGGAGACTCAAAAAAGTGGAATGTCTTGCCATAGCTGCAGAGTGTAGAATATCAGAATTTAGAGAAATATCAAAGACTACCTAGCCCAATCCAACTAAATAAGAATCCTCTCCACAGCCTACACAGCAAGGAACCCACTTAGCCTTTGCTGTAAGACCTCTGGTTAAGGTCACTACTATCAAGGCAATCCATTTCATTTTCCAATAGTCATAATTATTAGGAAGTTCTTTTTTACATTAAACCTAAAGCTTCCCCTTACCAGCTTCCACTCTCACTCCTAGTTCTTACTTCTGGGACCAAGAAAAATAATTGCATAAAAGGACCTCCTCTGGGTAGCAACCCCATCAAATACATGAAAACAGCTGTAATTTTCTCCCTAGTTTTTTTCTTCTCCTGGCTAATCATCCCCAGTTCCTTCAACTATCATGATCTTGAGAAGCTTCTCCTTATTGAAAGGACCTCTAAGTTGTCAATATCCATCCTAAAATGTGATATGCAGAAATGCACAGATAAGTGGCAAACCATGGATTTAAACCCCACACATTTCCCGTCTTCCTACTGCACCATGAAGTGCATCAACTGTTCCCATTGTAACTTTCATTGTAATTCTTAACAAATCAAGAAAAGTTAATTGAGAAAAGAGAGACATACAAAGAAAGACACAGAAAGAGAGGAGAGGGAGAGGGAGACAGAGACAGAGAGAAACAGAGACAGAGAGAGAGACACACACACACACACAGAGGTAATGGTAGTGGGAATTTGAAGATCTTTCCTGTCCCTTAAAAAGCCTAAGGAAATTTGAAGACTTTTCCTGCTTTGAAGATAAACCCTCCTCCCTAATAGGCTGAATGTAATCACATGGAGCCTGTGGTAGAAGGAGTTTGGTGAAGAGTGGAGCAGAACCCACAGGAAGCTGGGAGTCAGAGCAGCTAGACATAGTTGGGGGGAGAGGATTTGTCCAAGGGAGACTGCTAGGCTTATGAGTAAATATTGGTCTTGTGTTGGTTTATGGGAAGGCTAAAGAATGCTGCGTTTCTCTGCGCTGTTGTGGCTTATTACCTTCCTTGCTACTATGATGGGATTGGCTTACTGATTTTGGGATTTGGTTTTCTGGTGTCTGAATAAATGTTTTGCTTCTGTCTTCTATATGGAGAGTCTGCTATAGTTTGTGATTAAGCACTATGCAGGTATATTTATAGTGCTGTGGTGGTGTGTTTGTGCTGTGAATATTGCATTGGTGCTACAGAGAGACAGTCAGAGAGAGAGAGAGAGAAAGAGAAAGAGAGAGAGAGAGAGAGAGAGAGAGAGAGAGAGAGAGAGAGAGAAGAGAAATTGGTAGGAATTATATAAATAATTTTGACTATCCATTGGAAGGGGCAGCTAGATGGCTCCATGAAGAGAGCACTAGACCTGAGTTCAGATCCAGATTCAGATACTTACTAGCTGTGTGACTCTGGTCAAGTGACTTAACTTCTATTTGTTTTAATCCACTGAAGAAGCAGATGGCAAATCACTCCAGTATCCTTGCCAAGAAAATCCCATGGCCATTGTTGGCCTGCTATAGCCCACAAGATCATGAAGAGTCAGACATGACTGATGACTTAACAGCAATTCATTGGAAGGTCTAATATTGAAACTGAAGTTTCAATAGTTTGGCCACATAAGGAGAAGACAGAACATATAGGAAAAGACTCTGATGTTGGGAAAGATTAAAGGCAAAAAAAGAAGGGAACCGCAGAAGACGAGGTGGATAGATGGTGTGATGGAAGCAAGGAATATGAATTTAACCAGACTTCAGTAGATTGTGGAGGACAGAAGGACCTGGTGTGCTGTGGTCCATGGGGTTATGAGGATTCAGACATGACTGAACAACGGAACAACAATAAACACAAGTGAGGCCTAAATATCACCGCTATCCTCTAAATCTACAATATAAATTGCAAAATGATTTCTACTAAGAGGCAGCAGCCTTATGATAAAAAAAATGTGGTTTTCAGTTCCATCTCTGACACATACAGGGCCTGTAAGACCCTGGACAAGTCCTATAACCACTCACCACAACAGACCATTCTTCTAAGACTAGAAGTTTCAGGTAAGTTGCTAGCCTGCATTGGTGGAGGAAGTAGCCATACAAAGAGTTCTACATACCAATGAAATTGTAAGTCTGCAATAGGTAAAAAGAAAAAAAAAGCACCTTTATTATTAGTTGTGAAAACCCCAGGAGAAAAAAAGAACTAGCTTTTCAAATCCCAATCAGGTGGAAGGTTATAAGTGTTGCTTCTTTATTTGTAAAACAGAATGAAATTTCAATTGGGCAGTGGCCAAACCAATTATGGTATATGAATGTGATAGAATGACATAAGGAATGATGAAGATAATTGTTTCAGAGAAACCTGGGAAGGTTTCAATGAACTGATGTAACGAGAACATGAGCAGAACTAGAAGAATGATTTCTACATTAATTACATTCAAAAGACAAACAACTTTGAAAGACAGAAGACCTCTGTTTTTTGTCATGCAACAACCAACCAGGATTCTAGAGGACTCATGATGAAACACGCTATCTGATAGAGAAGCAATGGACTCTGAGTGCGTATCTTTTGTAGATGGCAAATGTGGACGTTTGTTTTGTTTGACTACATATATTTGTGGCAAGGATTTTATCTTCCTTTCATTTTCAGTGGGGATGAAGGAACTTGGGAAGGAGAAAACATAGATTATTGTTAACTGAAAAAAATTAAGGTTTTTAGAAATGAAATTGGTTTCAAATGAATGAAACAGGCAATCTCTCCCTGATTTTGAGCTATGTCTACTAATGTAACAACGAAGTACCTGGCCCATTGGTGGAAGTAGGATTGAATGCAATTGCCTTGCTACCTACCAAAGAGATAAGAAATTGATTTTTATATTATGGTCAGATTGGTTTTCTTGTCATGGGTAGAGGAATAGCTGAGAAATAGAAAACAAAATTATCTTCAAAAAGCAGAAGAAAATAGAATCAAGATGGTAAGTTAGTTGATCAGAAAAAAAGGACCCTGGAAGAAGCCAAGAGTACAATCTAGTGAAAACCAGACTTTACTAGTCAAAGAAATGGCTACACCTCTACAGAGACCAATCAGAGAAGAGCTAAAAGTCAACCCAGGACACTGTGGAGGAAATAACAATCAAGGCAGTCAGATGGCTTGGTTCTTCTAGAAGCTGAACGCATCCATTTGAAGAGTGGGAAGTTGGAATAAAAATAATTGGATTCATTACAGATAGGAAGAAGGAGAAGGAGCAAGAGCCAGGAGGATAAAAGATGACTGCCATCTGGAGAAATCAAAAGAAGAAGAGTTGGATATCACACAAATTGAGGAGGAGAAATGGGAAGGAGTTGAGAACAGATAACTAGAAGGAATGATATGGGAGGGGTCAAATGCTGCACTCTGCCCTAATTCTGGGACATAGTATTTTCTACTAGTAGTATATGTAGTAAGAAAAGAAAGAGTTTTTCGAATCTCAATGAAGTATATTTCTGACTGAATTTTCAGGATTCTGTCTTTTGATTAGTAAGTAAAATGAGTTTCTTGTGACATACACTAAGAAAAACTGACATTTCCCCAATGTCATTATCACCAAGTCACTTCACAAAATATAATCTATTTATAATTTTTTTTGTTTTTTAGGGAAAATAACAAGTTAATTTAGTTTATTCTCTAAAACACGTTGCTTCCTGGAAATGCAATACGACAAGAAGCATAACAAAAGAACATTAGTTTTGAAGTTATACCTGTCACAGACACTCTGAAAATATTTGTAGATAATGATGATAGAGGTTTAAATCTTATCCCTACTTCTAACTCTGTGAGTTGGGTCAAGATGTTTCTTTCATTGCTCAGTTCAGTTCAACAAACATTGATTAAATGCTGAGCAAGGCTTTGTGTCAGTCTCTGGAGATACAAAGAATAAAAAAAAAAGGCAACTATACCCTGCTCTCAAAGAACTTATACTCTAATGGGAAGAAACAACATATTTGTCATTATTGTTCTTGTTCAGTTGTTTCTGACTCTTTGTGATCCATTTAAGATTTTCCTGGCAAAGTTACTGGAATGGTTTGCCATTCCCTCCTCCAACTCATTTTACAGCCAAGTAAACTGAGGCCAAAAGGGTTAAGTGATTTGCCCAAGGTCACACAGCTAGCAAATGTCTGAGGCCAGATTCGAACTTAGGTCTTCCTGACTCCAGGCCTGACCCTCTATCCACTGCACCACCTATCTGTCCAATAACAAATTTATGCAAATTAAATATAAAGTAATTTGAAGGAATGCAATAGCAACTTGGAAGATCATGAAAGTCCTTTTGTGAGATGGCACCTGAACTGAGCTTTGAAGAGAGCCAAGGACCCAAGACATGGAGATGAAGAGAGAGTGCATTCCAGGCAAGAGAGACAGTCTACGTCTGTAAAAGCACACATACATACAGAGGCAGGAGATGAAATGTCATATGCAGGAAACAGCAAGGAAGTCAGTTTATCTGGAAGAGCTAGTATATGAAAGGGAGCAATATGACACAAATCTGAAAAGGTGAGGTATTACAGGATGCCAGATACAGGAGTTGGTATTTTATCACAGAGGCAATATGGAGCCACAGAAGTTTGCTGAGCAGAAGAATAACATGGTCATTTTCATATCCATCTGGCAACTAAGTGGAGGATGTATCAAAAAAGGGAGAGACTGGAAGCAGAGGAAGAAATTATAAAGTTTTTAAGTCACCTACTCAATGATCAAAAAGTAATGAGTTCTTCTATTAGAGCTGACCATACAAGTTGGAGAACTTCATACTGTGGAATTTAAGAATTTAAGGGACTAATAATTAACAATAACAAATTGAAAATTGATAACCCACAGAAAGAATTAATAATAAGAGTACCAAAAATATGATGCAATCAACTCTTGATCTTTTATCTTTGTTATCACAGAATTTTCTCCATAGCAGGTAGCCAGTTGACTTCAAATAACAGCAACAGATCAGAACTAGATCAGTTTTCAGATGAGGAAATCAGATGTTAAGTGACTTGCCCAGGAATATACTACTAGTAAGTATCTGAGGTCAGATTTGAACTCAGGTCTTCCTGTTTGCAGGCTTGGTACTCTTTTTTTACTGTGCCACATCTTTCAGGGAGGTCACTACCCCTTTAGTGCTATCCCAGTGTGAGTCAAAGACTCTTCAATGAAATGAGTGGGGGGAAAAAAAAACCAAAAAGAAAACAGCTTAATACTAAGAAGTCTGGTGAGATAAGAGACTCAGAAACTAGAGATACTAAACAGTAACCCATCCCTCAGACTCTCTGCCTGGAGGGTATGCCCCAGAAAGAGAGGCTTATGTGCACATTTCTGTGCTAGAAGGAAAGACCATTCCTGTAGATGACACCCTGAGTGGGATGGGTATTTATCTATTTGGAGCAGCTAGTCATGCCTACCTCCTGGCTGAATGCATTTTCTGTAATCTTCCACAGCAGTTCCCTCCCTCATCTGAGCCTGTGTAAGGCAAACACTCTCACAGAATTACTGAGTATCCCTTTGGATGTCACAGGGGAAGATGCTCACCGCCAAGCGCTTTACTGTTAATTATCTGAAACCTGGCTGCTGTGCCCTCTCTCAATGCCAGCTTAGGAGATGAGCTGCGTTATGCTACTTATTAGGCTCAGCTAAATAAATAATATCTGGCACAGATGCCATCAGGGATGGCAGAATGTGCCCACCTGGCACATTGAGTTCATTCTCAAGTCCTTCCCCTGTGAAAGAAAACATCACCATTAATTGTACATGTATATATCATCTTCCCCTTTAGAGGGTGAGTTCCTTGAGAGTAGGGATTGTTTCTGTCTTTGTACCCCCAGCACTGCCCCAGGTACATGGTAAGAACCTAATAAATTCTTACTGATTAATTTATTGGATGGACTTTTCCAGAGTTCATATTTTTCTACTTCCTGAATGCTTAATTTGGTTATCAGAGTCAGGAGGATTTTCTATGAGACTAGATTATTAGTTGGTGCCTATTTTCAGGACTGATGATATGTCCCTATTCCAGCAGTTTTATACATCCACTTGTCAGATTGGGAAACTGATGCCATCCATGGTGATTAAAACAATGTTTGCGTACCACAGCAACCAGTTCATAACAGAAAATTTCATTCAGCCAGTTATTCATTCTATAGGACTCCAAGTAACTGGTCTGATTGCCCCCACCCCACCTCTACTGGCTGAATTAACTATCTGGCTTGCCATAGACATTATAACGTGTATAACCTGCCACCAAATAACACAAGTTGGAAGATATACACTCAAACCCCACAGAGGCAAAGCTTCTTAATTTGTTTCTCTGCTGGCCAGATGGAAAAGAATGGAAGATCTGGAGAGAACACTTCAGCTTGTCAGGACTTTCACTTTTCTCTGTTTTCTAAAGTGCTGAGGAGACTAATTAATCCTAATTCCAAACAGGTTAGTGATTGAGTCTACTGGGAAGACTCATAGTCATGAGGCTTATTAATTTTGTAGCCCCGAAAGATTTGCAGTGCTGACATCCTTAATCTCTTAACACACATCCCGGGCTGGGTCACTCTTCCAATTCTTAGATAAGCTTTGCTGAGGAAAACATTGGCAGGTATGCAACTTTGCCAGAACCATGCATTTGCACTCCAAAGGGACACTGTCAGATGAAAAATGACTTTAAAATTATGCGTTTTCTGAGTTGTCTCCCTAATGGGATGCTGTCTACTATTTACCCAAAGAATTCTGAAATATTGTTGTTTTGGCCTTCAGTCTTTCTTGAAAAAGAAAAAAAAGAATTCAAAAACTCTTTTTGCTCCCTATCCAGTGCTGGGAGGAAGAAGAAGAAAGAAAGAAAGAAAGACGTATTTTCTCTTCAATATTACTTTCTGCCATCCCCACACTGACCCATAGATAGAAGCCACCACGTGGCTTTTCTCAATCTCAACATAATTCAGATTTCACTCTGCTCTTATGGCCATCCATGGAATTGTATGTTATTTGAACAGGAAAGGACCTTAGAGACCATCTGGTCATCATAGATGCTTAATACTTGTTGATTAATTATAGGCTGATAATAAGAAGAACTCTTCTCCTTGAGTATTTCTATCCCTTGCATGGATGTTATTTAAATCATCCATTGCCTTTCATTCTCTCTCTTGCAGCACTACCTGAAATACCTGCATTTCCTGAGCACCCAGCCTTCATTAACTAAGACCAAACGACACAGTACATTGAACACTCAGCCCTAAACCCAGGTTTTTTCCCAGGACTGATTCCAGTTACTTATGAGGCCAAGAAGAAGGAGGAAGACATATGGCCTCCCCGGGCGTTCTCCTGAATGAGGTCAGGCTGTATACATCTTTGGGTTTCTTTTCTCTCTGAGAGATAGAACAGATGGTATTCCAGATATAAATATGTATAATGTACACTCCTAAGATTGTTAAATAAGCTTATTTTTAGATGGATTCATGAAAACCAAGAACTTGTATATTTAAAATGAAAGCCAATCAAAGCAAATCGGAATAAACTGTTGTTCACTCTGCTTTACTTATTCCAAGGCTCTTTCCCGTTCTAACTATGAAATAAGGCCATTCTCCTTTCCACCTGTGTTTTCCTGTGGCATAAAGGAGGGGAGAAAGCTAGATTTCTACTCAAATGACCAGGAGTCAGATGTGATCTTGGGCAAATCACTTAGCCTCTCCAGGAAAGAAAGGAAGGGCGAAACACACATTTGTTAAGCACTTACTCTGTACTAGGCACTATGTTAAGTACTTTACAAATATTGTCTCATTTGATTCTCACAACAGCCCTAGGAGGTGGGTGCTGTTATATCCCCATTTTATCATAGAGGGAACTGAAACAGACAAAGGTTAAGCGACTTTTCCAGGGTCACACAGCCAATAAGTGTCTGAGGTCAAATTTGAACTCCAGGTCTTCCTGATTCTAGGTCCAGCATTCTATCCACTATATCCATAGCTGCCTAGCTTTCTTTATCTGTAAGGTAGGGATATTGAACTAGAAAAATTTCTAAAATTCCTATGAGATACTTTTCTTATTAACCTACAAATGGTGAGATCATAAGTTTATTAATTTTGAGCTAGAAGAAACCTCAGAGGCCATCTAATCTAATGGCCTTTAATTTTATAGACAAGAGGTTGTGACTTCCCCAAAGTCACACAGGTAATAAGGAGTCCACATCACCTGATACCAAATCTAGTCCCCTTTCTACTGTATTCTTAATTTGCATCTTTCCAGGAACAATGGATTGCACTGAGTCATTAGAATAACAAGTTAGTACAAAGGAATGACTCTCTGCTGTCTGAATTTCAGATTCCTACAGGCAGTAATGAAATATTTTGCAGTAGTAGTACCTCTGCCTCCAGAAGTCCCTCAAAAAAGCTTTCTATGTAAGCTACCTACTTGCACATGGCTCTGAAAATGGGAAATAGCAGAACTTTTCTCCTAGAGATCTTTCAGAAATGAATGGATTCAGAAATGAATCTCATCTGCCTGGGATTAATTGTCATCATCAGTCCATCAGAAAGCATTTACTGTATGTCCAAAGGATGTGTGGCCAGATGTCAGATGCCAAGTTGTTTGTAGTAATGGTTCCTACCCTCAATAAGCTTGTTGCCTGGTGGCAAAGGGGTTTAATAGATGAAGGCTGGAGATCTCTTTCAGTCTGTTTAGTCTGTGCCAGGAAGACAAATCACCAACTGTAATAGTAATCTCAGTTTCTATATTTAAATGGAAACTAGGAAAACTGACTGGACTGAAGAAAGGACTAAGCACTTGGAATTACAATTTCTTCTCAGTTGCCCATATGTCCAACTTCCCAGGGAAGAGGTGGGAGACCCAAACCTGACAGCATAACACCGATCACTACATCAGTAACTTTAGATAAATACCTTGGCTTATACAAATCCCTGACCCATTTAGCTCACACTGTGATGGCCCTTTGTATACACAGAACACAGTTTCTCATATGTGCAGTAGGGCATTACATTTGAATTAGAAGTACACAAGGGAACATATAATCTTTAAACTGACAGGGACTTCAGAGATTCTCTAGTGAAAGCCTTTCATTTTACAGATAAGGACATTGAATCCCATAAAGGTAAACTGATTTGCCCATCATATGACTGCTACATGATTTCCTTGTCTCAGTCATTCTTGGCAGGATCATTACTAAGAACTGACACCTTTTGACAGTTGGAATAAGGCCTATGAACGCAGGAAAAATCTGTTCCCTCCTCACGTGGCTCTAGCCCCAGTGGTTTACGAATTGAGGGGACAGCTTTCAATTATTAATAGGGTAGGACTCCATTCAAAGTCTACTCCTTTGAAAAATGGACATCCTCCTGGCATTCAATGATGTTCAGAGCATGGAATGAAGGAAATAAAAATTATTTTATTATAGAATGAAGGAAATAATATTTATTAGGAAAAAGTAACTGAACAGCAGCTTTTGATCCTACAAGAAGAAACACGATTGGCCAAATGAAGTGGTGTAAGTCTTTGGTCCCTGCTCTTGAGGCTGAGGTTGAGGCTGGTGGATCACTTGAGTTTGGAAGTTCTGAGCTGCAGTAGGTCTAAGGCCCACCAGGTATCCACACTAAGTCTGGCCCCAATATGGAGAGCCCCTTAGAACAGAGGACCTGATATCAGGCTGCCTAGGAAGAGGGTAAACCAGCTTAGATCAGAAAAACAAAGAAGGCTAAAAGCTTCCGTGTTGATCAGTTTTGGACCTGGGCCTGTGAGTGTCCACTACACCAGCAGACTGAGTAAGATAAGGAGAACCAGTCCCAAAAAAAAGGAACATAACCAGAAGAACATGGCCCAACCTGACCAAGAGTGGAATAGGAGCTTTAATATAAGACTCAGACAGGGGCAGCTAGGTGGCCCAGTGAATAGAGCACCAGCCCTGGAGTCAGGAGGACCTGACTTCAAATCTGGCCTCAGACACTTGACACACTTACTAGCTATGTGGTCTTGGGCAAGTCACTTAACCCCAATTGCCCTGCCTTCCCCCCTGCAAAACTACAATTAAAAAAGGTCTAAGGTCTTTCATTTCTTGCTCTCTTCAGATCAACCTTGAAACAGCAGCATCTTGGATCTACTTTTTCTCTTCCCTCCCCCTCCTGTGGATCAAGTACCCTCTCTGCCCTGTATTTCTTCTCTTCTAAGAGGTAAAGTAGCAGAAAGAAGAGGGGCTCCTGCACTTCTCTGAGATCAGAGCTAGATAAAAAGGGGGAGGGAATGTAAGCATTTAAATAGCACCTACTATGTTCCAGGCACTGCAAAGAGTTTTGCAAATATTATCTTTTTTGATCCTTTCAGCAATTCTTCAAGGTTGGTACATTATGATCCCATTTTGTGGATGAGGGAACTGAGGCAAATAGAGGCTAAGTGATTTGCCCAGGGTCACACAGCTAGTCTGAGGTCTGATTTGAACTCAGGTCTTCTTGCCACCTAGATGGAGAATTAACTTGTAGAAAACTAATCTTCTGGTAGGCAGAAGAGCACCCAACAGTCATTCACTTTCCTTTCCTCTCTTTCCGTTGGGAGAAGTCTGTGTGGCCCCATATCAAAACAGGTCCTATGGGCCCAAGGACAAGTATCAATTATTAATCTGTTCCCATCCTCTTTTGAGGGACAATTGTATGCCTTACAATTTGGGAATTATTGTTAAGACTTCTATTTTCATTATATAGGAGGCATTTTAGTTTGATTTGCATATTTGTCCTAAGTTAGCAATTTCCCCTGGCATTCCAAGTGCTTAACAGATCACAACTTAAGCGGAGTGTGTATATTTGTGGGTTTTTGTTTCCTGGCACTCTCTATAGCTGGTGCTTAGAGGATACCGTGAGTAGTACTGCCACCTTCTCAAAGTTTTCGAGCATAAACAGACTCAATAGCAATGGCAGAGGATATGGGCAGTGTTTTCTCCAAAGTCTTCAGTCTCTTCTTCTTATAGGTTCAAATATCACAGCTAGTTGGTGGCAAAAGTAGAACTAGAACCCAGGTCTCCTCACTTTTAAAACATGCTCCTTTCATTACACCTGGTACCTCTGTTTGGCTAAGTAAGGGGGGAGTTGATTTTTCTAGCACTGGTAATGGGTATCTGCCGAGTTGTTTACCCACTCTGCCTTCTTACCAAAGGATTAGAATGTAGACCAAGTTTAAATAAAACTGTGATTAAACCAGCCAATACATGGAGAGTTCAAGTCTACAACTTTGGTCTTATTGACCCTGCCATCTAACTAACTAATGTACACATCATTAATGAATCTAGAACCAATAATACTGTTTTGATAAATCACTCCCATTGGTATATTAACACCCAAAGTCCCTGTTCTGAAAACAGAGAGACTTCACCAACCAACAAATATTTAGGAGCAGTGATAAGGTTCTCTCCCTTGTGACTGAGGCTTCCCTCCAACTAAATTCTTGTGTTATTCACAGTGCTGTCTCACTTCTATCTTCTGAGTATGAACCAGCCTTGGAAAGTGGTCTGTCATCTACCCACTCTTCCCTCTCCTAAGCTGCCCTTCTTTCATCTCCTTCTAACTCTTCACAGTTGGGAAGTGCCCCTTTGTCTGCAACTGCCCACTCTCTCTCTCTGCTCCTTCTAGACACTGAATCACTTCCTCTCCTTTAGTCTTCTAATAAAATATTCTCCCTTTCACTTTACATTAGCATGAGTTCAAATTATAGAATATGTATGCTCATTCTACCATGAGAAGCAATGTTATTCAAGGATACAAAATGGAGTAGAAATAAGCTACATTAAGTGGCATCCAGAAATTGTGCACAGTAGCACTGGAATATTTATAGATTAAATGGAAACCTTTAAAAATTCAGTGCCTGATCTGTGACTATAGTCCAAACTGAACTCTATATTATTCCCTTAACACACTCTGTGGTTTACTTGTCATTACTCACATTATTATAGTCACCCATCTGATTCCTACACATTCTTTAAAGTCCAGCTCCAATCTCATCCCTACTGAAAGTGCCCCCTGTTGAAAGCTATCTCTTGACAGGGTGAATTAATACTGTAAACCCTAGAAACTTTGATTTACAGTTATTTATGCATTTATCTTATCTACTAGTTTTTAAACTCCAAGAGGACAGGGAAAATGTCTTATTTATTTTCACACTCTATCCCTGTCCCTCACCATCCCAGCCTCTGCCCCTAATCTCAGCGGTGAACCACACTGTGTTGTGCTTAAGAGATATAACATTAGTTAGATCTTTCCTTCTTTTTCTTTATCTGTAAACCGAGTGGGTTGTAATAGTTGGCTTCTATTGTCCCTTCCAGCTCAAAAACTATGGCCCTACTATTCCCTACCCACTCCCTGCATTATATTATACTGTGCCTTGGAGATTTGACACTTACCAAGATGACTCATATTCCTGCTCCATTGAAACATGTCTCTTCGCCTTCCTGGGTCTCAGGTCCTCATCTGTAAAGCTAGACAAGAAAGTCTCTCTAAGATTTCTTTCAGCTTCCATATTTAATAACTCTATGGGCTAATTTGACAGGAGTTCAACCTTCCAAAAGGACTTGGGCAGACAAAATAGGCCTTACTTAATGACTTAAAAGAATCTCAAGAATGAGATACATCATTGAGGAATTAAATCGCACAGATCAAATCTTAGAAGCATCTACCAAAAGGTCATATCATCATAGATTTAGAGCTAGAAGAATTTTAAATGTCATCTATTCCAAACCCCTCATTTTAGAAATTAGGAAATTGAGGCCCAGAGAGGTTAAGTGACTTGTCTGAGGTTAGACAATTAATAAGTAACATAGACAGGATCTGAAGCCAGGTCCTCTAGATACCACATCCAGGCTTTTTCCCAGTGTACCAGCCATGCTATAGGGAAAAAGATAATTAACAACTTAAGCTGAATGCATCATTTAAAATGGCAGGACTTGGAAAAATCCTGGGCTTAGAAACCCAGACCTGGGAGATAACAGATCATATGACTCATCCACCTCATTTTACAGTTAAGAAAATTAAGGCCCAACAACTTAAAGCAACTTGATCAAAGTCTTATAAGTAGTAAGTGGTAGCACTTGGGCTAGACTCTGGGTCATCTGGCTCCCAGTTCAGTGTTCTTCCTAGTAAAATTTAAACTTACCGTCCACATGCAAACTGAGAAGCACCATGGGCAATGGGGTGTACGTATAGGGTTGCTCTGAGGTCTGGTAGTTTCTCGGTGGCCACATTTGAATATGAAAGACAGGGATTCATAACAAAAGATTTGAAGTATAGAGTGAAATTTTATATTATAATTGAAAGGTCCCTTTCTATTTCAATTGCATGGCAAGGCCCAAAGGTTCTTGGGAGGCTGGTGAAGCCATGATACCTCGGGTACCTGGACAGTCCACAGTACCTAGATAGCTGTGGAGGGTGAAAGACGAAATGACTGAGTAAAACAAAGGTTAAATCTTGTGAGCATATCGATTTATTAAGCAAAGCACACCAATTGACTAACAAATTGGAATCAGGCCCTTTCCTCAGCTTAGGCCTGCACCTCAAATTCAGGGGTAAATAGACTTTTATTTATTAAAAACATTTAATCCAATTTCTAATTAGATTAGGAACTTTCCAAGTAGGGAGGGGGAAGAGTGAACAGGTGCAATTCCCTGAATTCGGAAAAAAAGGTGTCCTACTCTCCAAAGTGTCTATAAACAATCAAGGGGCCGTGAAAACAATAACTGATTGATCAATATGGGTCAGTTTTCAGATAAGATGTATGGGCTGTTTGAGATGTACAATTGTGAGAAAATTCCTTGCATCAGTCTCTGGATCTGACGGTCAGCATAACCTAGGTTTTTGATTAAGGATCCAGTTTCCTAGCCACACAGGCCTAGGTTCAAACAACACAGCAAAGTTTTCTCTCAATTCTCACAACTGAATAAAGTTTTCTCACAGGACAGGAGTTGGACTAGACCCATAATTGAATAGAAAGGGAACTGAACTAGCTCCAGAATTGAATCACAAAACGGAATCAATGTGGTTCACTCAATTTCCATTACCACTTGCTGTCCTGATCCCTGCAATTCCTGAGCAGCCCTAAGCTAGACAGTCCACTGTAGTTTGTTGGAAGGTGGTCCTTAAAATTATTTGAAGGGGATATAGAATTACAACTTAAAGTTAATAGATATTAAACAGGATTTATTAACTTTAAGTTAGAGTCTTTGGAAAACAATGAAGCTGCTGCTAGCAGTAGCCTAAAAGGCTTAGGGTCCCCCATTGCATCCTGAGTCATCTCCAGTCATCCTGATGAATATGTGGTTACTGGATCCAGATGGCTCTGGAAGAGAAAGTGAGACTGGTGACCTTGTTCAGCCCTCCCTCACTCAAATCAAAGTCAACTGCAAATCATGTCATCATCTCCCTGATGCCATGGTCCTCTTTAAAAACAAAGGACAAACACAAGGAAAAAAGTTAAAATATAGACTAAATGCTGATAGGCTCTATTTGGCTGAGTGACTTTTAGAGTTCCAGAAGAGTTTGGCCTTCCAGGCCTCAGACTTCAGCTGCTGACTGACCTTCCCTTTCTTATGTAGAAAAAACCACTTACTCCTAATCTTGTGTCTGGGTATGTGAGGACTCTATTTTTCTAAATGAGCTGAAGCTTAAAGTCTAGCCTCTAAACTAAAAAAAAAAGATGGCAGAGTCCATTGTGGAGAGGTAGCACATCAACTGGGGACTCTAGCCAGTAGGTGAAACCTACCCATTCAGCAAGGATCCAGAGATAAGCAGATAAGTAGAGATAATCCAACAGAGCAGACACATCACATCCAGTGGAAATCCCAGTGAAAATAGCACAATAATGCACATTAAAACAACTCTGAGGTACTGTTTCATACCTATCAGATTGTCTAACATAAAAGGAAAGGAAAATTACAAATGCTGCAGGGGATGTGGGAAAATAGGAACCCTTTGGTCCCTGTTGGTGGAATTATGAACTGGTCCAACCATTTGGGAGAACAATTTGGAACTAAACTCAAAGGGCTATAAAACCATGCATACCTTTTGACCCAGTAATACCATTGCTAGGTCTGTACCTCAAAGAGATAAAGGAAAAGAATCTATATTACAAAAATATTTATCACAAATCTTTTTGTGATGGCAAAGAATTGAAAACTGAAGGGATACCCTTAATTAATGAGGGATTGCCTGAACAAGTTATAATATATGATTATAATGGAATATAATTGTGCTCTAAGAAATGACAAAGGAGGTGATATCAGAAAAACCTGGGAAGACTTATATGAACTAAAGCAAAGTGAAATGAGCAGAACCGAGTGAATATTTTACATAAAAACAGCAATATTTTAATGATAATCAACTGTGGAAGATTTAGCTACTATAGTGATTCTAGTTACAATGATCCATGACTCAGGATGAAAGGGCTCATGATGGAAAATACTATCCACCTCCAGAAAGAGAACTAATGAACTCTGAATGCACATTGACACATATTTTTTCTCTTTATTTTTCCAGCTTGTTTTGATAAGGCTAATGTGGAAATATGTTTTGCATGACTTCACATGTAAAATGTGTTTCCTATTGTTTGTCTTCTCCATGGGTGGTAGAAGAGGCTGGAGGAAGGCAGAGAATTCAGAAGTGAAAATTTTTTTAAACAATATTTAAAAAAGGAAAACAGCACAATAACAACACTAAAAGGTGTTGTAGACTTGCAACATGAGGGACATGAGTCATATCCCAACATGGGAGCCCTAGTCCCGTGTTTGCTGTACTTAGATTTTGGCCATAGATGTCCTAAGTGTGTGCCCCTCATACTTGATCCTGTATGTCCATTTGGATGGAGGAAGTATTTGTGAGAGAAGGTGCCCCAGTTTTACTGGGGGTGTATCCTACTGTTCCTTTTTATATCGTGTTATTTCATTAAGCATCTTTCTTTTGAACTAATTTTATCCCCTGGATGAATAATAAAAGTAAATACATCAGCAAGGGCTCATGAACATATTTGAGTAGATGCAGAGCCACAGAATTACTTGTACCTGCCATACCTTTGTTCTGTGAGCCACAACTGTAAAGGGGGGATGGGGTGGTACCTGAGGTGTTATATACATATTTCTGCAGAAGCTGGAAGCCCTTTAAACCTTTTTCTACTGTCTCAGCATCCTGATTTTTCCAGACAAATGTGAACAGGGACTAGTCCTGGAGCAGGAGTCAGGGAAGGAGGCCTGTGTTCTAAACCTGACTCTCTCACTGTGTGACCTTGGGCTAAACCCTTAACCTTCAGTCCGAGCCTCAGTTTTTTCACTTTTGAAATCAGGGGCTGGACTACACGGTCTGAGTTCCCTTCCAGCTCTAAATCATGCCCCTCTGATCCAGACGGCCTTATTCTTGCTTGCTTTTTAGCTTAGTTCCTTCCCTATTTTTGTCCACTCTTAGGTCTCTTGCCACAAGACTTAATGTGCTTTGTCACACCACCTGCTCGGTGCGTAGTTGACTTTTCCCAGTGTGACTAAAATGCTGCATGTGAATATTATACCCTCGAGGGGCAAAGGGCTATAAAAAGAACGTAGGTTAACAGAAAATAATGAGTGTAACTTCCATATTGCCTTTCTCTTTTGAATATCGAAGGAAAGAAAGAGGTCGTGGGGAGGAGGGGCAGGAAGGAGCGAAAAGGCTTAGAATCCACAGCAGGTTTCTTTGCTCCTCTTCCTTCTTGCCTAGGTTGTTCCCGTAGCTGCCTTCTTTTCTCAGAGGGGATTTTTCAAACAAGCCTTGGGGTTTTACTTGTCTCCATCCTTCCTCCACCCTTTGGAACTAGGCCGATCAAAAGAAATACTGGGATCGGGAGCTTGGCAATTGTCTCCTTAAAAAAAAAAAGAAAGAAAGAGAAAGAAGGAAAAGAAAAGAAAGGAGAGAAGAGGCGTGCCCCACCCCCTGCTTTCACAGCACCCAGAAGATGGCAAAATAAACCCTGGCGATGTTAGGCACAGAGAGCTTGTGCAGAAGGCTGGCATCCGTCCATCCTCTTCACCATCACCACCCCCAGCAGAATACTGCTCTGGGGAGGAAGATAAAGCAGCGGGGGAGGAAGGAGACGATGAGGGGAGGGTGGGGGGTGGGAGAGGAGAAAAGAGAGAAGGGACAGAAGGCGCGAGTCCTCACTAGCCAGGTCGGTGCTGCTGCAGCGCATCGATTGGGTGCCATTCAGCCGCAGCCGCGTTATGATCACCTGGGTGCAGGCAGGTCTCCACTGCAGCCCGACGCCAGGTTCTGGCTGCTCTGATTTATCACGTCCAGACTGCTGAAGCGGGTCTACTTCAGCTAGCTGTTACTGCCAGGCCACGATGTGGGGGCTTAGTCTACTGAATGGGTCGGAGGCAGAGGCAGGAGGCTGCTGTGGGGTCCAAGGAAAGCGATTTTCTCAATTTAAAAGGACCCTGCAGTCACGATAAGGCCACAACAGGACTGTTCCCTTTTGGGGGGGAGGGTGGGGTAGCGGGGGAAGGGAGGTTTACGTTGGATCTTGTTGGATTGAGGAATGATTCTGCATCACTGAGGGAGGGAACTCTTCCTGCCTACAGTGGAGAAAATCGGGGTACTCATTCAAGGCCCACTTTGGACACTTTTCCTTTTCTCAACAGACTGGGGTGAAGGGAGAGGAGAAAAAATCTGTGAAAGAGATGGCTTCCTTAAGTGATGCTTTAAAAAAAAAAAGCAGAAGTTCATACAGTGTTTTTACACATATGTATTTGTGTATATGGATATTTGACTAAATATTTAGATCCCCCACCCCAAGGCAAAAATCTCTCCTAATGTAAATTGCCCGTTTCTGTCTTATTTTACATACCAAGGTCAGTCTAGAATAGATACTAATTTCAATTGGATTTTGCTTATATGAAAGTATTGGACTTGGAGAACACAGGGAAATGTATACAGAATGGTTTGCCATTGTCAGTCAGTAGTAACACTGAGGAAGAGGGAGTTGGGTGGGTGGCTCACTATGGCAGATTTTCCCTGGTCTTGTTTTGAACCCCACAAACTCCCTTTGATTCTAGCATCCTTC
>CM053581.1:141833164-141930189 GCA_028627135.1 Pseudochirops cupreus | reverse complement strand
AAATTTCATTAGAGATTTTGTTCTTTTCACTTTCAATATGTTGGCTCCATGAGTCCTTGGAGTTAAACCATCATTATCTATTACCCTATTTACTGGAAAGTATGACAATCACACAGGGAGAAAAAGGGATGATTTCAGTGACCAGGCCACATGTTCCATTGTTATCCATGCAGTTTCGGAAGAGGACAAGAAGGCTCCAACATGTTAGATGAGCTTTCTGAGTGGTAGACTTCTAAGAGGTTAAGAACAACAATCACATAGATGAATAGGCATAAATGAGTTGAGAAAGAGCCCAATGGGATGAGAGCACAGATCCTTTGGAGCAGTAAACTAACTTCTTTTAATCTTTCAAATATTAATCATTTCATTGGTATGGACCTTCACTCTACATACACAAATTGAAACCACTTTGCAATTAGAATGTGGTTCTCAATAGTTGCTATGCCTGAAAATTTTTTTTATTACTTTGCAGACAAAATGGTGATGATGAACCTCTTTGAATTTATCTAGGGTGGCCTTTTAAATGGCACACATAATTCCATCACTAAGCCCATATACATAGCTTCTCTCCAGCATGATGGGATCTCTTAGGGTGCACCTGGCTAGCCTAGTCTGCCAATCCAGGGTCATCTTAATTCTACAACAAAGCATTGGAAACATGTTAACCTGAGCTAGTAGCAGTTATTCATTTTTTATATAATTAGCTGCTACTGTGGAAAGGAGAGGGAATACAGGAAAAGTCAATTTTATTTTAGAAAGAGAAGAATCTGAAGCATGATCTCTGGTGAAAGGCAGATTCAGTTAGTCATACAGGGAACAGTTTAAGGCACTGGGGTTCTGGGGCAGAAGTGTGGTAAAAAGGATGAAAGGGGAAATAGGGTATCAATGAGAAACCTGGACTACTTCATAGTTTTCTAAGGGTTTGCCTTGACGATGGTAACATAAATATGAGAGTCTTAGCACCCTATTCCTAGTTAAAAACAATTTTTTTTAATAAGCTTAAGGCAAAAAATAAAGAGGACTTTGCCAGGGTCTGTGGACTAGATTTTAACCTTGTTTGACATGGCCTATTCATATTTAATTTAGCCATAGTACCAGAGGCTATCAAGTCTACACAATCAAAGAAAATCAGAATTGATGGATTAAGGTTGCACAGACAATTCATCTGGGTCTTTTAGACAAGGCAACCTCACTTAACCTGCAGAGGCAGCCTCTGTCCTAGATTTGTAGTAAGGGAAGAATCATAGAATTTTAAAGCTTTGAAGGCACTTAAAGATAGTCTAGTCTAGTTGTTTAATTTTACAGATGAAGAGACTGATGACTTTCAGCTGGATGACTCTACAGCTGGTTAGAGGCATAGCCAGGACTGGAATTTAACTTTCCTGACTCCTAGACCATAGCTTTTCCCTCTACAACACAGTGCTTCCCAATGCACCATACTATATCCCAAATGTTAGTTCATATGAGAGGTTATAGGATTGGTTTGCTTTGGGCAGCTACTTCCAATTGAAAGTATGTATAATACTTTACTATGAATGAAGGATAAATACCCATCAATCTTAACTCAGCATTTACTTTTCAGGTGACCAATGGTACAAATGATTATTATTCAGGAAGAAATTCAATGAAAGTTGCTTTGTAAGAAAAATTTTTAAAAAATTAAATAGCCATACACTCCAAACCAGAAATCCCATTGCTAGGCCAATACAATGAGGAAGTCAATGTCAGAAGGGAAAAAGTCCCATATACACCAAAATATTCAAAATAGCACTTTTATAGTATCAAAGAACAATACATAAAATTCGTGTGTTATCAATTGAGGATTTACTAAATAAATTGTGTTACATGAATATAATGGCATTTTACTATACTTTATGGCAGCAATTCTCAACCTGTGGGTTGTGACTGCTTTGGGAGTTGAACGACCCTTTCACAGGGGTCACCTAAGGCCATCAGAAAACACATATTTCTGATGGTCTTAGGAACCTAGACACTGCTCCTCTATCAGTCTCCAGGTGGGTCCGCCCACATGCAGATATGCCCACATGCAAGTATTAAAGGGTCGGGGCATTAGGAAGGATGAGAACCACTGCTTTATGGAATGATGAATATGAAGGGTTCAGAGAAGCATTAGAAGATGTATATGAATGGATGGAGAATGAAGAATGAGAAAAGCAACATAGACAACTGTGACAAGCCTCTCAACTGAAAGAACAACAAAACTGACCTCTGATTATGATGACCAAATTTACCTCTCAGAAGAAATTGGAAAATACATTTTCTTCCTTTTTTAATTCTTTAATTTTTGATTTTTTTTTTACAGAGGCAGGGGACTATGAATTTGGAATATTAAAGACACTGTCAACCTCAGTTGATATGTTGGCTAGTTTTGCTCAACTTTTTTCTCTCCTCTTTTTTTTTCATTCTTTGTTATAGTGTAATGCTTCACTGAGTAGGAGATAGGATAGGAATATATCCAGAAGTTATGATAATGTGGAAAATCTAAAAAGAAAAAAATTAAGCTATCATATAGATATTTGCCTAGGTCTTTCCAAATCACCTTCAACATTTTGCAGGGCCTCAGGGCCATCACTGTGAACGTTAGGAATGTGCTGACTGGATAGCGGAGAGAACTGTATTGACCTGGGTCACACTAGAAGATCGGGAACTGGTTTGGAGAGTTGAGAGACTTTTAAAATAAATCGCTGATGTTTAATTGCAACCTTTCTCTTTTTCCTAAAAGTAGACCTCTTCCTTCCCAATTAAATTAATTGGAGATTCCAATTTGGTGGATTTCAATGAATTAAGGTTGCTCTATAGAATTTAGCATATAGAAAAATTTAAACTTCAGCATCAGTGCCCACTTTCTATGAGGCTTCTTTGCTTAAGCAGGGGTTTCTTCTGAGGGAACCTGAATGACAAGGAAGTTGAATTTTAGTCTCAGCCCTAACTCTTACTTCCTTGTTGTTGGTCACTTCCTTTACCTATTGGGCAGGCAAGCTGGTTCTAGTTGAAACAGGAAGGCACCCTGCAGGAGAGATAGGAGGCAGCATGTACCAGGCAAGTCAAACCAACTATCACAACCACAAGCACCTTGACCATTTTCTCTCCTCAGACCCTGACAGGGACAGACCTGGACTCTGAACCCAAGAATCTTGTGGATAATGATGCTTCCAGCCCAGTGCCATTAGGTATCATCCTGAGAAGCCACCTTCATGGAGGTACAACTTGGCAATTGTTAATGCAGGTACAATAGCCATAGCTTCCAATGACCCAGAAAAGTAAGTTCCTGCCACCAAAATGCTTGGTGCTTTCAAATGGTTCACCATCGGAAAATCATATGGTTTTCAGTGGAAATAACATTAAAGAACAGGTATTATCATCTGCTTTGCTGTTGTACCCTAAGGAACATGGGATCTTTCCATCTGACTTGCAACTGAAACATTCTCTATGTGTTGTTCCCTCTATTAGAAAAGCTCCTTGAGAGCTGGGTGTGTCTTATTTTTCTACTTGTATACCCAATGCTTAGCCTATTGATTTGCACATAAGTACTTAATAAATGTTTCATTCTTTCTTCCATTCTTAGTGCTTCCTGTTTCTTGATATGTTCTCTGGGAAAATGATAGTACTCCCAGGTTGGTAATAAAAAATGACTTTGAGGTTTTGGGGCTTGCCCAAACTGTACTGTTTTGGGTGCTAGATTAACTTAAAGAATTAAAATTTAATTCTTAATACTTGTTTGTGCATCAAAACCAACAATTTGATTAATAACAATGTGGTGGTATAGCATAGTGGATAGAGGTGCAACCTTGGAGTTAGGGAACCAAAGAAGTTCAAGTCCTTGCTCAAATAATTACTAGTTGTGTGACCATAGGGAGATCATTTAACCCTTCAATTATCCCAGGCAACTAAAACTGTAAGTTTCAAACAATGGTATGCTGCAAAATGTTTAACAATGGGCTGTACAGAAAAACCCATGCATGATACATTTTTAAAGTTTAATTTGCATTATTAACATTTCTTCCATTATTTACTTAAGTCTAGGCAATGAACAAAACAATAAATCCAACCCTGACTTATAGTATTTGTAGAAATCTGAGTGTAAATTCTCACACTGAAAATTTAACAATCAGCTCTCACAGCCCATTAGGACTGACTGTAGAACACCAATAGACTAGTTGCATATTTATAGGGTTGGATAGAGGTTCCATACTGGAAGTTCCTTCTATGGATGAAATCAGAAATCTGATGAGGACAAAAATGATGATGACTGTTGATAATAGCCTTGTTGAGTGCTTTACAAGCACTATGTCATTTGAACCTTCTAATAAGCACCTTGTGAGATGGGTAGTGAAAGTATCATTCATTACCACCATTTTACAAATTACAAAATTGAGGGTCATGAAAGTTGTGACTTGTTCATGATTCAACAGCTTACTCAGAGGCAGAGCCAGGATTCAAACCTAGATCTGATTACCAGACCAGAGCTCTTTATTTGCAGCACATGGGACCTGACAGAAAAATAAAAAACACAGCATTTCTGTTGAACAAGTGAAATATTAGGTGGACGTGAAGTACTTAATGGCCAGATCCTTTGCTTAACTGTTTCTAGCCTACAGCCAGAGTTTCTATAATTAGAGAGGCATGACAGTAGCTTTTTCAAGCAGTTTATCATCATTGTTATTTATTTAAATATGTTGATGGTAGAGTGGGTGGTAGGTAATGTTTGCATTGGCATAGCAACTAGAGGCTAATTTTTTTTAGTTTTGCCCTTAGCTTTTATTGTAACTTTTTCCTTAAGGGTGTCCCATGACCATTTTCTATGTGATGAAGAAGGAGGAAGAGGAGAAGGAGGAGGAGAACAGGAAGGAGGAAAACAGGAAGAAGAAGAAGAAGAAGAAGAAGAAGAAGAAGAAGAGGAGGAGGAGGAGGAGGAGGAGGAACAAGAGGAGGAGGAGGAGGAAGGAAAAGAAGAAGAGGAGGAAGAGGAAAGGAGAAGGAAGAAGAAGAAAGAGGAAGAGGAGGAAGAAGAAGAAGAGGAGAATGAAGAAAGAGGACTAGGAAGAATAAGGAGGAGGAGGAGAAGGAAGAGGAGAATAAGGAGAAGGAGAAAGTGAGTAAAAGGAAGAGGGGGAGGAGGAAGAGAAGAAAGAAAAGTTGTTGAAGTTGGAGAAGTTAAAGTTGAAGAAGTTGTTGTTACATGTTTATGGAATATAAGAGCCAAGAGGGGACCTTTAGAGATCACCTATCCCAGCCTACTAATTTTATAGATAAAAAAACAAGAGAGGGCCAGGGAGCTAAAATGCCAGGCCTCAAATCATAAATAGTAAATGGGATCAAACCAGATCTCTGCACTTCAAGCCCACTGGACATTCTACCATACATGCTGCCTTTCTGATAAGGACAAAACTGCTAGTTTACTGTTCTTGTTTTCTTCTTCGAAAGAACGATATTTTACAGTTATAGATCAAGCGGCTTCTGTGGGGCTTTGTTTTCCTTTTGTTCCATAATTTCATAAGTGTCTAGACTTCCTGGTATCTAAACAACCCTAGTTCAGACCTTCATCACTTCTTGCCTGGACTTCTAAAAACCTTTCAAATCTATCTTCCACTCATTGCCAACGTAATTTTTCTGAAGTCTGACCATGTCACACTACCCACTCCTTCCCATTCCTCAGGAACCTCCTGTGGCTCACTATTACCCCAAGAATCAAATATAAACTCATTAATTTGATGTTTAAAACTCTTCATAATCTGGCCCCTTCCTATATTAACAATCTTATACTTTCCTCTACACAGTCTGCCTTCAGAGACATTGGCTAATTTCAGTTCCCTGTTTCCATGCCCTAATGCCCTGCTCCCTTACCTCCACCTCTCAGTTTCTCTTCTTCTTTCAGTATTCAGCTCAAATTCCAGACTTTTCCTGGTCCTACTAATAATATCTTTCCCTCTCAAGCATCCCTCTCATTAGTACTCTGTATATATCTTGTAGTTGTTTTCATGTTATCTTTCCTATTAGGACTTAAGTTCCTTGAGGCTCGGAACTGTATTTTTGCCTCTCTTTGTATCCCAGTGCTTAGCACAGTGCCTAAAACATACTAACTGCTTAATAAATATTACTCCTAATTCAGACCAGAAAATCCAACCTGTAACTTAGAGCCTTGGAGAGTTGCCTAGGGCTCTGAAGGACTACGTAATTTAGTGACAGAATTAGGATTTGAACCCAGATTTCCCTAACTCCAAGACAAGGTTTCCATATATCAACACTATCCTGCTAAGAGGCAGTGAGTAACTAAGTGGACCAAACCATACAGTAGGATATTACCAGGCAGGACAACAGTGGAAGATTAATTGAATCAACAAGGGCTTCATTTGGCTCTGTTTAGCTCAATATGAACCAACAAGCAATGTAGATCATTGTTCATGATAGAGAAAAAGGAAAGATGATTGTATTTGAAGAGATGAGCCCTATGATAAGCCAAAGGAGCAAAGTACTCTGCTTGAACCAGCTCTTTTCTTTTACATCTTGTAAAGAATCAAGAGGTCAGTTTCCAAATGACATTCTGGTGCCAACTAGAGCCTTGTCTTTCTTCTACTGTCTTATTAGAAAGAAGATTCTCTTGTGTCATTTATCTATTATCATTAACATTATCAGTGAGTATATAAAGAATCATTTGTTGCATGCCAACAATGTGCCCAAACCTAGATATCTTTTTACTCTTTGATCTTCACTTCCTAGAATTTCCAAGAGCATCATTTCATTGAAAACAAGCACAGCTGTCAGCCTGGAGTCTCATCTGATTTCCAGTCTGAATCTCAAGAGATTTGCTAGCTTAAATTCATGACTGATCCACAAAGGGCCTCTATTATGGCAACTTTCTCACTTAGCAACTGTGAAACTCCAGAGCTAGGTCTTCATTTGAAAATCATCAGGAAGAATCAGAATAGATCAACATATTTTCATGTGTGTGAAAACCCCAGTGATTCATTTGGGAATAAAGTTAGTCCATGTCTGCAGTTTTAACACCTATATGAGGGGAGCAGCATGGATAGTTGTCTCACTGCTAGATCCAGGTCATTTATTTTCCACTAGCTGCTCTGCTTAGTTTTGACCCCAAGACCACCACGCTTCCCCCAAGAAATCTCATTCTCATAGAGAATGTTTCAGCTTTGGTACTCAATCTCTCCTCAGTACCCTTGGTTGCCACTCCCTTCTGATTAAAGGCAGAACAAAAGCTCCTATGCAAATGAAGAAATTGTTTTGAGGCTCAGCTAAATTAAGTGACATGTCCAAGGTAACATAGGTAGTGAAGGGAAGAGAAAGGTAAAATTAGAAGGATTAACCTTCAAGAGTAGTAAAGACATTCTTTTGTAACCAAAGGGAAAAAAGAAAGAGTAGGTGATGAAACTAGGAATACAATTGAATGGAGGAGTAGGCCTAATGGAGTTCATGTAATATGGCCTCTCATCTTTTCAAAGATGTAGAAGTGTAGGTTATGTGATAGGGGAGGGGGTAAAAGAGGAAAAAGCTGAGAAAAAAAAGTACTGTGAGGGATGAGCTTGGGAGATGATGAAGGTAGGGGAGGAGGATTGTCAAGTACAGTACCAGCATGGGCCCAGTTGAGGTTAAATTCCGCAGATTTGTAGAGGGTGAAGTTAGTTTCATTATTACTTTAAGGTCAGAGCAAAGAAATCAGTTGGTAGTCCAAAGAAGTAAGGTGACTAGAGAGAGTTTTCCTCTTAATCTCAGGTGATGTGCATTCAATAAAAATCAGGTGACATGCCTCTTTGATACCATAACTAACCACATTAGTATTTAGTGATTTTATGTAATGAAACTAGCCAACAATTAAGAAAATCATGGCTCCTATCATTAAGTTTGGGAAAGAATTCACAATGGCCCCAGGACAAAACTGAATATATGGATTTCCTTGCAATTAAATAGAAAGGTTTCAGGGCACTATCAACAGATAGGACATGAGGTTGCTTATTTTAGCTTCTATTCACCTTAATTTAACAAATATTGATTTTTAAGCACCTAATAAGTGACAGGTGATGGGGATATGAAGACAGCAATAAAAAATGTTGCTGCCTGCAAGAAGCTTACATTTTACATTCTATAAATGTTCTACTCTTTATTTCTGTCTCTTTTTTATCCATCCCTAACAAGACTCCTTAGTGGGAAAGGCAAGGATGCTGCTTTTGAAACTGAACTGTGCCAGAATTGGGTATGATGAGTTGGCACATTTAACACTGCCACGTCACCAAGAACTGCTTAGATAGAGGTAGGAGTGGAAATAGAGGTATGGGATAAATCAAGCTTCTCTAGAAATGTCCAGAACCAAACGCACCAAGCAGTGAGAAAGGCTGCAGAGAGTGCAGGTTATGTAAGTCACAAGACAGAAGAGATTAAAATGAATTTCTGTCTCCCTGGAATGTCCCCAGAGCCAGATTTAGTGTGAGGCCAGCAGGCAATCACTGGCCTCACTCTCCTACTCTCCTCCAGGCCCAAATTGAGGGTATCCCATACACTGCAGGCTTGGCCAGCCATTCAGAGACTGGTTGGGGGAGAATGCAGTTTGGCCTAGGAAAAAGCAGAGGAAGGAGGGTGACTAACCAACACAGGACGATAGATGTTCTGTAAGAAAAGCTTTGTGGCCTGTGACAGCTAAAGCTCTGAGCTAGCTCTGTTTAGCAGCTGCTTAACACCAGCCTATTTACAGATCTCTTCCAACACTTACACAGCACTTCTTCCTAAATCAGAGGAACCCAAAAGGTCAGTCAATGTCTATCAAGCAAGATGGGCAAATCCCCACACCCCCAGGCCACTATGCCAAGTGACATCTGAATCTATTGTGGCTTCCCCCATTCCATCCTTTTTGAAAAGTGGAACCCTAGATGAGTGCCCAGTTGCCATCTGGGATAAACCAAACCATGTTTTTTCCAAGTGCTATTCAGACTCCAATGGGAACTGCAATTTAGGCAATAGTGGATAGCTGCTTTGTAACTTTGTTGTTGACTCATTTCAGTCACGTCCAGCTCTCAGTGACCCCATTTGGGGTTTTCTTGGCAAACATACTGGGGTGGTTTGCCATGTCCTTCTCTAGCTCATTTTACAGAAGAGGAAACTGAGGCAAACAGGGTTAAGTGAATTGCCCAGGGTCACACAGCTAGTATGTGTCTGAGGCCAATTTTAACTCAGGAAGACAAACCTTCTTGATTCCAAGCCCAGTGCTCTAGACGTTGGGACACCTAGCTTTGTAACTTACGGAGAGTTTAGTCTCAGAATATTGAACAGCTAGGAATGGTAGGTAGAAAGCACATTGGACCAGAAAGAGGAAACAAGGTTTCTAATTCTGGTTCTGCTATTAACTTGCTGGGTATCCTTGGGAAAAACCATTTAGATGCTTTTGATTTGCTCTTCTATTGCAAACTGGGATAATAATATCTGCACGTTTTCTAGATTTGGAATATTTTAATGAGATGGTGAAGATGAAATAACTTTGGGAAGTGTAAAGCATTGTACAAATGTAATGGTATAACCTCAACAGAACACATATTTGGAACTTTAGTCCATACAAATATAGACATAAGAAGAGTAATCATTTACTGGCAAATGTTTCACTTTTACCTTTGTATTTCCAGGGCATAGGGGCATGTAATAACCCCTTAATAAACGTTTGTTAGGTGACTGACATCCTTTATACTGTTAGTTATCATTTTAAATGTTTCTGTCACATCTTCTCAACTAGATTGTAAGATCCATGGAGGCAGGGCCTGTATATTAAGCTTCTTTGTGGCCATTGTTTTAGCAGTTTCTCACATGTGGAATATGATCAATATATATTTGATTAGTCAACTCTAAACTGTAAACTAAGAAACCAGATTTCTCAGACACAAAAAGTATTGGTCTAAATCCAGAAATTTTATCTTACAATCCTAAAATTATATTCTATCTAGGCCAAAAGGGTTGGAGGAAAAAAATTGCCCAGCATCTTCCTTTCAATATGTACAATTTGTAAGTGATAAATAAATGACACACCTTAAAAAAATAAATATTAAACTTAAGGCATCATTCATTTTTAAAAGTAGAAAAGATTGCTCACCTTATTCTCGCTCTTTTGCCCTCCCTCCCTCCCTCTCTGTCTCTGTCTCTCTGTCTCTGCTTCTCTCTCTTTCTCTCTCTCTCTCCTCCCATTCCTCTGTTCCCCCTCCCTCTCCTCCCCCCTCTCCCAGCATTTCTCTCCATTACTCTTTCATGATTCCTTGTGGATTTATTCTTGCCTCTCTCTGCTCAACAGGAAATGCTTACTGACACAGAATCCTTGATAGGCAGACATCTCAAGAAGTAACTGAGAGATGGGGTTTAGGTTTGTCATTTCTCATGTCAAGGCAGTGCTCTGATTTTCCCTATACTTTTTCTCATACATACACACATATAGGCATTGACTTTGTGAACAATAGCTTTAAACTGCAATGAGACTTCTGGGACACCCTACAAATGGTAACTCTTTTTCCTCTCCCAAGTTATCAAAGTGGCATCCAGCAGATCTCTTGCTTTTTCCAAGTACCTGGGACAAGTGGAGGCTGGGGTTGGGGAATATCTCAGACTTTGAGACACAAGACACCATACAAGAAGAGATCTGTGACCCTGTTGCATTATAGGGAGACAGAGAGACCCTCAGAGAACCTGGGACATCTGAGGCTACTGCTAGTTCAAGGGAGGCTGCTGCTTGGGAAGGAGGTAAGGCAGACCAGGACCAGGCTGGAGAGCTTCCCATTTTAAATAACTCTTCTTGCCAACTCATTGCTAAACTCAGTTGTTTCTACCTATAAAATTAATACAAATGAGTGCTCTCAAAGTCTTTTGCCCTTCCTAGGACAAATTTCATCTGTTCTTGTCCTAGTTATTGCTCTGGCAGTCAGACAAGGATTAGCAGTCAGGATCAGTAACTAGCCCTTAGGAGCAGCTGAGCAGGAGAAAGAGCTGAGACTCAAAATCATGAGCAAAGAGGTGAGTCAATATAACATCATAGCAAAATCCAAAGGATTAGAGAGAAGGAAGTCAACCAAGTGGAGACCAGGAGATGTAGACAACAAGCAGGCAGAAAGGAATTGGGTCACAAGGAGCATGAAGATGTGAGGATAAGCTGTGGTCAGAAAAAAGGGCAAAGATGGTAGATCAAGCCAGGGACTTGTACTATCTATCATCCAAATCATTTTTCTTGCTTGATTTCAAAGAACAGGTCATCAAGCAACAAGTGGAAATTTCACAAAGGCAGATACCAGCTGTCAATTAGATCTATCCAAGAGTGGGCAGAGGTACTGGGAGGAGAGGAAGTTAGATGACTTGTTGGAAATTTTGTAGATGGAATTCCAATTCAAATATGGCTTGGACTGATTGTCTCTGTGGTTCTTTGAGAGTCAACTCACTCAGAGCCAGTTCTAGATTAATCCTTTACAAGGAAGAAATGTGGCTTGATCATGCCTCCTTTTGCTTCTTAAAGGTATAGGCCCTGTTAGAAACCATGATTCACAAATGTTCTTTGGGACTCATCTGCTTTTTTAAAACATCCCTGATGCTCACTCTTTCACTGCACTATGAACACTATTAATTCTCCTCTTGTCTCCTACTCTCATGTAAGTCAACTCAGTCCTAAACTAACATCAGCCTCTTTCTGTACATTCACATAGTCCAAGAGGCTGATAGAAAGTCAGGGGTTTGGGTTCAAATAAAAATTTACCTTCTTGAGAGTAGTGACTAAGTCCCGATGGACTGAAAGGTAATCAAAGGGAGGGATTAAGTCTGCACCAGTGTTATGTAAACTGTGACGTGAGGACTTTGAATGACCCAGGAAAGGAGAATGAGTATGAGTTCCCTGCCCAAGACAAAGGGACTCTGGGAGAACTAGAAAAAGAGGAGGGAAAGCATGGCATGGCATTGTTGCAGCTCTGGGCCCACAAAGATGAGGCAATCTGAAGCTCCTAACTCTAGTCTGTAATCAATTAAGAAATAAGAGACTATTAAATGCCTACTGTGCACCAGGTCCTGGGAAATGGTACTCATTTGTAGGCTGTGTGGCTGGTTCCAGTTCCTCCTCTGATGCTGAACAGTTATGTGACCAGGGAAAGTCACTAAAACCCTATGAGCCTCAATTTCCTAATCTATAAGATGAGGCTAATAATATCTGTACTATTTACCTCACTGAGTTGTAATGAAGATCAAATGAGTTAATATGTAAAACATTTTGCAAACTTTAAAGTACTATAGATAGATAGATAGGTGGATAGACAGATAGATATAACCATGAAATATATGTATATATTTATGTATATACGTGTGTGTGTGTGTGTGTGTGTGTGTGTGTGTGTGTGTGTGTGTGTAAAGAAGACTAAAGAAGGGAAATTTTAATTTTTTTCTCTTCTCTTAGGCATGTAACCCAAGGTCTAGGGCCGCAGGCTCTGTATCTACATGGACTCATCTTAGGGATTTCACTCAAAACATTGATACTCTTCGGTTTCAAGATTATAAGTAGAATTCTGACCTTGGAATGAGCTGGAGAAGTGAATACTGAAATGGTGCAAATTACTGCTGAGGTGGTTGGTAGAATAGGGGCTGAATTATAACAGATAAAAAGAATGATGATGAAAAACACAGTGAAATATCTTCAAGAAGATATTTACAGTCTTTTGGAAAGGTGCACAGGTAAAACCTGTTCTATACCACTGAGTTCAACAAAATCCATAAGACTGTCACAAGGCAATAAAAATAATGAATGGCACGATGTACCTAAATCTTTTTAATCTAAGAGAATTAGTCTGCAGATGACCAACAGCAATGCCCTTGATCTCTACAGTGGATCTGCCAAGTCCAGCAGATACAACCCTTAAATGACTAGGTCATGATAGACTGAAAGTTGTTCCAAAGTATGGATTAAGTTGCCATCAATGTTTTCTAAACTGTGACCTAGGCACTTTAGGTGGTGGCCAGAAAAGAAGTATTCTGTCTTCTTCCTAAGACTCTATATCCCATTTTCCTAAATTCTTTGCTGATTACTTTTCAGATAATCACCTCAACCTTTGTGCTGAAGCTGGTATTCCAAATTCATACCTTGATTTTGTTCCTTGATCACAAACTACTAACCAGCTATCTCGCATAGGGGCAGGGGAGGGAATGGAGAGGACATATGTGGGATGAGGTCTATTGGGTTGGTCACAACAGGACCTGGCTGAGTGCATGTGGATGTCTCAGTGAAAATCTCTTTCCATTAGTGGGGAAACAATTCAGATCACGTGCCTAAATAGTTGGTCAGTAAGATCCTCTCTGTATATTAAACATACAGCACACACACACACACACACACACACACACACACACATACACACACACACACACACACACCTTTTTTCTAGTGTAGGGAATCTGAGCCAATAATTGTAGGTGGGTGAGAATCAATAAAGAAGAGATAAAGCAAGAAATTGTCATCTTAAGGGAAGCAATAAAAAGCAAAAAATTAAACCCAAAAACTATCTGAGAAAAGTCAACACAATCTTGAGCAATTTTGAACCCTTAGAAAAGTCTTAACAGAGGTCACTAGCCTAAGTTATGGCCCCTGTGATCCCTCCTACAAAGCTTTGAACACGTTGCCTACTCAATAAATGTCAGCAATAGAGATCCAAGATATCTCTGGTGATTGGCAGGTACAGCAGAGGCTGTAAATACCTTTCTCCAGCTTCTATTGAATTTTAATTCAATTTTCTAGTCCTATTATTTGTGCCCTTATTGTCACCAAACACCTTCCTTATTTTCTCAAATGACTCCTACCTGAACACTCGAAATCATCAAAATTTGTTCTTTGGCCTGATTTATTCTGAGGACTAAGCAAATAAATGAGATATATGGCTCAGTAGCTAGAACCTAATTTTATGTCCACTGTGCTTTTTTCAAAGTAAAATGAATGAAATTTTAAGTCACTCAGAAGTGGGAAAATCTGCTAAAGATTTTGAATTATTTAAACCCAGCACGGTCACTATGCCCCAAGCTGACCTTCAAACCCCAGAAACAGTAGATTCCCTTGTAGAAGGATGTACGACCACAGGTAATCATACCTACCTTTTCCTACAAGAAACCTTTCCTGGGCCACTGCCCCTCCCCACCCCCACAACTGCTAGTATTCCCCTTATCTAACCACATTTCATTTAACTATATTGTACTGATATTTAGTTATTATTTATATGCTTACACATGTATGTGTTATCTCCCTCCTAATAAACTGTAAGTACCTTGAGAAAACGGATTGCCTCATTCTTTGCATTTGTGCCTGTCTTCCTCATCATAGGCACTTAATAAATGCATAGGGATTATTTGATTTATCCATTGGTTTCCTGGGGAGTGTTTTCTTTTTTGTGAAATTGAATATGAGGGAAAAGCACTCCTTTTCAGTCTCTCAGTAAGAAATCTAACTGGATCTAATTCTATAAGTACTGGTAAAGTAGGTGAGGGCCAGATCAGCCATGAGTTACAGAAAGACTTAGTCATTTATACTGAATGCCAGGTACAGGTTATGCTGCTGGATGTTATAAGGAAAATTTAAGGAGCAACGCAGAAAGAAAATATTATTGTGCTATAACAAATAATGAGCAGGATGCTTTCAGAAAAACCTGGAAAGAATTATATGAACCAATGCAAAGTGAAGTGAACAAAACCAAGAAAACATTGTACACAGTAATAGCAATACTGTACAATGGTTAATTATGAATTACTTTGCTATTATCAGCAATACAGGGATTCAAGACAGTTCTAAAGGACTCATGATGGAAAATGCTGTCCATCTCCAGAGAAAGAACTGATGGAGTCTGAATGCAGATCAAAACACGCTATTTTTCACTTTCTTTTTTTCCTCTTTTTATGTGTGTTTTCTTTCACATATTTCTAATACAGAAACAGGTTTTGCATGACAGCACACTGCATAAAATTGCTTGCCTTCTTAATGATGGGGGAGGGGAGGGAGAAAGAGAATTTGGAACTCAAAATTTTAAAAAAGCAAATGGTAAAAATTTTCACATGTAATCAAAAAAAAGAAAATAAATTAAATCTCAAAAAAGAGAAGCAGTACATAATGAATAGAGAAGAAATGGGTTTCAATATACAAAAATATTTATAGCAGCTCTTTTTGTGGTAACTAAGAATTGGAAATTGAGGGGATGCCTATCAATTGGGAACTGGGTGAATGAGCTATGGTATATAATTGTAATGGAATGCTATTGTGCTATAAGAAATGACAAGCAGAACAATTTCAGGAATACCTGGAAAGAGGTACAGGAACTGATGCAAAGCAAAGTGAGCAGAACCAGACTACTGAACATAGTAACGGCAATATTGTACAATGAAGAACTGTGAATGATTTGGCTATTCTCAACAATATGATAATCCAAGACAATTCCAAAGTAGTTATGGTGAAAAATGCTATCTGCCTCCAAAGAAAGAACCAATATTGTCTGAAGCATACTATTTATTTCCTTCTTTCCTTCCTTCCTTCTTTCCTTTTCTTCCTTGCTTGCTTACTTGCTTCCTTCCTTCTTTCCTTCCTTCTTTTCTTTCTTTCTTTTTCTATCTTTCTGTCTTCTTGCACAAAATGACTAATATGGAAATATTATACATGATTGCACATGTATAGCCTCTATCAGACTGCTTACTATCTCAGGAAAGGGGGAGGGGGAGAATGAGAGAATTTGGAACACAAAATTGTTTTAAAACGCAATGAATGTTAAAAATTATTTTTAACACATAATTGGGGGAAAATAAAATATTATTTAAGAAGGAAAAGGAAAATGGAAGGTCAAATCTTTTATTTCTTTTCTCCCCAACATAAATACCTCTGGTTATAGGGAATCCTATGACAGATTTTGAAAATGTGATAATTGCATCTTAGCCTCTTTGGAAGTGAAAACATTCAACCCAATATCTATCTAGCCAAATCACTGTTCATTGATTGATTATTTTGACATCATACAGTTAGAATTTAAATTCTAAATTTTCTCTTGGACTTATATTTCAATTCAGTTCAATGCAATAAGCAAGAGCCAGTTCTAGAGAATGTGCTAAGTGTAGGAAGGATACAAGTTAAAAATAAATATAGTCCCTGCTTTCAAGGAGCTTACCATCTATTTTTATGTCAGTCCTATGCTTCTCCACAGATATGTCATATTTTTGCTTTTCAACTGATGAAAATTTTTTGAGCCCAGTGATCTTACAATGCTAAGCAGAAAGGATGTACTTTATTTTCTCATATGTAAGAATTAGTATTCAGTTTCTGGTGCCACAAGCATAGACAGGATCAAAGCAGTCCATTGAATGCTAGGAGGAATTTTGGAGTCCAGGAGATCAAGAAAGGACTGTCTGCCACCAAGTCAGCTCTATCTCGGTAATACCGTGTGATCTAGTGAAACCCAGCAAATAGTAGTTGACGTTTATACGGCATATTAAAGTTTCCAAAGCATTTTGCATACATTTTCTCCTCTGGGGCTCACAAAATCTTGTAAAGTAGGCACTATAGATTCTAATAGTCTCATTTTAGAGATGGGGAAACTGAGTCCCAGAGAATATATAACACATCTTGTAAGTGTGATAGGCAGGATTCAAACCCAAGTTCCTGGTTTCAGGTCTTAGTATCCTAGACACTGTGCCTTGCTATCATCTTAAAAGAGAATATAATAAATACATCGAGGGATTGATTTCTAGATCAAATAACTTTCAGTGTTTATTGGCTATCTACCCTGAGAAAATATAGATTCTATTCATTTCATTGGTTTCTATTAGGTATCTTTCTACCATTTCGAATGCTTGGAAATTGTTACCGTGACCCCATTAAGTCACCATTCATGGAAAACATACTTGTTTTGTTCCTTTAATCTTTCCTTATAAATCAATTCCACATTTTTTTAGTCTCTTGTTTTTCTCTGCGATGTCTACAATTAAATGACAGCTTTTGGAAATCAAAAAGCCGATTGCTTTTTTTTGTTCATTGTTTTGTGTTTGTTGGTGGAAAAGGGTACCAATTGATTAATAAGTATTTTTAAATGTTTGATTAATTTTTCTTATCTTAAATGTAGTGAGGATCTAGAACTACCCTCTCCCAACCCAGATTCAGACTAGCAGGGCAGAACCCCAGAGGTTGTCAACAAAAAATCAGGCAAAACCCATTGGCAGTGACTAAATTTGATAGTTTATGAAACATTCTAAATCCATTGTTCCTACTTTTCTAATGAAAGAAGGGAAATTAATTTTTTTAACCTTTTTTTCAGGGTTAACATAACTAAGTATAATTTTCCAACCTTTGGTTTTCTTTAATTCTTCTTTTTGTGTATATTGTAATCATTGTGTATAATTGTTGCTTGGTTCTTCTTTCATCAAATACTTGTACAGTATCTGCTATATGCATAATAATGAACACTACTAACATATGCACTATGTTTAACACTAACAAAACATATAAAATACAGTTCCTGACCTCAAATAGTTTATAGTATAGGGGGGGATACAGATACCAACTATGTGTATGTATACATGTAAATATATATACATATATACACATATATATACTAAGATATCATATGAAGGATGGAGAAAATTGATGCTATTATACATCATCACCCTGTAGAAATATGGCATAATGCAATGCTTTTTTTCTATAGAGGGGTAGTAATCTCCTCCATCACATGGTCTCCAGCTAAGCTGAGGTAATTCTCATTATTAATAAATATGTTTATGACCTCACCTCATATGACCCAGGCAGAATTAAGTTACACCTCTCCCTAACTGGATTAAATGAGCTAGCTGGGCTTCTCTCCTTCAGACTCTGATTCAGCTTTTCAAATGTCTCTGTTCATATACCTGGTGGCTTCTCAATTTATGTCTCTGTTCTTTCTCAAGCAAATATGAATTAATTTAGAGGTAAAATATCACAGGCCTTGCCTAAGATGAAACTTTAGATCCATTGCTGGACTGTCTTCAATTCCTACTTTTGTCTTACTGTGGAAAGGTCAAATATACACACAATATTTCTGGTTTGCTTTGGGGGATGATTCGTTCAATCCTGTGCACTGCTTGTGAGTTCTGACCCCTGTCTACAATTCATACTCCTGATATTTATTTCATTACTTGGAAAGAGAAGAAGAAATAAAGATCAGTTCTAACAAACCCATTTCCAATTTTTTTTTCTTTTCCTAGAACTATACTGAGGGATTAGAGGAGTTTTGGTCATCTGATATCTCTCTCCCTCAGCTCCCCTGGATTGTTCCAAGCCCATTTTAAATGTTATAATCAGTGCATTAGCCAATTCTCTTAAAGCTGCATTTCCTTTTTGACCTGCCAACTTGTCCTCATTCCAGTTTTCCAAGTGGGTCCCTATCTGATTTGGCCTTTTCTATTCCTTCAAGGCTTTCTTTTCTTTCTAAATGCTCCAGTTTCTTTTCTTCAGTTGTCTTATTCAAAAGATGCCTTTCTACTCTTTGTTAGTTTTCATTTAGAACAAAATCCGATTTCCCCAGGGTCTGACTTTTCCTTTGCTGCATGCCAAAAGAACAATACACACCAATACAGGGAATAGAAACACTCGTACATTTAAGGGTTCATTCATATTAAGGAGGAAGGCAAAGGGAGTACATTAGCCAAACATGTAAAATCAATATTTTGCAAGCTAGCACATTTTGTTTATTTTAAAAGAGTAGCTAAGTCTTGGATTCTCAATTAGGGGCCTTGGATATATAAAAAGAAAAATTAATGAACAAAAAAAATACTACATATAACTAGCATATATAATATATAATTTATCTATAACTAATATATTTCCTATAACTAATAGCTAATGTAGGATTAACATATAATGAATACATTTTAATGTAAAATATTATATATAACATTTTTTAAATGTATAGAAATTTGTCCAGTCTAAATCAAAAATATCAAGTTTTCACATTTGGGTGTTTTTCCACTTGAAAGGGATATCACTTGGGGTGGCTAGGTGGTGCAGTGAATAGAGCACTGGCCCTGGAGTCAGGAGGACCTGATTTCAGGCCTCAGACACTTGACACACTAGCTATGTGGCCTTGGGCAAGTCACTTAACCCCAAGTGCTCTGCCTTTCCCCCTCCAAAAAAAAGAAAGGGATATCACTAGGGCAGCTAGGTGGCACAGTGGACATAGGAGGACCTTAGTTCCAATCCAGCCTCAGACAGTTACTAGCTATGTGACTCTGTGCAAGTCACTCAATCCCAATTGCCTCAAAAAAGGTGGGGGAGGAGACAGGTTAATATCAGCAAGACTATCTGAGTTAGATGAATAGATTCATGCAACTCAACATTGCTGAAGTTCCCAGTGGTCATAAAAGGCAAGGATATCCAGTGCAGGGATTTTGGATCTTAATTTTGAAATAGCTTAAAGAGTTTCTAGCATGTTCAGAGGGCTGTTAGGAAATTATTTACCAGAACTTTTAAAGTATCAAAATCAGATTGAAATTATAAAATTTAATAAATCCCAAAAAGTATCACCAAACTAAAGGTTGTGTTCTCAGAAGACCCAAGCTCCAGTGCCTTTGAAAAATTGTGACACTAGAAAAATAATTTGATTCCTCAATTGCACCTTGTGATTTGTGGCATCATGATCAATGACAAACACTCTGTGAATCCTCTCTGTACTGAAACTTGCCATGACTATAGTGTTTCATCCCCTACCCCCTTTATAAAAGTGCTTTACTCAAAAGGCAATGTAGGCAGTTCTAGTATCATCACCCCCATTTTATAGATGAGGAAATTGAGGCTTAAGCAGGATCTGAATAACAGAATGCGAATTTCAGAGTTGAAGGAAACCTCAATGCCATCGAGTACGAACCATACACAAAAGGAAGCTCCACTATAAGACACCTAATAAATGTTGTCCAGGCTCTTCTTGAAGATCTTCAAGGAGAAGGCACACAAGGTAGTGCATTCCTTTTTGAGGCAGGTCTAATTGTTAGGAACCTTTCCTGATATTTGAACTTAAATTTCCCTTTGACATTTCCATTCATCGTCCCTACCTCTGCCTTAAGGGCCCAAATGGAACAAGTCTCATTCCTTTTCCACATGACAATCCCTCAAATACTTGAAGATAGCTATCCTATCCTCCTGAGCTTTCTCTTCTCCAGGCTCAATATGCCCAGTTTCTTCAACGTAGCCTCATGTGACATGGACTCAAGCTCCTTCTCCATCTTGGTCGACCCCCAGCTTGCCAATGCCGTTCTTATTCAGAAATGAAGACATCTTCACAAGTCATCCTCTGGATGAGGTCTGATGGGGGCAGAGCAAAGGGAGACCACATCACCTCTCTATTCTTCAAAGTCATGCCTCTCTTTATGCAGCCCAAGAAGATGTTAGCTTCAATGGTGGCCAAATCACTACAATGACTCATATTGAGCCTGTAGTTCAGTAACAGCCCTTATTCATTTACATAACTGCTGTCTAACCATGCTTCCCCCACCTTGTACTTGTGAAATTAAGTTTTAATACCCAGGTGGAAGAATTCATATTTATCCCTATTGAACTTCATCTAATTCATCTCAGCTGAATACTCAAGCCTTTTGGGATCTATTTTGGCCAACTCTGGTATCTAAAGTGTTAGCTAACTCCATCCAGCTTTGTGTCATCTACAAATCGGATGAGCATACCATCTATCCTTGTACCTGAGTCATTGATAAAAAAATGTTAAATACAGGAATAAGCACAGGTCTTTGGGGTACCTCACTGGAGATCTCCTGCCATGTTGATATTATACCAATATAAATATATTTAGATTACAGCCATTCAATCAGTTCTGAATCCATTTCATTATAGTATAGTCTAGCTGACATTTCAATTTCTTGAAAAGATTATTATTAGCTTTATTGAGAGCTTTGCTAAACTCTAGATAAATCATATTCACAACATTCCCCTAGTTTAGGAAGACTGTCAAAAAGGGAAATGAGGTTAATCTGGTATAGCCTGTTCTTCAGAACAATGGACAATCATGAAGCTTAATGATTTTCTAATATGTGCCAGGCATTGTGCTAAGCTTCAATGATAGAGAGAAAGGCAAAAGGTCTCCTTTTCTCAAGAAGCTTACATTCTAATGAAGGAGACAACATATAAATAAATAGGTTCTTATGAAATACAAAGTAGATAGAATTGAAACCTAACTTCCTAGCCTACAGTTACAGATTATTTTCTTCCCTTTTTGGGAAATCTGGACATTTGCCTTTCTTCAATATATCCACTTCTCTCCCTTTCTGCAGGATCACTGACCGTGATTCAGGAATCACATTTCCCAGTTCCTTTGGTACCCTAGGATGTAGTTCTTCTGGGCCAGGGATTTTGAGTTTAACAAGGACGACTCGCTGCTCTGCTTTTTCCTTACTTATATTTGGTATGAACTCTCCTTCAGTCATCTTCATTCTGTCATTTCCAGTGAAAAAGACATTTTCTTTGGCAGAGAAAAGAGAAGCAAAATCAGAAATGGGCAGGTCTACCTCATCTCTGACAGCAATGATCATCATCCCACCCGCTCCAGGTCTTATCCCTGATTTGATCCTTTTCCTTCCACTTTAGTTTAAATTTTTAAAATTGTCATTAATTTCACCTTGCCAGATTCAGCTTATTATGTATGAGTTTTAATATCCATGACACTGTTTTATTAGGGCTGTGTCAACTCTTATATTCATCCTCTTTTATCTGGGTATCTTGTGTGCATTTTGTATACATTTTTTTTTTTTGGTAATTTAAAATGGTTAGTGAGCTCCTTGGGCAACCGTATCAGTCTCTTCAGACAATTCCCATTTTTCCCCCATGTTGGAACAGTCCTTGTGTCTTTAGAATTTCATTCTTGAGCATCTCCTATCCCTCCTGGGCTTCCTTTCCCTATAGTGTTTTATTCTAATGGACTACCTATTTTTCCTCTGAATCCTTTGAAATCTGCTTTCCCAGGTCACTTCTCCTTAGGGTTCCCATTTAAAAAATCAGTCCCTCTCTGTTAGTGAGAATTAAATCCTGAGGAAAAATTCCCTTCAGTTACTCTTCCTTTTGAAGGATGAGATTATCACTAAAATTAGCCAAGAAGTTATAAGTTGCTTTGTTTTTGGCATAAAGAGAGAAGAAAAACTCCAGGAGATATTTAACTCTCCTCCCAAAATTAAAGTACTCCCTTGTAAAATAAATAAATAAATAAATGTAGTTAAGCAAAATAAATCCACACATTGGTAGTGACTGAAAAGGGATGTCTCATTCCAGCAAATATATTCTTAAAAGTCTTTGCTAGGTGAACTCTTGCTATGACTGGGAATCTATTGATTCTGTCTTAAGCTATGGACCAGAAGCCTGGATACCATTCTCCAATCTTCTCAGCCGACTATTCAAGTCTCAAATTATTTTTCTCTTCTGCATCCCTTGTTCTTAATGATCAACAGAAAGGAAAACAACTTGTCCCCCAGTGGTCTTGAGTTTCCTGCGCAAGACTTCCTAATCTTTAGCAGTGATTTTTAGGATGCTTCTTGCAGTCTTTTTACCTGTAGGATTTACCAGAAGTGGATGGTAGTTATCTGTTTTGATTAATCTTAGGATGTTCTCTCTTGTGTATTGGGTACAATCCCTGGGGAAATGCAGACCTTTCTATCATTGTCATCAGGTTGACAAATAGGTGTCTTGGTACCCTCAAGCAGGGAATTGCCAATTACTACTTTCACTACTATTCTCTTTCTTTACTACTATGACTTATTCTTTCCACTTTACAATAGTACTTCTCTATATAAATAATTCTTTCCACTTTGCAATAGTACTTCTCTATATAAATATGTAAGAGCAGAAGACTCCCAAGAACTAACGTACCATCAAAGAGAAAAAAAATGCTCAAATTCCTTATTTGGTATCCCTTTTATTGTCAGCCTTTTTACTGCACTCTAAATATAAATGTGCAATTTAACCTACCTGAAGGCAAACTATCTCACTTTTGTTTTTGAGCATAGTACCTAGGACTTAATAAGTACTTAATATATGTTCTTCGATCAATTATGAAAAAATGGAGGTCTATTGAGTCAATCCATCCACCTCACATTAGTAACTACTAAGGCTCTATACCCTGGTACCTTTATCAGGTGGCAACTCATCTCAATAAAATCAGTCAACCAGAGATGTGCACTAGGTGTGAACATGACTTGAATACCTATGTTGAATTTATCAATCAAAGGCATTTCAAACAGATACAACATGAAATCTGAATGGATTGGCTGAGGGACTTTGTCATGCCCTCATATAAAATTAGTAAACTAATTTGAAATGAAGAATTTCAAGTATTTACCAACATAGGTAGCATCTTCCTAGACAACTCCCTGAGAGGGGACTGCTTAGGAGTAAGGAAGAAGAGCATTGACTTTGGCCTTGGTAATAGCCTTGTCCTCCTCCCTTGGGCCTAAGGCCACCTTGTGAACTTTGAAGATTTAGAAGATTTTTGGACTTTCCATCGACATCTTAGTGCTAGCAATTTCCCCAGAACAGCTGAGTCAATGTCTGCATTATGAGCCAAGAACAAACAAGACACACTCAAGAAAGGCAGCTTCAAGGTTCTGCAAGGAGCACAGAAGAAAAATATACCTTTTCTATGGGGAATATTTTTGGGATTGCTGCAAAAAATACTTTCTGGAGTTGTGAGTTAGATCTTCTGACACATATGCTTCCTATGCTTAATTCTCCTTTCCTCTAGACTCTGTATGTACTTGGGGGGAATATGTTATATACTTTGAGGGGAAAGTTTTGTACTAACTGTTCTTACTATGCCACTTTAGTAAAATATCCCTTCCTGAAAGCTAATTAAGACCGACTAATATCAACTAATAATCATGGGGGTAGGGAGGCGTTATTATCTGTAGCTTTAGAAAATACCCTCCAACCCCTCAAGGCTAACCTTAGACTCTGGGGTGATAAATAGTAGTAGCTCTCTGGGGGACCTGACTTGCCAGTGTGCCTAGGGCTTGAAAGGGTAGGTCTGGGGTCATAGTTACTACAATTGATTGAATAGTGGAGTAAACAGTCTTGCATTTGTAGGTAGAGAATCTAGATTCAAACCTTAGCTCTGCAATTTACTATCTTCTCCCCAGACTTTCTTTTTTCCCTCCTCAGCTATTGGGAATTCAGAATATTATATCAGTCAGAGCTTCATTAACATAGTACACAATTCTGTCAATCAGGAATAGCTCCAGACCCAAAGCTTTTGGTCATTCCAGCAACTCCACAGGCAGAGCTCACCTGCCTCCAAAAAGGCCTTTATTCACACTCACTGTCACACCTCCTGAGGGGAATTCCCCTAAGGAGGGGGTTCTCACATTGCTGGAGTCTGCACCAGATACTGGCTCAAAAGTCTGTCCCTAAGTCCATTCACATGCATAGCTGTATCACTAAGGAACCCTTATGGCTTATCCAGAGGTCTGGATACCCTGTGCAGCTGGACACATTCATACAGTCAGACACACTACTCCCACAGCTCATCTTGACAAGTACATTTAACCAGGTGCACTAAACTGCAAATGTACCCACTCACAGATCATGCCAAAAAGACCATTCACCATAAGTAAGTTCCCAATAATAACACCTGAGGCATATAAGTTATTTTAAAGTTTGCAAAGTTGACTCCATACATTATCTTATTTAATTTTTACGTCTATGAGACTGGTACTATATCAACTATCAATCAATAAATCATATTAATAAATCATATGTACCATATGGTGAGTAGATAGAGTGTAGGCCCTGAAGTTGGGAAGACTTATCTTCCTGAGTTCAAGTCTAGCTTCAAGATACGTACTAGCTGTGTGACCCTGGGCAAGTCATTTAACCCTATTTGCCTAAGTTCCTCAGCTGTAAAACAATCTGGAGAAATAAATGGCAAACTACTCCAGTATCTTTGCCAAGAAAACCCCAATTGGGGTCACAAAGAGTCAGAAACAATTGAATGACAATGTTATGGTGAGCACACAGTACTTATTAACCACTGGTGATCAAAAGGCAAAAATGGTTCTCATGAAGTGTACATTGCATTGTAGGAAAAAGGAAGTCACTGCCCTTCTCTGGAGCCTCAGTTTCCTCTTCTGTAAAGTGAAGGAGCCATAGCAAGTGATCTCTCATATTTTATGAAGGGTTTTGGGGGGAGGGGGGTTAACGTCAATCATCCTTTCAAACTTCCTCCTCAAAAGTATATCTGCTTGCTATAAGGATTACTGTTCTACTCCTACCCATAGTAACCAAGCACCCTGATTCTCTATCCCACTGTCCACAAAGATTGTTTCAAACCTTCTCTTCTTTCCTCGAACTTCCTATATGATCCCTCCCTTCCTCTCTCAGCTGAGGACCTCAACTAATACCTTAGTGAGAAAACAGGAACCGTTTGTTCTTTTCATCTTCTTTACATCTCAAAATCCTTGATGTCATCTCCCATTCTCTCTTCCTTTACTCTAGTAATTCCAGAGAGGTGACCCTCCATGTGTGTCCTTGATCCTTTTGTCTCCCATCTTCTTCAGCAGATTGCTCCCCACTATCAGATATTTTGCAAGATTCTGGTGATAAAAATCATGATTTTGGTTTTATTTTGGTCCAGACCTGTGCTTTCAGCGATATATGGGATTCCTCACATAGAACCTTCCACCACCCAATGCAGATAGTCAACAGGCAGAGATGAGAAGGAAAAAAATGTCAGGCATGGGTTACAACCAGTGGAAATACATGAATCAGGAGAGGGAGTCTTGTGTGCAAAGAATAGCAAAGAGAGCAGTGTCGCTGGATCACAGAGTATATGGAAGGCAGAGAGGTGTAAGAAGCCTGGAAAGTAGAAAGGAACAAGGTTGTGAAAGGCTTTAAAACTCAACCAAAGGATTTTATATTTGATCCTGGAGATAATAGCGAGCATTGGAATTTATTAATTGTGTTGGAAAGGGAGGGATATATGTGATATGAAAAGACCTGCACTTTAAGGAGATAAATTTGGCAGCTGAATAGAGGATCAAGTGGGAGATACTTAAGCAGGGAGACCAACCAGAAAGCTATTACAATATTATAAGCATGAGGTGATGAGGGACTTCACTGGAATGGCAGTAGTATCAGAGAAGGTGGCATATGTAAGAGATATTACAGAGGTAAAATCAACAGGATATGGCAACAGATTGGATGTAGGGGTGGGAAGAAAAAGAGAGAGTACACAATTGAGGATGACACTCTTTCCCTATCCGTTCTCAGGCTATTCAACACATTAAGGTTCAGTAAATATATGGAGTGAATATGAATGTGAATTAGATGAGAGGCAGGCTTTCACATCACTGCTATAACCTCTCCGGCTTCCTTTGGCAGTGGGAAACCAAGGGAAAGTAGCTCATCTAAGGTCTCCCAGTTTGTCAGTGGACAAATAGGGTTATTGTTCCTAAATCCCAGGTCTTGCTGCTTTATAAGCCAATAACAATAAATACATAACTTGATAAGTTGTGAAAAGCTAAAGTCGTCAACCAAGTCAAAAGACTATTGGCTTTTTCACATACACACCACCTTTCCCCACCCTGCCCTGCTATAGATTCTAACACTTTGCCCTTTCTAGGAAAGATGAAAAGAAGTTCCCTGTTGTTTGAGTGGCACTGAGATTTAAAAAGAAGACCCTTAAATTCAGAAATTACTTTGAAGTGTCTGATGCGCTGTTGGAGAGAAAAGCAATGAAGCTCTTGCCTTAAGTCAGATCTGCTTAAATGCTGGGGCAAGTCAAGTTCCCAATCTAATAGAGTAATGAGATGCTTTCTTGGGAATCAACTTGACAGACATTTAATTACTTCATTCTGTCAGTCGCAAACACAAAATCATTTGCTGACCAATAAAGAGGTCAAGGAAACCTCAGCAAATATCCTTTAATCATTCAAATGTCCGGTAGCATTCTCAACACTCTCCCAATCCCCACTCCAACTTTTTCCTAGAAGATGTCACCAATGTAATAGGAGAGAAACTAAGAGTTTGAAGGTTGTTATTATTGAATCACTCAGTTGGGTCACATTCTGCTTTCCAGACATGTTGATAAATCATGTCCTCAGTGACAAAAGAATTTTAGTCTCTTCATTCTTGACAAAGCCTAAGGCTATATAGCACACACCACAGTCCACTAAATCCTAGCTGTCCAATAAAGCTTCATTCCACACATGTCCCAGTGTTAAAAAGAGGTTAGATTAGATGATCTCAGAAGTCCCTTTCAGTTCTAAAATTCTAGGCGTTTACGTTTTAAGATCAGAACATTATCTGTACTACTTTCTAAACAATATAAATTTGGCAAAAATCAAAAGAGACTTTGGCTAAGTTCCTGTCTTCCCTTCCTTTGAAAGATGATTTGCATTTTCCATAAAATTCATTCTCGATGTGTTTCTGATTCTCTGACACTCATCTCAATGCTGCTGAAAGCTATTGGCTAAGGAACCACTTGGACTCCTTTCACAATGTTCTTTAAACTCTGAAGTTACTTTTTGCTAGGAGGAAATTTAATTTCCTATTCAGAAGGCCCTTGTTGAGTTCAAACCACAGAATTTATGCAAATGGATGTTATTATGGGTGTGTCTATACCTCATTTAGATGCAAAGAATTGCTATGTGCCATATGGCACTCCTTTCCTATTTTGAAGTCCTGGGCATCACTACAGTGAGTATGCAATTCATTTTGTGAGCAAAATATTCAAAATGATTAATAATAAACAATGAAACAATCGCACTTTAAAGTTTGAAAAGCACTTTACATATATTATCTAATTCATACATGTATTGGATGGCAGTATTGGATGGAGCATTCTCAGGAATGTTTAGGCACTTCTTGGTAGTAGAGGTAATTGACAAAGAAGGATGATTGCCCCAGGAATCCAGGTTTGGGCAATCTCTTTTACTGCTGATCTTAGGAAGTATTTAAATAGGCAATTTATAGAGCGTAAGAGTGACTCTCCCAATTTATCCCAAGAAAGATCTGAGATACATATGTATACAACTAGTCTACAAGTTTCCTACCATGACCAAGGCATATCATCAGATAGAACTGCCTCTCCCTAACTTTTCCCTTGAAGATGACACGATGTTAATTTTTATTACATTCCTACCAGATTGGTGGCACTGGAAAGTCATAGAATCATAAGCTCTCAGAGCTGAAAGGGGCCTTATAGGTCATCTTATCCAAATCCATGTTTAAAGTATGAATTCCTTCCACAATATGCCTAACAAGTAATCACTCATCCTCCATTTGAAAATCTTCAATGTTGAGAAGTGATGAATGAAGCCAATTTTATCTTTGGTCAGTTCTAATTGTTAGAAAGTGCTCCTTATATGTGACTCATATCAGCCTCTCTACAAATTCCAACCATTCATTCTAGTTTTATGGTCTGGACAAAGACAGAATAAATATAATGACTCTTGAACATGACAGCCCTACAGATTCTTGAAGACAATTATCATATCACTCAAAGTCTTTTGTCTCCTGACTATTCCCTATTTCTTTCAATGGTCCTTCTTAAGGCATAATCTTAGACCAGTGTTGTTGGTCAAATAGAACCGGGGGCTACTAATCCATACATAATGATTCCTGCAGGTGATGTATTGACTTAGTTTTAAAATGAATTATTATCTATGTTTTATTGTTTATCATATGTTATTTGTTATATGTTTTGTTTTGTTTACTACTTCCCAATTATATCTTAATCTTATTTGGGATGTACTAGGGAATGATATGGCTGCTGATCTTAGGCTATTTTATCTATGTCCAAAATTTTGCCACAGTCTATCTAAAATGTGGCACCCAAAACTGAATACACAGTTCCAGATGTGATCTGACAGTGACATCATCACTTTCCTTTAAAATTGTATTTCTCTTAATGCATTTGGGGTTTCTGGGGATGGGGTGGGGGGAAGTAGGAGGCATAAAATATCATAGTGCTTATTAACATTTAGCTTGCTATCCACTACAAAGCCCTAGAATGTTTCCACAAAAAACCCTTGTCTGACCATATTTCCCAAGAACTTTATACAATTGATTTTTTTAACCCAAGAGTTTAATTTTACATTTAATTCTATTATATTTCTTCTTACTAGAGATTGCCATTGTTTCAACCTATTGAAATCTTTTTGGACCTTGACTTGTCATCTACTATATTATCTTAGCTTGTGGCTTCAGAAAATCTGATATGATTTCCATCTATACTTTTATACTAGTCTCTGATAAAAAGGTTTAACATAATTTCTACTGAATAATAGAATGAAATTTCGATAGCTAGAGCATGCATTAGCACTACTATGTGCCAGGAACTGTGTTAAGAGCTGGGAATACAAAAATTAGCAAGCAAGACAGTCCTTGCCCTCAAGAAACTTACATTCTAATGGAGGAACACAACACATAAAAGGGAACTGATTGAAGGGGGATTTAAGGAGCATGGTTTAGTGATAGCTGGACACCTGTGCCAGGCAGGATGAAATGAAAGCCATATCAGAGCCTGGCATGCCAGAGGCAGAGTTCAAGATTCCAATCAATGGGAGGAAGATGAAAATGATGGTCAGAGTGCAGGCAGCATAATATAAAAATGGTTGGGAATATTTGTCCTGAGCTCCTAAGATTAGCAGAAGGGAGAATGGAGCAAAGTTATTACTAAATTACTAATTTCTACTTCTAATTCAACTCCTTTCCCCCATTGACTTCATATGTGGCATTGAAAGTCTCTATGAGTCTCAGGTCCTAGAATCTTCACCCATGATTAGAATATGCTTGGGATGCCATGGTGAGAATCTCCTACTCAGCCTATTGCATGGGAGGTGCTCTCTGATCATGGTAGGAAGAAGGAAACTAATAAATAAGTTTTGTTGATTTTAAACACCTGTAGTCAGATTATTTAAATTAATTTTACATTTTTGATGGGTTAGACTTATTTAAAGCTAAAAGTCACATGTTTAATATTTTAAAAAGTCATATGGCAGGGGCTCAAATATCTTCATGGATTAAAAACAAAATTAGTTAATGTTTCTTTACATCTCTATAAGAAATTGAGAAGATAAATATAAGATTAACTTCATTTCTTGTTGAAAAAGGAAGTACAAAATAATTCAGAAAGATCTTTGCCTACTGCTAAGGTTGTTACCCATCCAGTTTGTCTGATTATCTGCCTGTATATCTATCTATCTATCTATCTATCTATCTATTCATCCATCCATCCATCCATCCGTACATCTTATCTATCTATCTATCTAATCTATCTATCTATCTATCTATCTATCTATCTATCTATCCCTATCTATATCTATCTCTACCTACTTACTGTCACAATAGAAACCTGAAGGACAAAGGTTAAAGTTTCCAAGCAAATCAATTTATTAGCAAGGCTAGCAATTGCCAGTAAATGGGTCCAAGTCCTTCTCAGTAGGTATGAGGCTGTATATCATTGACAATTCACACAGTATTCTTATAGTTAATAAAAAGGAACAAAACAAATGATACAATCTTGAGTTCCTTTATTCTGAGTGACTAGTGATTGATACAATTCTTGCAGTTAGAACAAAAAAGTAAAATAGACAAGTTAAACAGAGAAGTTGAGATTGGAAGATTTGGGGACAGGAAATTTGTGTTTGGAACAAGGAATATTATGGCTGGAACACTCTGGTTTGCATGGAACATTCTACCCACAAGTCCCCTGTCTCAGCCTTGTGGTGGGCACATTTGGGGAATAGGGAGTTCTGCAATTGGTACCTCCTATTAGCACAAAATGGAGGACAATAATTGATTTGATTCACAAGATGGAGTCCAATTATAATTACACCTTCACATCACCTTCATATATATGTGTGTGTGTGTGTGTGTGTGTGTGTGTGTGTATGAATCTATCTATACCTACCTAGGCATGTATGCATCTATCTCTATGTCTATATCTCTCTACCTGTCTTCATCGTGGTATCTTTCTGCCTTGACAGTAGCATTCTAATTTCATCTTCTAAGGTCTAAGATTATGCCTTAAGAAGAACCATTCCTCCTTACAAGGTAGGAAATTTTAGCATTCAAAGTATAAGTGACTTGTTCAAGCCCATATATTCCTTCAGTGACTCAGCATAGACTATTGTCTTTTCATTCTCATTTGGCAATGTCTGGTAGCCAAAGAAATCTTCCAGATTCATGGAAATGAAGGTTTTTGAGTGCTTTGTTTTTCAGATGACTAGTAGAAAATCTATAGATCCTTAGATCAAGAATTAGACATGAATTGAGAGGCAGACTTGTCACTGTCACCTAATTACAAGAAGTCCATAGGATCTTTTGTGGACCTGATCTCCTACAAGCACTAGCCAAGGTAGGAAAAGTCCATGTCATAGAGACATTGACAATAACAAGAAACTAAAAGCTATTTCAGCTGTACTGAGAAAAAGATCTATTTAGACTATGCTGTAAATTGTTGTCTCCTTTTTCTGACAGGTTGGATCAAAAATACAGTAAAGAGCTATATCTATAAAAGCTTCCTTTTCTATAGCAGCCTTTCCATTCTCCCTCAACATTTTGTACTTTGGTTGCTAAAAGAAATTAATTTTCTTGAGAAAAACATGTACCAAAATCAGCATTCAGCTTGCTGAGTCACTTGTCTTCCACCTGCATTCTAACTGCAGGGATCAGAAACCAGCACTTGCTAGTGAAGCTCGGAGATTCTGGAGAAAAAGGAGAAATCTTTGCAAGTCCCCAAACACCAGTATAAGAGATAGCTTCTATTTATTTATGTATTTCACTTCCACAAAAGCAATCTGTATTTTAGATGGAAATTGCGATATAATTCTGTTTCTCCAATTTATTATTACTAATTGCCCCACCAACTCCCTACAGCTCCTATTCATAGTATCCCTTTATCCTTAGAAGATTTGGAGTACTTGTTCTGACTTAAAGAAATGTTTTAGAAAGAAAATTAAATACCATTACATCAAGAGAGAAGAGTTTTTTTAAAAAGAATCAAAGTCATATCATAGAATCTGATCCAGTCCCCTCATTCTTTCAGGTGAGGAAATAGAAGCTGAGGGAAATCAAGTGATTTATCCACACATTTTTCAGAGATGAGACTTGACCCCAGGCCTTCTGAATCCCACTACTTTGTTTTTCCAGCATAAACATATATCACTCCTTTCCCACTACTAACAAACGATAACTAATTCCTGTTTCCTCTGACCACAAGAAAAGAAAGAGGGAATAGAGTAACTACAGTATCTTTTTATGTAAACATTCACCTAAGCCAGCTCATTGAGCTTCCCCTGAAAAACAGGCCAGGATTCCTCCCACACCCATGTCCAACATCTTGGAAGATCTAAGTAGCAGAGGAAGCCCCTGTAGCCAGTTAAGGCTGGGTCCCACCGCATCTGGTCACTGACAGAGGCAGCCGAAACTGTGATCTTCTTCCTAGAAACAGGTGAAGGGGTCATGTCTCAAGTGGAAAACAAATAAACAATCAGTCCCTCCCCATCACTAAATGCCACCAAATGAAGTGAAATAAGAGGAGGGCTTTTCTGCTTCAGTTAAATGCAATCAAGCTAGGGAATTCACTGCCACTGAAAATTATTGAGGGTGATACTTTAGCAAGATTCAAAAAGGAATCACACCACAAGAATAGCATCTGCATTTGCATTATTCACATTAGGTCAGAAAGCTAACCCTTCAAATCCCAGTGTCTGGCTCAGCTTCAAACATTGCTGAGAGCATACTCAGGAATGCTCTCCTGAACATACAATTCCTGTCTGCTACAAACATCTGTAGCCCCTTCTGCTTGCTCAAATGGACTCACGTCTCCTGTGATGTCCTCAATCCACTGGTTCCCTGGGGGAGCAATAAAGTTTAATCTACCTTCCAATAATACCTTGCTAATGATAGTAGATGGGGAATCAGGAACTCCTGGGGTCAATTCCAGTCTCAGAAAATCACTTTTAGCCACTCTGAGCTTCAACATTTATCAAGAGTTCCATAGATTAAATCATCAAACCAGGCAACGACAATAAAAAAATAAAATAATAATAGTGCCAAGCTACAGAGTTATTGTGAATTCCAAATGACTTGATGTATACAAAGTGCTCTGCAACCAGGACTTAAAGTTAAGAAGATTGAGGTTTACAGCTCCCATCAGACATTTACCTTGTAGGCCGATTGTCTGTGCCTCAGTTCTCTCATCTGTAAAATGAAGGAGTTGGAGTCAGGGACCTCTAATTCTCTGTGACCTTATGAAATCATTTTGCCAACCTCTTTATCCCCTCGTTCATATTAACCTTCCAGGCCCTTCATCCAATGTACTCTATAATCATGGAACCATGGATTCAGAGCTGGAAAGGACATCAGAGGTAGGTCATTGAGTCCAATCCCCTCATTTTATAGATGAGGAAAAGGAGGCCCATAGCACTGAAGGTGACTCACCTAAGGTCACCCATCTCATAAGAACAAAACCAGGATCTTTGAATGTCAACTTAAAGAGGACTGGACCTTAGCAAAATTGTCAAATATTTGGATTGTCCTTGGTGTGTTTACAGATACAGGTCCATTAGTTGATGAATAGATAGGACCTGAGTACAGAGAGAAACAATTCTTGGCTTAAAAAAAGAGTTTAAAATACATATTTTTTATAGAGCTAAAATACAGATCAGTTTTCAAAAATTTTAGACTAATAGAATGTTAGTGTCAGAAGAGATCATAAAAGTCACCTTATATAATCCCCTCACTTCATAGATAAGGTTAAGGGACTTTATCAAGGTCTTGTAATTAGTAGAAGGGCTGGAATTAGAACCAATGGCTCTTGACTCTCAGTTCAATTTAATTTAATAAATATTAACTAAGGGACTACTGTATTCAAAGCCCTGTGGTTTCCACTTCCCCCTGTTGCTTGTCCAATTGGAGGCCATAAAAACAACGCAATAAATTATGGCACCACTACCTATGTGATTTCATTTTTCTCTTTGTGACCCAGAAACTAGCATGGTACCTTGGGCATAGCAGGTGCTTTATCACTGCTTGCTCTTTTTATTTTTAAAATTTTATTATTAATTTATTTTTAACATTCATTTTTTGAAGGCAAGAGATGTGATATCAGTTATATGTGTAAAATCAAGAAAAGCAATTCAATGTTAGCCTTGTTATAAAAGAAAAACAGGTTTAAGAAGTAAGCTTCAAACTGCATTCAGATTCCATTAGTTCTTTCTCTGGAGGTGAACAGGATTTTTCATTATAAGTCTTTCAAAATTGTCTCGGATCATTGCATCAACCAGAATAGCTAAGTCATTCAGAATTGATCATTGTACCATATTGCTGTTACTGTGTACACTGTTCTCTTGGTTTTGCTCTTTTCATTTTGTATCAGTTCATATAAGTCTTCCCACATTTTCCTGAAAGCATCCTGCTTATAATTTCTTATAGCACAGTAGTATTTTATCACAATCACATACTACAATTTATTTAGCCATTGTGAATTATTTTTTTCAATTATGGGAACTACAGAGAAATCCATAAAATAGGGTGATAGTTATTGCAAACAATTACCACAAATGCATATTTTGACATGAAGCAGAGACCTAGTAGAATTTGTGGCCTCTTTTCCCATCACTGAAAAAGTTTTCACATAATATTTCATTATTTCAGGAACTGATGAATAAAAAAAATGATATAATACTTCACAAGTTGGATTTGACACTGTACCTATATTAGGAACTGGTATGGTAGGTGGCTATACAATTGATGCAAGTTGGCAGAAAGACCCTTTCATTCCTAATCTGATTTTAGTAAGGATAGATATAGTCTTCCACTTGGGCTCAAATAATCAATTCTTCAATAGAAGAAAAAAGTATGTCTACACAGCAATTTATTTTAAAAAAAGAGATCTCAGAATTTTATTGAACTAGAAGCTCGATATGTGTAAGTAGTGTGATTTGGACATCAAAAAGGTTCATTTAAATTTAGAATTTGTCTAAGAAACCAATCCAGGGCTACAAAGGTGGCAGACCCACTATAGTCTGTCCTGACCAGATAATACCTGGAATGTTATATATTCTGGAGAATTGTTGACATCCCACTGACATATCAAAAAAGGAGGAAGAGGAAAGAGGAGAATTTGGATGCAGAGTAAATGTGGGAAAAGGATAAAGGAGAGTCAAAAATGACCTCCAAATTTTGTGTTAAAATGACAGGGAAGAATAGATAAGTATTATTTTTAAAAATGTAATATTGTGTAATAGTTATTTTATGATTAAAACTGGCTTTCACAGTCCCTACTTCCCAGATGTCAAATCTTGCATCTCACTTTTCACTTTGAATTTCATTCTTTCTTAGCTCTATAAAAAAAAAATCCTAAAAATAAAATCTAGAAAAGCTTTTTTTCTCTATAAAAGTTTGATGTAGTCTACCATTCCAGCAGGGTAAATAGGCAGAATTTCAAAAGTGGCAAAATAGCTAGGTTTAAAAAAATGGCAATCTACAAAAGCAAGCAGTTCCCATTGGTAACCACATGAAACTATGCTAATTCTTCTCTTACTTTAAAAGGTTTGAGTATTACTGTAAACACTCAGTCAATTGTATAACATGAGAAAATTCTATCATGTTATCAAGATAATTTTAGATATTAACCAGACTATTTAAAAATAGCTGTCTGGAGACTCTTGACACCAAGTTAACAATTCCCATGACACTATGTATAGAATTTCATTTGTGACCAGCAAGATGGAGAAGGGGAAGGGGAAAGGTGAGGAAAAGGAAAAAGGGAATGAGAAAGGGAAGGGTAAGGGAAAAGAAAAGGGGAAGGGGAAGGCAAAGGGAAGAGAAGGAAAGGACTGGATTTAGGAATGGAGTTACGGATAGAGGAAATTAAGATTTAAGAGGCAGGGTAACCAAGTACAGGGAGGTGATACCACCATTATACTCTACGATGGTCAGAATATACTATATCTGAAATATTTGTTCAGTTCTTGATTTCATGTTTTAGGAAGGGCATTGGGAAGCTGCAGAGCATCCATAAAAAGGCAAGCAAGATGGTGACATTCTCAATTTTATGCCCATATGAGAAGTGGAAAGAACTAGTCATGTTTAACCTATAAAAGAGATGGGGGCAGGGATGATATCTGCCTTCAAGTATCTGAAAGGTTGTTACATGGAAGAAGAAATAAATTTGTTCTATTTTACCTCAGCAGTCAGAATTTGGAGGAATGGTAGAAAATTACAAAGACACAAATCTACATTTGATGTATAAGAAAATTAGTAAACATTAGAGTTATTCAACACTGGAATGGATAGCCTAGAGATCCAGAAGTTTCCAGGATATTGATCACCTTACAACAAAAGATGAAATGTCTTGACAAATGTATCAAGAGAAGAGACTCTGAGTCAAGCACAGACTGGACTAGAGAGGTAGCATGACATAGGCTGCTAGACTCTGTCAATAGGACCTTGGTTCAAATGTACAGTGAAGATAAATAACACCCTCTACAAGGCTATTGTAAGAATCAAATGAGATAAAACACATAAATTGCTTTGCAATCTTTAAAACATCATTTAAGCATCAGGTGTTATTAGATTACCAATGAGATCCCCTCCAATTTTGTGACTCTATATCAGTTAAATAGAAGGTTAATTTTCTTTCAAGACTAGTCATGCTTTCTGCTATGTTCCAACATCTCTTTTCCACTTCCCGATTAAACTTGAGAAAGTCATCTATACCTGGTGCCTCCACTTACTCTCCTCTAACTCACTTCTAAATCCTTTGCAATCTGGCTTCTAGCCTCATCATTCAGCTGAAACTGCCCTCACCAAAGTTACCATTAATACCTTAATAGCCAAATCTAATGCAGGTTCTCAACCCTCATCCTCCTTTATCTTTGTGTGTTCTTTTTTTTTTTTTTTTTTTTGCTTTTTGGAGGGAGAAGGCAGGGCAATTGGGATTAAGTGACTTGCCTAAGGTAACAGTACTAGTAAGTGTTAAGTGGCTGAGGGTGGATTTGAACTCAGGTCCTCCTGACTACAGGGCTGGTACTCTATTCACTGTGCCACCTAGCCGCTCAAAACAAAAATTAAATTGCTTATCCAGGTTCATACACCTAATAAGTGTCTGAGGCTGGATTTGAACTCAAGTCTTGCTGACTCCAGACCCAGTGCTCTATTTACTGTGCCACATAGCTGCCTCTTTGTGTATTCTTTAACAATATTGATCACCACATCTTCCTGGATGGTTTCTGTCACCTAGGTTTTCATGCTACTTCTTTCTCCTGACTCTCCTCTTACCTTTCTGAACCTCCTTTGATAAATTTTTCTACAAGCCATACCCAGAAGATATTAGCATATCCTTAGCCAAAGATCTGTCCTTAGCCCTCTTCTCCTTTTATACTATTTCACATGGTGATCTCCCATGAGTTCAATTAACCTTCATAATTCCTAGATCTATGTATTCAGCCTAGTCTTTCTCTTGAGCTCCAGTCTCATATCACCAACTGCCTTTTGGACATCTCAAACTAGATGTCCTGTAGGCATCTCAAGTTCAATATGTCAAAAACAGAACTCATTATCTTTTCCCCAAACCCTCCCTTCATCTTAACTTTCCTATTACTTTAAAGAAAAACATCAATCTCTCAGTCACTCAGACTCAAAACCTCTGTGTAATCCTTAATCTTCATATTCACTCACTTGCCATATCCAATCTCCGAATCTCTTTTTTATCTTTATTAGACCTCTCATAATAATGCACCCTTTTTTCCACTCATACAGGTACCACTCTAGTATAGTCACTCATAACCTTTCACCTGGACTTTTGCAATAGTCTTTGAGCTGTCCTCTCTCACTGCATAATTATATATAGGATAGGGAGAGTCAAGACATAGTCCCTCAAATATACATACATACATACGTACATACATACATGTATATATACACCATATACACATATTCATATATACATACATATATGTTTGTATGTAACTATTAATGTGGACATTGACATAGATACATTCATTTTGATGGATCTGTGGTCTCAATGGTGAGTTACTTCCTCCAATGAGTATGGATATGTATATGTATGTGTGTGTGTATACATATATATGTGTGTGTGTGTGTATGTATATATATATGTATATATACATATTTATTTATTTATGACTTCTAATCTTGTGTGATTCTTTTCAAAATCTTTCTTTACACTATCCACCAAAAACCCTGACACACTAGGAGTGTGTAGACAACTACAGAGCATAGGGGTTATTCCCCAATCTTAAAAAAAATCCTTTTTATTGTTAATTTAACAATCATCAGCAAACACCATGCATTTCAATAGCAATAAATTCCTTGTACTAGGTACTCAACTAGCCCACTTCCTTTTTTAAGCATTCATTTCTTTGATAATGTCTTCTACTTTGTTTACCAGGTAGAATTCTTTGTTGAAAATGTGGCTATATCCTATTCATTTTTATTGCTCCTTGGTGACCTGAAACCTGAATTCTTTGCATTATAATATTCTATGTTCAGAAACCATATAACATCCCTGCAAGAATACTGATATAAAAGATGTAAATGAATAAATATTGTTATAGTCATTGTTGTGCAGTCATTTAAGTCATGTCTAACTCTTCTTAACCCCATCTGGGGTTTTCTCAGCAACGATACTGAAGTGGTTTGCCATTTCATTCTCCAGCTCATTTTACAGATGAGGCAAGCAGGGTTAAGTGATTTGCCTTGGGTCACACTGCTAGTAAGTGTCTAAGGCCAGATTTGAACTCACAAAGAAGAGTTTTTCTGACTCCAGGCCCAGTACTCAATCCACTGCCCTGCCCTTAGGCCATCTGCAAAGGAAGAAAAACCAACAGAGGAGAGAGGGGTGGTGGTCAGAGATGGAGGAAGGTCACCATGGGCTTACAGTCCAGTGGTGCTAATTTTAAGAAGAGGCAGTGGTGGATAATATCTACTCCATTGGACGTATGTTCCCATCTATCTGAAGCTTTGTGCCTTCTTTTTTAGCTAATAACAAAATACCTACCTATGTGCCATGGAAAGTGAAATTTTCTGGCAATAAAATCATGTATATTATAAAAGTTAATAATTAAAAGTGTCCCTCATGATCATCATCCACTAAAGAGACTATTCATTTCTAGCAATTAGAATACTTGTGCCCTCCATATAAGATACCCTTCTTTGGTGTAAGTACACATTGACAAATTACTTTCTTTTCAGCTCCCCCCCAACACTGCCTTAAACTGGGCGGGCTATTTGTTAATTTCCAATTCTGTTGGTGCTTATATTATTTCCAATTAAGGGCAGTTCTTTCTTCTATTACCTTTATCTTTTGCAAGCCTTTCTTAGGATGGCCCTAAAAAGGCAGTTGTCCACTTCATAAAAATGCCAGCCATAAAATAGAGAGGGAAAACCATATAATTACAGATTTTCCTGTTCATTCTAACTGTGTAAATTAAAATCTGGGCTAAAAATCCCTTGAGATCTATCCTCACTGACATGGCTGATGGTTGACTCTTTAACTGACAATTCCAGAAAAGTATAGATGAAAAAAGATCTCATTTTATGTAAAAAGAATTTTGTCAACAATAAAGGGATATTTAATTTTGAGATAATAAAAACAATTCTCATAGAACCTTGTTGTTGCTGCTCTTAATGTTGAGTATAGGACTTGAAATTCAACTAGATTGTGGTTTCTTCTCAAATACTTGTTAGTTTTGTGACTATAGTCAAGTAATAAAACTACTTCAAGCCTCAGTTTCCTAATTTGTAAAATGTGGTTAATAATGACTGTAGTATCTGCCTGGCAAAGGTTTATAAGAAGTACATAAATGTCATCTATTATAGTTGTTGTTTCATTTTTTTCATCTTCTTTGATGAGGTTTAGATAAAATTAGTCTGAAGACAAGCCGTTAATCTGCTATTATTCTCACTGATTTATTGATTGACTATACTTAATGTTCTGTGGACTCTCTGTAAGTAAATGACAGTTTTTTACAATTGAATAAGAACATTGGGATGTAAGTTCATCTGCAGACTCATTGAAAGCATTTTTGGGACAACGGTTCCAGCAGCAGACAGGTCAACAGGGATGGCGTGCCCTTTATTCTATTCTCTGTTTTAATTTCTTCCTTTGTCTCTATATTTTGAAAGTTTTTTCTTCCACATAGTTTGGAGACTCTTAAGTATTTGCTGTGGTAGCATCTATCATAACCATTGTTTGTAAATGTTTATGGTTCAATACTCTGTCCTAGAGGTGGGAAACAGTTTGGTCTATAATGATGCACAACACAAGGATTTTTGGTGATCTGTATTTGTAACATGGGGAGTTGTCATCTCTTAGCTTATAAAAGAGAGTAAGCTTCCAATGTATAATCATAGCCTCATAACTGCGTCTTTCTAGGTACTTAGTAGATGCTAAAAATTGTGATCTGAAATATTATCTATTTTTCAACCACTTCCTTAAGGATAACTTTTTTGTAATTTCTTGTGACAATGAATATATAGTCAGTCACTTGACCCATACTTAAAGTATAGATTGATAAGATTGATAGGATTCTTCATTGTGTTTGTTCATTTCAGTTGTGTTCAATTCTTCATGGCCCCATTTGAGGTTTTCTTGGCAAAGTGGTTTGCCATGCTCCATCTCATTTTACAGATGGAGGAAACTGATACAAACACATTTAAGTGACTTGCCTAGGATCACATAGTGTCAGAGGCTGGATTTGAACTCGGGAAGGTTCATCCTCCTGACTCCAGGTCCAATATTCTATTTATTACACCACCTAGCTACCCTATTGGTAGAATTATTTAATAATAATAATAACAATAATAGGCAAAATAGTTAGAGCACTGGACTTGGAATCAGGAAGGCTTGAATTCAAATTCAGCCTCAGATACTTAAGAGCTATACGATCCTAGGTAAATCACTTCATCTCTGTTTGCCTGAGTTACCTCATTTACAAAATGGACATGATAAAGGTACCTACCTCACAGGATTTTTGTGAAAATAAAATGAGATAATATTTGTAAAGTGACAAATTTTTTTAAATATTTTAAATATTTATGAAATATTTACAACCCTTCAAATGCTATATAATGCTAGTTACTATTATTATAATCATTGTTTTTTTAAAAAAAAATACAAACTTCTAATAGAAAGATCAGAAGATTTTGACTGCCATAGAATCTTAGAGCTGAAAAACTGTATACATTGTCAACTCCAGCCTCCCTCCACCCCCATTCAACAAATGAAGAAATTGAGGATAAAGCTTAAGGAAACCAGAGATTAAATGATGCCCAAATTCATGCAATTAGTCAGTACCAGAACTGGGACCAGAGCCGAGGTCTCTCAACCCCTAGTACAATTCAGTTTTGCACTGGACCGTGCTGCTTCTGGTGAGTATACAGCTCAACAGTCTGCATATGCATATATACAAACACACAAGAAACACACTTGCATATCTCCATAAATCATATTTGTTGTTAGTAAAAAAAAAAAACACAAAAAAGTTCATTGTATCAAATTTTTTCCCACTAGGAAACCATTCAGAATGTAGGGCTATGAATTTATTCAATTGTTTTCCAGTAATTTATTTCTTCTCATCAAGAGATATAAGGATCATGTCTCTTAGCTCCATGTTTAAAATGATGATATCAGAGAAGAAATTAATGATGTTGTACCCATTATACAGATGCAGAAACTGAGAAATAGGTTACTTTTAAGTACCTGGCATCTAAATCTTTTAGAACTATTTCAACTATACCTTTAATTAAATAAACCAGTCAGAATACCTTTGGAAGTAAGGTTGTTATAGCCCTAGATGAATTGTCCATGCTGCCAGAAAGATGAACTATGACTGATTTGACTGTCACAGTCAGACTTGGAATAATTCAGGTACTGAATACTTAAACACAATCAGGCAATTTGTGTGATTTTCTCAAAATCATAGAGTGATTCATTAGCCTAGTTCTCTGCTTGGTTGCTACATGTCTCTCTGGTATATCATACCTCTCTGATATTCTATGCTCTCATATCCATAATGCCCTTTCCTCAAAAATTTTCTATGCATCAAATAAGAAAGAATGGGAAAAGAAATTAGGTTTGAGACAACACAAATTTTCTCTAATGAGATGGTTTTGATGGCTGACTATCCTCAAAGATTCACTTCAAAAAAACCTTCAGTTCACAGTCAACTCACCAGTTTGGTAAACTATTAGTCAGTCTAGCTACTGGAAATATTCTCCTTAAGCAGAAACAGTGAAAGATTGTATTTAAACAAATATATAGACCTGTCTACTCTATGCCTCCTCTGGTTTCCTTTTATACCTAGAAGTATTGACACAGAATCCCATTGCTACCCCCAAGGGAATGACTATTACGGGGCAAAGTGAGATATGATATTCCAGTATAAGATCAAAATCACTCCAGTTTAATTTTTGAAATGCCTAACACACAATTTTCTACAAAATAATATTACCTATTGTATTATAATAGTTGACCATACATGGACTATATCCCTTCAGGGAACAGAATATAAGTTAAATTCATAGATACTTCAGATCTGATGGTATTGATAGCCATAAAAGCTGTAGACACTAAATTAACAACATATAAATAAGCACCCAGCAAAGCAAGCAATTTTCTCACTACTTATAGTGGGCACCTAGAGTGCCAGATCTGGAGTCAGGAAGACCTGAGTTCAAACTCAACCTTAGACATTAGCTGTGTGATCCTGGACAAGTCACTTAATCCTCTTTGCCTCAGTTTCCTCATCTATAAAATGGGTTGGAGAAGGAAATGACAAACCACTCCAACAGCTTTGCTGAGAAAACCACAAATGGGGTTACAGAGAGTTCGACACAACTGAACAACATAAATGTTACTCAACTTGTTGGATCTTTGTAGAAATTGCTATGTACTAAATTTTGGGGGTTATTTTTTTCTTTCTGGAGGGGTAATTGAGGTTAAGTGACTTGCCCAAGGTCACATGGCTAGTAAGTGTCAAGTGTCTGGGCTGGATTTGAACTCAGGTCCTCTGACTCCAGGGCCAGTGCTCTATTCACTGCACCACCTAGCCGCCCTACTAAATTGTTTTGAAGCACTTTTTCTTTCATTCTCACTCACTTTCTTGTTAGATTAGACCTACACCATTTCATTATATATCCACTTTAGGCATAATGAATATGCCATTTTTTCTAGTTAGCAAAGACTATGATTATGTTTTAAACTCAGACTATAAGACGATACTAGAGGGACCAGCTAACATGGTAGAGTAAAAGGAAAAGAGTACAGCTCAGTTCTCCACAGGATTATTCCAACAACAATCTAAGAAGGATGTTGGATGAAGAAGTAAACTGGAAACTGAAGGAGAAACTACAATGATCTTTCCAATCCAAGATTATAAATTCAACCTACAGACAAGTGACTGGGGTGGGAACTATGCAGTCAAGGTGGTCTGGTATCACAAATTCAGGATTCTTCATCTTCAAGTTACTGCAGTCCAGGCATACTGAGAACTGATCACACACTTAGCCACTCCCCCTCTCCAGGATATGCAACAGGACACACAGAACTTTGACACAGGCCAGCCTAGAGCAGACCTAGACTTAGCCACTAGTGCAAGTCAGAAGTTATGAGCAAGAGCATAGATTCAATGCCCAGAACTCTGAGCTAAGCAAGTAGTGTGGGGATGACCAGATCTGATCATGAATTCAGTTCTGAGACCAAGCTAACAGTAAATGATCACCCAGAGGGGTCAAGAGCCTAAATTTAGAGTCAATAGATAGGAACTAGGCCTGGAGGACAAGGATATAGAGATGATTTTGGCCTCAGCCCGGGCCAGTAGCCTGGACTTGGGAACTGGAGTATGGCTGTGTAGGCCAGAGCAGATCACTTGATGAACTGAACAAACAAACAAACAAAATACCATCAATTAAAAAACAGGCACTGGTGCTAAGTGTTTGGGATAAAAGAATATTAAAAAATATTTTCCGGTTTCAAGGAGCACACAGTCTAATGGAGAAGACTTCAAAAATCTCTTAGAATGAGAGGAGGAAGTGAAAATGCAAAGAATACTTCTTGAAAGAAAGCCTCAAATCAAAATTCCTAGGAATGTCACTGCCAAAATCCAGAGCTTTCTGATCAAAGAAAAAAAAACTGAAAGTTTCCAGAAAGAGTTTGAGGACCAAGAAATCACATGTGATAGTCAAGATCACATAAGACTTAGCATTTACTACTCAAAAGAAGCTAGGTGGTACAGTGGATAGAGTACTTAGCCTGAAATCATGAAGACCTGGTTCTTCATGACCTGGCCTCAGACACTCATTGTGTAACCCTGGGCAAGTCACTTAACCTTTATTTGCCTCAGTTCCTCATTTATAAAATGGGGGCACAGTGGAGAAAGAAATGGCAAACTGCTGCAGTATCTTTGCCAAGAAAACCTCATGGACAAATCCATGGAGTCATGAAGAGTCAGACACAACTGAATGACAACAACTCAAAAGGAACACAGAGCATGGAATACGATACTCAAAAAGACAAAATATATTAGCTTATAACTAAAAATAACTTGTGAAGAAAAGTTGAGTAGAATTCTCCAGGGGGGAAATAGACCTTTAATAAAAGAAGTCTTTCAAGTATTCCTAAAGAAAAGACTGGAGCTGAAATCAAAACTTTGTATTACAAATATAGGATTGAAGAAAAGTATAAAAAAGTAAAGACAAGGGAGCAAATGGGGGGGGGGGGACTTCATAGGGATTAAGTGTTTGTATTCTAATGAAGGAAGGGAATAAAATCTACATCTCCTAAGAACTGTAATGTCATAGATGGAGTCAAATTAGAGGGCCTCAAAGTAATTTTTGTTGTTTTGATTACCATTAAAAAGGCAAGGAGAGGGAGGGGGAAAGGAAACACTACAGAAGAAAAGAAGAAGATTGGAGGAGGGCTTATCTCACATAATCTGGGACACAGATAAAAATCCATACCAACAAGGAGGAAATTGGGGGAATGGGTTTCACAAGCACATCACTCTGAGTAGAATCAGTAATATTGTACTTTAGCAACAACACTGCAAAACTGAACAGTTTGAAAGAATTAATAAGCCTGATTTATGTAATGATCGTGATTCCAGAGGACCGCTGATTCTGCTCACCCCTGACAGAGAAACGATTGACTAGATATACAGAGCAAGGCATGCTTTTGGATATGGCCAATGTGAGACTATGTTTTACTTGACTATGGCTATCTGTTGCCAAAGTATTGTTTTCATTTGGGGCTGGGTGGATGGGCATCTGCTTGTTAATTGAAAATAATTTTTATAAGCAGATACTATATAACAAGCTATCAATTGCACATTAAAACTTAAGAGAAGCAGTCTGTCTAAAGATTAGACTTGTGATCTAAGTGGCTGACAATTTGTTTCTCAATTCAGACTGTGCTATCTTTCCTGAGACAGGATGCAAAATTTCTCCTGTTGGCATCATGCTGGTCAAAAGTACTTGGTAAAATAGTTGATAAAAGATGCTGTCACCACCATGAGGGCTGCTGGTAGTACCTGTGATTTAGTTAATCCATTTGACATTCTATTCTGGCTTGGTTCCCCCCCCTCAAAAAAAAGATGTCACTGGAGTGCATCAGCATCTAAATATTAAGCTTAAACAAGTCAGTTCTTTCAAGGCAAATCTTGCACAATTTTTACTTGCAGAATGAACCTCTATCATTGACGCAGTACCTATTCTGCTTTATCACCCTGGAAAATCCCCCACCTCCTCTATTTCTTCACAAGCCTTTCTGACTGAATGTCATCCATTCAGATGGTCTCACTAGGAAAAAAAAAATTTTTTTCGTCACTGCAGAGCTTCCTTCAAACCTTGTATGCTGCCTTTCTTTTTTCTTAGTGACACTTTGGCAAAACGAAGCCCAAGTCTCTGCATAAAGCATCTTTCAGTGTTTGTGTGTCACCCCTTAAAGATTCCAAACTGTTTTGCAATGAATAACAAAAAAAAAAACAACAAACCAGTATTTTGTTGGCAATTGAGCACTTATAGCTATTATAGCTTTTTATTATAACTATTCAAGGATTTTGAATGTTTTATTTCGGCATGAGTATGCAAAAATTATGTGTTCTAAACCCAACGACCAGTCCAGCCTTGTTTATCCAACATTAAACATAACATTAATGATTATTGAGTATTGTGATATCAGATTTTCCGAACCTACCCTCTGGTCCAGTGATACTACTAAGGTTTAAGGAGTACAAATTCCAGATATCTTCATTAGAAACAGCTTAGATTAAATTCTTATGAACCAGACTACTTCTGAATTCATTTTCTTTATTTTCTTTTCTTCTTTTTCCAGGGTCTCTCTCCCTCCATGTCTTTGGAGACTGTAATCAGGAATAAAAATACTGTTTTGATTTTACCCTTAGAGAGCAAGATGGGTGGAGAATTCTCTCAGGACCATAAGCTCTGAAGGGATTCTCCTGAGCTAGATGGGAATTTTTTTCTTTTTCTCCTCTGGGGAGGGAGTCGTGAAGTTTCAGTACTTCAAGGTAGAATTCCTCATCACATCCTTCCCCTAGGAGTACTCTGCAGTGCTGGATCTAAGACGTCGCTCCACCGCCCCGCCTTGCCCCTCCCCACCTCCCCCATCTACCACCTACTCACCATCCTCCTCGGAAAACCCGGGCTAACCTTCCAAAACACCTGCGAAACAGTCATAAGATGCTCCCACCCCAAGCCGATTTACATAACCTACAGCCAGCTGTGGGCTGCTTTGGCACAACTAGACAGTCATTTTAGTGTTTGTTTTCTCACAAGTAAGAAAGTAGATAGATTTAACACTTTCTTAGTCTAAAACAATATTTGCGCAAGAAAAGTGCCCTTTACCAGTCACAAATGATAACCAAAGTATCTTGTTTGAGAAATGAATGAACCACTAGGATTTTGTCACGTCTAATCCCCCTAAGCACCTCCCTACCCCACCTCCTTCCTCCGGAAGTCTGGATTGTTCTATAAGCCACATACCTACAGAAATATAGAGTAAATCAGAAACTGGTTTACGAAAGCAACAAGCCCAAACATTCTCGCTTCCTCTTTGGGACTGGGGAACACTATATGGAGGGAGGGAACACAAGGGGGTGTGTGTGGATATGAAAGAGTAGCAAGAAAGGGAAAAAGGAACATTTAAATCCCAGACAAGGTATTTTTTTCTAGCTCCCATACCAGACTTTAATTGCAACCGTGCAACAAGGCTCTGTCATTCGCAATCAATAAAGACTAGCTTAAATTCTAAAAGCAACCATACCCACGTCTCCAACTTTCAAAGTAAACTCATTTGCTTCTTTATTGTGGTTGTTCCTCTGACGTATTGTAAAATAATTATATGTTCTGAAGGAAATAATCAGATTAATGCAATTCTCACATCTAAGGGGATGCTCTAATAAAAAGAAAGAAGAAATCACACATAAAAATAGCAGCCCACGTAGACTGGCCATATATGGAGCAAGAGAGACTTCAGAGGGATGCCCCTTCAGACCCTCCCCTTTGGCGAAAACAAATCGCTGCTGTATTATCCTGCCTCCTCGAACCCTCCCCCCTCTGTGACTCAACCAAAGGTTCAACTGGGGGGGGGGGGGGGAGGAGGGGAAGACAGTGAGACAGACAAAAAGGTCCGTCATTTCCACGCCATCAAGATGGTATAAGTGAATTACAAGGACCATCTTAGTTCAGTTATTCGTTTATTTCTAAGAGATTAAAATTACAAAGGATTGCAGCAAGGTGCAGTAGCAGCTGAGTCAAGCTATCAGCATCTCCCAGCTCCTCCTCCTCCCTTTCTCCCTCCCTCAGCTCACTTCCTCCTTCTCCCCTCCCCTTGATGAGATGTCTATTAAAAGCTGCTGACGTCAAAAAGGACGGCCATCTTTGATGAGGGCAGAGCTCCCATTGCACTCAAGAAGAAACCTCGGGGAGGTCAGGAGCAAACCGTTCCGTCCTTCCCTCTCTGCAGCGGCAGCAGCAGCCTCTTCAGAGATCGTCTATAGACTCGAAACCTGCTTAGGCTCCGAAAACACCGTCCCTTGAAGCCCTCTCTGCAGAAGACAAGGTAAGCTACCCTCTCCCTCATCCATGTATCTCTCTGTGTGCCTACACAAACAGAAGGGTTATGGATGAATGTCGCCGTGTATACAAAACGGGTCTGTGCGAATACAAGTGTTGAAGTATACAGGCGGAGATATTATATAAGTATCTCTATATACTCGCTATATGCACGTATTGACTTCTAAAGTAGCTTCTTGGTGAGCAGAATGATGGAGAAGTCCGGGAGTGGGGGGGGGGGGGGGAGAGAAAGAGAGAGAGAACTGCAGATAGACCCAGGTGAGAAAGAACATCCAGAAGAGACTTATTTCTTTAAAATTGTCTTTGGGACAGGCACTATTCCTTTTCTGTCATTTTACAGTGCAGACTTCTGTGCTCATGTTGCTAATTTTTCTTTACAGAAATAATCACCATTATAATATTATTGTGATTACTATATTTAAAGACGATGCATTTTTCTCCCATAGATTATTAAGGAAGAGGTAGGGTGTGAGGTGGGGACTGGGGAAAGAAGGGAAAGAGGAGGGTGAGAAGGAGAGTTCCCACCCAGATGAAGAAGAAGCAACTACTGCAGTAACAGCAACCTCCATGCCCGAGGAGTTTGATTTATGCTGTCTGCTTTACGTAAATTGCAGGCTGGTGCGGATTTGGGGTCGTTCTGGGTAGATTTTTTCGCTCCTGGGACGGCCGGCATGGTCTTTCTACTGGTTTTGTGGAGCACCCATGCCCTAGGACCATGGAGAGTGACACTGAGAGACTGCGTCTGATGCAGTCGACCTTTCAGCACCAGGGACAGTAACCCAGACTGCTGGGTTGCTGCTGCATCTACCTGGTGCAGAATGAGTGTGTCTCCTTTGAGACGTGGACATACTAAAGTCCTTGGCTGGAATACGGGTCCTAGAAAGAGCTGCAGGTCTCTCAAAAAAAAAAAAAAAACAACAAACCTTTAAAATGTCCTTTAAAAGAACCATAATGGATAAAATCCTGCGAACAGTAGCTACTTCTTATTTGACAGTTCTCTCCACTCACCAGAATATCTATCCTTTTTTGTGTCATTAAAGATTTACTTGTGGAAATATTTTTAGTGACTCTTCCTTCCCTCCCCTTATGGATTTTTTTTTATGTGCATTGACTCTTTACACCAAGTAACAAGCTTTTTAAAATAGAGACAACCAGAAGATGTGAGGATCTATGGCAAATTGGTGTGTGGGGGTTGTTGTTTAGCAACTCTGGAAAATATGTGTTCCTAGGGATCAGCTGTCATTTAGCTACTCTTTTAAGATATTAGGAGTCTGAACACATGTGTGTATATATGTGTGTATATGTTTATACATATGTGTATATATGTACATGTGTGTATGTGTATATACATATATGTATATGTGGAGGGAGGAAGAGAAGAAGGGGGAGAGAGAAAGAGAGAAAGAGAGATTAACTAAAATATGTCATAGATAAACAAAGTAGAATCAGCTTTAAGATTAAATCCCCCTCCTTTTGATCCCCATCCCCTCTTCTTCTCAGAGGTTCTCTCAATTTCTTTCTCTCTCTCTCTCTGTCTCTGTCTCTCTCTCTCTCTCTCTCTCTCTCTCTCTCTCTCTCTCTCTCTCTCTCTCTCTCCTTCCCTCCCTCCCTCATAGACACACACACTTTTAAATATATCCCTAAAATTTTTCAGGTTACTGGCAGTGTATATGGAATTCATTCCTTTAACTTTGTGTTCAGATCACAAAGCAAACATAAGCATTTCTGAAAAAATGTGTTAATTCCTATTTTAGGCTTATAGCTTATCAAACAATGAGCTTCTAGTTTTGACAGAATAGACAGCTGATTTCTCACAGGATCCTAATGGAGTCTTCATTGCGACTTGAGTGGGAAAATCGTAGTGGTTCTAGTGAAACTGGACTCTGTCCTAAAAATCTGCTGCAGTTTGTTATGGCATTGCAGGACTCTGCTGAGATTGTAATGATGACCAAACATCTCATTGGATGAAATTGTTAACCATTTAGAATCATTCAGAAAAGTCATCCCAGATTTCTGATATAAAATGATCAAAAGCTAAAATTTAGTGGTTTTGAAATAACAATGAAAATGCAGAAATCTGTGCACAACCATATAAATGATGCATGGACAGAAATTCCACCATTAGTACCCCCTAAATTCTCAACATAAGATTTTGAAAGATGTTTATCAGGCAACCATAACAATGTGATGGTTTCTATATCATGTTTGTTAAAATGGGAGCAAAGAGCCTTTTCACTGAGTCTTTTCCTTTTAGTTGTGCGTGTGTGTGTGAGTGTGCCATTTGTGCACGGGTACAAAATTATTTGGTTATTATTTTGTCCAAAAACACGTAGCTATTTTTAAAAAGTAACTTTATAGCCTTTAGGCAAATAAACAACCATGTTTGTGGTGAGGGAAGGTTAGGAGGAAAAATGGGTAGGAGTCATTTAAAATATGCCTCGACTTCATAGGAATGCTACCCTACTGCACGTCCAGACAGCCCTCTGCGTAGTTGCGTCAAAAGAAAACCACCAGAGCTGCCAGATTTACATGCTTGGGCATTAGCAATTACTGCTGTTTTTGTTCCTTGCTAGTGGAGGAATGAGGGGGAGGGGAATCTGCAGTGAAGCTAGTGGGGGGGGGGGGGCAAAAGACCAGGGAAAAGGAGTGAAGTGATTGATTTTAGGGAGAATTGTATAATATACTCCTGGGTATTTTTTTTTAAATGACTAGATGATGAATTTAACGTTTACGTGTTCAGAGGCTTCAGCAAAAGAATTCCTAAAAATAACAAATTTTTGAAGCCTGGACAGTCAGGTCAAGAGGAACACATGTAGAAATGTTCAAGGACAAGCATAGGAAAGATTATATAGTTCTTCCTATGGGACCTGTTTATAGGCTCATTAGATTGCCTACATTAATGTCTTAAAGTTTGGCTCAAAAAATGTTTATAAATTTAATTAAGCCCCCAAGTCCAAATTGCTCTAAGGAATGCAAGTTATTGTTTTTATTTTATTTAAACAAAAAATTTCATAATTTCCTACAGTAGGAACAACAGCTTCATGGAAATTTGTGGTCCCATTACAACGGCCTTGAATGTTGATTACCTTCTTCCTAGAGTTGGAGGTCCCTGCTAGTTCAGTTTCTCCACATCAAACATAGGGTTTTGTAATGTTAAAAAAAATGGGAGTGAGCTTCAAATAAGTGTGATGATTAGAAGGAGCAGAATATTAAGGAAAAAAGAAAGAGTTAAATTTATTGTTCAGGTTATGCAGGTTGAAGAAACATCTCATTTTTCAGGTTATGGAAAATGATTTTCAATTCTATAAAGGTAAGAAAATGTTTTTCAGCTTCAATCATGGGTAAGCTTGTTTTATTACTCTCCCCTACACTAGATCTGATTTTACTTCATCAATATTTATAGAGCAACAACTATTTAGAGAGCACTCTGCTATGCACTATGGGAAATATAAAGTGATATAAAATATGATTGCTGCCCTCCAGGAATGTGTCATCTAGAATTAAATGATGAAGAAAAGAGTTAAATGATAAACCACTAATCCAAAAAAAAAAAAGGACAAAGTCACAATGTGATTAAATGTCAAATAAATGTGACTGACAATTCTACAAGGTCAGAGAATATAAGCCTTTATAAAGGAAGAAGGAATTGAATAGCAATTTGAACAATGATTGTGATTTGAATAAATAAATAAATAAAGTGGGAAAATTCCATGTCAGGACAGGAGGTACAAAAGGAGGACAAATTGAGGAGAGGTATGGAGGCAAGAAAGTCCATGGCATATTGGGGGATAGCAAGTAGGCCGGTTCAGCTGGACTGGAGGGCTTATAATGGTTAAAATAACTTATATGGTATTTAAGGGTTTGCAAAGCACTTTGTATATATTAATTACTTTGGTCCTCACAAAGACCATATGAGGTAAATACAAAAGTTATTAGTATCATCCATTTTATAAATGAGGGATACTGAGGTTTGAGAGGCTATATGACTTACCCATAGTAACACAACTAGTTGGCTTTTGAGGTAGTATTCCAACCCATGTCTTTTCCTGAATTCTATGTCTAGTGTTCTTTCTACTATGCCATAGTATCTCTTAACATAGAGAAGCAGGAGAAGATAAGACTAGGAAGGTTAAGTATAAGGATTTTAGAGTTGGAAGAATCATTAGACATAGATGGTAGTGAAATTGTGGGAAGTTTTGCATGGTAGGGCAAATAGTTTGGACTCTATCCTATAGGCAATGGGGAGCCAAAGAAGATTTTTGAGCAGGGGAGGGATTCAATAAAAGTGACATGATCCATAATGATGTCTAGAAAGTATTGACTTAAGAACAGATTGAAGTTGCCCCTTTCTAGCAATAGAAGGCAACAAATTGATTTAAATTTAAGTTGATTACAACTTGAAGCATATGTATGATTAAGGATGTATCTGAGGAGAGGAAGCAGATTAATCACTTTCCACCTAAGACGATATTCAAGGTCACACCAGTGCAGACAGACAGAAACACAAATGCACGCACACACACACACACGCACACACACACACACATACAAAAGCTCATCCAATATATTGATTTTAAGTTTCAATTTTCCATTATCAAGGAGAGTGAAGAGTCAAATTTAATGCTTTTCAAAAAGGCAGAACTCTGATGGGAATCACCAGCTTTCCCATGAATTCTTACATAATCAGAACTACCCAGAATAGCCACCTACAACCTTTGTACATTCCCTGAGTACATGGTGAGATAGCTAAGCTTTTTGGACAACTGGACAGCTAAATTAAAGGAAAAAAAACTGTCTACTCACTACTTATTTTAGGACAATACACACACACACACACACATAACATTATAACCCAAGTGACAGAGGATAAATATTCTATAGTATTTGAATTGAGGGGAGAAGAAAATCTGGCCAATATACCATTCTTCTTTCCCCACTTTCCACTTCTTTATCTTGCTCCATTCCTTGGCAGCCTTCCCAAATATCCACTTGTTTTGTTTGGGGCATAATCATGTGACTATGGCTATAACAGCCAAGCTTAAAACAAGCTAACACCAGGAATGCTGCAGATATAAAATGGATGCTATATGATGGCATATAGGAAGAGGTGACAGTCACCAAGATAAAAATCATTGCTGTTTGGAGAAAGAGGAGCAAGAGGAATGGAGTCTTCAGGGAGATTTCTTGTCCATTCTAAAGAGAAACATCAGGCAGAAAAAGACTAATGCATAGGATTATGCTGTGAACTCTAAACTGGGGAATTGATGAGGAGCCATTTCTGATGCTCCATACGTAGATGAACAAGATTATTACTATATTCTTAATTGTGGTACGTGGAATCTAGTGAAGATCATGAGTAGTAGATAAAGTGAAGGACAAGATTTGGCATCACTTTCTTCAAGAAATCAGGCCATAATGACTAAAAGAAGCAATCTAAAGGAGATACAAGAGAGATGACCCTTACTCTAGGGGGTAAAAGATTGTGTTTGTGGAACCATTTACAGAGAGATGATGTTATTGCATAATACTCTTCCTTGCAAAAGGTTCCTCAAATAAACGCAACTTCCCCCCAAAAAACAGTAATATGATGGCAGTATGGTATCATAAAAGGATCACTGGATTCAGAGTCGAACAACCTGGGTTCACATCTGTCTTTGTTACTTACTATCTAAGGGGTCTGAAGCAAATCAATTTACCTCGCTGGGCCCCTGACTTCCAAGGTCCCTAATATATGTAATCCTTATATTTCTTATATTTCTACATTAACCTTTTATATAAGGCATTTGAAGCTCTTTACCCAATAAAGAAATTTGTAAGGTACTACATGATTAACTACATGATTTAATGAGCAGTAAAAATAATCTGTTTTATGAGTTCAAAGGAGTAACATCAAAATATGCCTCTATGAGAGATCAGATGAAAATCACATTATTCCCTGTTTTATAGAGCCCATAATTGTTACAGAGATTGCAAAAATGGTTTATGCAGTGTTCTTCAGCAAGTTATGGAAATAGAGGGCAGTATACCAGAATGGAAAGAGAACAAGGCTGAAATTCAGGAAAACTCAGTTATAATATGGTTCTGCAACAAATGATCAATCTATCTTTGTTTGGATCATGCGCTTTATCTCTCTGAACCTCAGTTTCCTCATCTGTAACACAAAAAATTGAACTGAACAATACCAAAGCAATTTTCCAATTCTATCATTCAATGAAAAAGAATGTCTCCAAATATAACTGTCTCCAAATCCCGTGGTAGCAAGACTTCAGGTGACACTTTTTCAAATACATTTTAGTAATTGAGTTAGCAATCATTCTTGAATGTAAACCTAAGGTTAGAAAACAACCTACATTCCTATCCTTAATGTATTCTAATTCATGTATAAGTTCCTTTTAAAGCCACTTTTTTAAAAGAATTGCTCTTTACGGCCTTTCAATTCAATATGATTCAGCAAATATTTATTAAGTTCTTACTGTATTGAGTATTCCTCACCCTTGACATTTTGTCAACTCATGTTTATGAGTTTATATTAGCTTTTATGTTCTTTTACCCCAATTAATTTACCCCCAATTAAGCCAGTCTTAATTTACTTTTGCAAGTCTCTCATTACTACAGACTCCTTACTGTATATCACAGAGTTGAAAGGCAGCTCAGAGGACACCTAGGCCAATCACTATCTGAGCAAAAATCTGCTCCCCACTGTATCCAACAAGCTGTCAAGCAGCCTTGTTTTGAAATCCACCAATGAGAGAAAATGTTATTCATTGTACGTTAACTGCTATCAAATTCTTAACTTGACATCATTTTTATTCCTTCTAATTAATTTTTTTCTCCTCTTTTTTCTTATGCCATTTCGAAAATGGTGGCTAGAATATTCCCAGACATATAGAAGGTGATTATTAAATTCATGGTAAATGAATGAATGAATCTATGTCTTCTTCACTTAAATATTAACTTTTCCATGTGGCCTGACTGACTTAATATTGTAACCTTTCTCAAGAACTTATGAAATCAGGGAGGATCAGAGATGAACTAATATTTCAAAGCAGCTTTAAAGACCTTGGCCAAAAAGAAAAGGACAGTTTTAAAAATCTAGTTTTTCAGATTTCTATGTCTATAATCAGCTACATTTAAAATTCCTGATGATCCTTTCAGAGATAGATGAAAGAGAGGGGACAGCAGCAATTACACAAAGTTACAGAGTACATTGTTTATTAAGTACTTCATCCAAAGAAAGCATGTATTTTGTCCTGTTATAAAACTAAATATACCATAGATTTCAGCAGCATCCAAGGTAAGGTCCAGTGTTTAGTAGGGAAATATCTCATTGCATTTTTTTGATGATTTTGCCAGTGACTAACTGCAAGAGCTAAACTATTCCCTGTAGTGGAGGCACTGAAATTTTCTTTGAGGATTAATATTTGCATTTAAATTCCTGAAAAAATTTCCTGTGGCCTCAATGGATGTGAAATGTGTCGCCTGCTATAGCCTGTAATAAAAGGCAACTACACTTGATACTGCATTCTTAGTTTGGGGAACTAGCTATGATGTCTCCTCTTAGCTCATAGAAGAAGCTGAATCCAGAGCCAAATGAAAGAGAAGACCAAGTAATTCATCCAATATTTCACAATAGCAATGAGTTACTATTCTGTCTCAAGAAATCACATGATATTTACCAAATAACTACTTCTGATGTCATAGACAGCTATTGTTAGACTTTTCTGCTGACTCACCAAGTGACTGCAGACCTTCTGTGCTTCATCCCTATGATTCAAGGGTACCATTATTTTTTCTGCTAAGCTGGAAGTTCCTACAAAATGACTATTCCCCACCCCCTCAGTACTTCTTTCTCTGAACACCACTTGTATCCAAACAGTAACATTCACAGACTTAGCAGATCAAATCCTATGTGAAATTATGACTTGCCTCCCTTACTGCTCACAACAAATAGAAAAGGAAATTCCCATTTGCCATCCTTGGGCTGACATGTTCATGTCCACCATTCTGCGGCATTCTTGTTTTGCAGAAATCTATCAGTGAAGCTTTTGTGAAAGTCTCAGGGTTGTCTTCCAAGGGAATACTGCACATCAGACAGCATTTGTTCCATTAATAGTCTCTAGTTACATTGCAGCTCTCTCTTCTTCATGTAAATCTATTATGCTTGTGTGAAGTAGTACCTTCAAAGTCTAATGACTGATAAATTGGAAATCTGTGAATTCTTCTACTGTCAGGAAAATGAACAGTGAGTCTAAGATTGGTCCGTTTGTCTGGGCTATCATGTGACTTCTCTCTAGATAAACAGAAGGCAAGGGGGAAAAAGAAAAGTAAAAATTACAGCAATCTTGTAATGAAAAAAACAGACTGACAATTTCAGTGCCCAGTAGTAGTCTGTCGAAATGACTACAGAATTCCTCCATGTTCATAATTCTGATAGCCAGAAAAAGCATTTTTAAATATATATGCAAGTCAACATACTTGTTTAAATCTAATGAAATGACATTTAACAGGGATGTTAATGTAAATGTAAAGTCTTACACTTAAGTTTAAAAAAAAAACTATTGGCTTTATAAGTACAAGATAGAGGATGACTGAAAGAGGTATAAAGGTAGCACACAAAGGTTGGGCCAGTCCCTGCTAGGGTGACCCTATTGGGAACTAGAGTCTTAGGATTGGGAATTTTCTTACCTCTAGCAATTCTGCCTGGGAAACCTTTTTTTTTCTGTATATCCTTTGAAATCAGAAAAGATCTCAAAACTGGCTTAGGCTTTTGGGAATAGAAGCTTCTAAAACCATGCATATTAATAGGATAATTATGCTGAAATGCATCTTGAAAAGTGCTTAATGAACTTAGTTTTTATTTTAATCCAAAATAAAATTTTTCTTTCATTAGCCCTTCCAAAAATAAATATATTGACTGCTTACTGATGGATAAGTAACAGGCTAAAGTATTACTTTATAAAATTCTGGTTTTGAGAAAAGCCTCTTAAAAAAGAAGATACTGGCTGAAATCTCTGGAAATGGCTTGCCTATTTTTCTGACATATTCAGATTGATGTACTAGAGATCACTGAGTCATCAGCAACAACAGCAGCAGCCACCAACAAATTAATAGCCTATATTGTAGCCTTCAAGGAGCTATTTATATATCTAATATTACCCTTATACATATTTATTCCATTTACATAGCAATCAAATGAAAACCGGGGAGTGGTTCACTTTAAATGAATTTCCAGAATGCATCTAGTCCAGTAGACCCTCTCCTGTAAGACTTTTTTTTCTTCACAAATCACAAGGATTAGGAATTGATTTAAGCTGCTATGACCTTGGGCAAGTCCTTTCCCTTCACTAAGCCTCGGTTTACTCATTTTGAAAATGAAGAGGTTGAGTTGGATATTTCCTGAGGTCTCTTTCAATTCTACATTCCATGATTTTCTATTTTAAAACTTTAAACAGAATCAGAGAACCCCAGAATCAGGAAGAACCACATGAGCTCTACAGTCCAATCTGTACCTAGACAAGAAACCTCCCTACATCCTTCCCAACAAATGTTCATCTAACAATTGTCTGAAGTCCCCATATAAAGGGGAACTACTGCTTCCAAAGGTAACTTGTTCCACTTTGGGGTAGCTTTAATTGTTAATACTTTTTCCCCCTTATATGAAGCCAAAATTTGCTTCTCTGAAGTTTCAACCTTCCAAGCAGAACAAGTCTAATCCATATTCCAAATGTTAGCATTTGATATTGTTAACCATCCTCTCCTCTTGGATGCACTTTCCTCTCTAAGTTTTTATAATACTATTCCTCTTGGCTACTTTCTGAGTTCAAATCTGGCCTCTGACACTTACTAGCTTTGTGACCCTAGACAAGTCACTTAACCCCATTTGCCTCAGTTTCCTCATTTGTAAAATGAGATGGAGAAGGAAATGGCAAATCACTCCAGTATCTTTGTGAAGAAAATCCTAAATGGAGTCACAAAGAATCAAACATGACTGGAAAAACAACTAAACAACAACACGGTGGTACAGTGGTTAGGGTTCTGGGCCTGGAGTCAGAAAAACCTGAGTTCAAATATCTAATCTCAGACATTTATTACTTGTGTGACCCTAGGAAAGTCACTTAACTCTGCTTGCTTCAACTTGCTCAACTGTAAGATGGGGATAATAGTAGTACCTACCTTGAAGGATTGTTGTGAAGACCAAATAATATTTGTAAAAAGTACCTAGCACAGCGCCTGGCACGTAGTAGGTGCCATGTTAATGCTTATTCCCTTTCTTCTTTTTTGCTGGATCATCATCCATATCATATCCCCTAAATGGAATTGTACCTTACAGCTCCATCATTAGCCCTCCTTTCTTCTCTTTCTTTTTATTTTTTTTGCTATTTGGAGGGCAATTGGGGCTAAGTGACTTGCCCCAAGGTCATACAGCTAGTAAGTGTTTAAGTGTCTGCGGCCGGATTTGAACTCAGGTTCTCCTGACTCCATGGCTGGTGCTCTGTTGTTCATTGTGCCACCTAGCTGCCCCCTTTCTTCTCTTTCTAAACTCTCACTTGATGATCTCATCAGTTCTCATGGGTTTAATTATCTTCTTTATGAATATGACTCCCAGATCTGGATATCCAGCATCACTAGTCTCTCTCCAGATCTCTAACCCCACCTAACCAACTGCCTGGTAGATGATTCAGACTGGATGCTTCATAGGCATCTCAAACTCAACACGTCTAAAATAGAACTAAATTTCTTTCCCCCCAAACCCATTTTGCTCATAAGCCAGCTTATTTCTGTCAAGAGTACTATCCTTTTAGGCATTAAAATTCAACCTCAGAATCACCTTCATTTCCTTATTCTCACTTAGGCCAACCTGTAATCAAACCCTATTGTTTCTCTCTCCACAATTAGCTTACATTAGTCTCTGTATCACTTGTACACATAGCATTCTAGCCCAGTTTATCTGGTCTAGGTAACCAGAATACAATATGGAGTAGCTAGGTGGCTCACATACTATCCCCCACTTACCTTGTATTTCAATTTCCTATAAGCCATTTTTGTTCTGTGCTTTCCAGTCAAAAGATCATTTGCCTTGAGAGGGATGGAAGAAGCAAGAATTTAGTAGTTCTGCCTTATCTCCATCATATGCCTTCATCCACCCCAGAGTAGCAGCCCTATCTTTTCTTTCATGACCCACTTTTTCTGTAGTACGACTTCTCAGGCCAAAAAATCCTAGACAAATCAGTCCTAGACAACATTTGGCAGTCATGTAAGATGACCGAGGAAAATAACAAAATACATATTGTGTAGCCCCAGCTGCATAAATCTTCCCGCTCTAAATCACCCACTAAGCCTCCAATATTTTTTATCCTCACATAGGATTAGTGATCAAATGAATCTTTGTGCTTAGCCTCTCCTATAAGAGACTGAGCATTTTCAATCTTATACGAAGTGTCTACATCCTCATAGTGTCTATTTCAAGAGGAAAAAATAATTCATTAAACCATTAATTTCTTTCTATTTCTTCAATTCAATTTCTATTTCTTCAGTATTTCTTCAATTCTATTTCTTCTTGAAACAATTTTTCAAAAGCCCCCAAATCAGGAACATAGAAGGCAGCTTCCACAGTTCAATGATTCTTCATGGTCACCTAGTCTTCACTCATCTTTGGGAGGATTCAGTGATCCTAGAATGATAGGAAATTTCCATTCCATAAACTCATTAAAAATTTGGTGAGAAAAGTCCAAGGAATCATAGGAGCCAGTAATTTTTAGAAGATGTTGCAATTACTTGGTCAACACTCCCTTAAGAAATGTTGTCAGACAAAGAAAGACTTCAGGCAGAGCAATTCTTGGAAAAAATATGTTTAAGTCTAGATCAACATTAATGGAAGACAAATGCTTTGCAGCAGTACTTGGATAATAATTCTGTATTAATTTTCCCCATAGATTCTGGCCTGCCTAGTCCAATTAAAATGGTAAATGAAACTTCTTGACCTTCGTCAATTAGGCTAACAGGTAGTAAGATCATAAGCTATTCATCTGGGACAGGTCGATGTAATGTCCAGAAAAGTTCTGAAACCATTTGGAGATGTGAGATTTCTGAGAAATTTTACTTATGTCTCATTCTTGGGGTATTACAGAAAGGCTTTGGCTCAGTGTAGAATGCAAGCTGCTTGGAGACAGGGACTATTTTGTTTCTGTCTTTGTATTCCCAGTATCTAGCACAGATCCTTACACATAGTGAATGCTTACTATATGTTTATTACATTGAATTTTTAAACATGTAAACATTTGTTCTCATTCTAGTCTCAGAAGTGAGAGTCAATATAAAAATTTTTATTAGTATCTTTGTCTCCTTAAAGACAATAAACATTTTTATTTCACTCCATTTGCAAAATTTTCACCACAATTATACCCTTTGAAAAATTGTTCATGAGCAACATCCTCTTTATATCCAACATAGTGGTAAATCTGAGAGGGTTAGAGGAGAATAGCTTTAGAGGAACCAACACATATCCCTTTCTGTGGTCATCTTCCCTCCACCAAGTTTTTATTTTTTTTCTATGTGGTCATAACTGGGTTGAGTAAGCAGGGAACTGGAGATGAAGAAACTGAGATGTCCTACAAGTGCTGGGGTCTTGGTGAAGCTAGCCAAGGAGGTAGATTGGGCAGGATGTGGTAGGTTTTGGTTTGGGGAGTAGGGAGGCAAAGGGGAATTGGGTTTGCTGCTGAAAAGCTGCTATTAGGGGTCTTGGAGAATGAGCTGATAGATAGAAAATGTTCCCTAAAATGGACTCAGAGTCCAATGAGGTCTGAAGAAATTAGAGTCTCTGAGAAAAGAATTTGGGTGTTCCAGGATCCACCTGAATGTTTCATCTTTTGGCACAGGGGTTTTGGTAGAAGACAACTCACCTCTGGAAATCCCCTCTGCAGCTAAGTTCAACAGATTGTATAGATACAGGCAAGACAGGCTGTGGTAATGCTTTGTTCTTTTCTCTCAAAGAGGATCATGACATCAGGAAGATGACTCCATGACTTGCAATTGATTGGATTTGGTGAGGGAGAACTGTGCAGTCACCAGCCTCACTTTCTATTCCTGGGTCCAGTGGCCAGGTATAGATCAGAATGACTGGAGATGGCCCACGATGCAGTGGGAGATCCTGGCCTTAAAAAGGACTAAGGTCTTTCCAAGTTCTCACTTTACCTGAACAAATGCCTATTCAGTGATTAGGCCTGTTTAAGAACTGAGTCAAGGGATGGCCCCTTTAAAATAAAATTTTAAAAAATCAAACAAGAGATGTATATATAGGAATGTTGGTTCATAGATAAGAAGACACATACCCTCAAGAAATGAGTAAGCAAGGGTTGGACTGAACCTTTACATAATTGATTGTCAGTGAATAGAAGTTGTAATGAAAATAGGTTGTTGTGTGATTTGGTAGACACTGCATTGGATTTGGAGACAAACTCCTGGATTTCAATCCTGAATCTGCCAATTAGACACGTCACTTTGTTTCTCTGGACCTTGTAATAAGGAATTTCGATTAGACAATTGCTACACTCCCTTCTAGCTCTATTTATCAACGGAGGCAGCTCATTCTAGATTGTGGAGATGGTCCAATAGCAACTTGTCTGCTCTATGTCAAACTATTTATTTTATATATTGTTCAGTCACCTAAGTGAAATTTTAAAATGCTACAGAAGTAGAAAAGAACATTTTTAGAAATTTCTGGAGCACTTCAGCAAAAGACACTGTTCAAAAATGTTATTAATGTGAGCAAGTCTTTTTATGTGTCGACACATTTATTTCACCATGCCACTGGCTTTTTCACTACTTTTTCTATCCTTACCTTTACCCCAAGAAAGTCTTCAGGTCACTCAGTATAAATAAACAGAATTCTTTATTATTCACTCACAAGGTAAGTAGCTATATTTGAAATTGTTATAAGGGATACAATGATCTTATCAACTCATCCTCTGTAGCACGTGATAGATTTGCCAGGTAAAGGAGCCTCTAGTTCTTGACTAAAGCCAACTCTTACCTTCAGACTAAGAATCTATTTGCTACCACATGGTTAGAATTCACAAGAGCCCACAGAACCAGAGAAAAGGTCCTCTGAAAATGGACCTCAATCAGGTTTTTTCTCCTTTAAAAAAACAAGGTGATTTGATCACAGAGTCAAGAAGAGTCAAGCTGGTCAAAAGTTATAATTATTGCTCAAGTATATGAGGTTATGAACTCTCTTTTCCTTCCATTTCAAAATGTCTGACTGAACAAACTTAAACATCGCAACTTTTTCCTCTGAAAGTAGAAATATCAAAAAATGTAAAGCTAAAATTGCTTTGATATTCTGAAATAGAAAGTACTATCTATCTATCTATCTATCTACATATGTGCACTATTTACAAAACATAGATATAAGATTCCCCAGGAATAAAGCAGAAGACTTCATAATCTATGAATAATTAGGGGCAAAGGAGCACTTGAAGATCCAAAGAAATCCATTATAACATTCTAATATAGTTAGCCATTTACAATAGTAGATATTAATACTTTTTCTTAGAACTCTTGTTATAGGTTATGCAGAGGCCATATGTTCACTTGCAATGTTAGGATTATGTAAAGGAATTATAGGCCTTGGAGTCTCATTATTTTCAAGATGGAACAACATGTGGTAGTGCAAAAAATGTGTCAACCTCCTTTGTTTTTTCATCTGGTGGAGGAATTAAAAATATATTTAAATGGAGTTATACTCTCTATTTTGGTTATATTCATATGAAAATAAATACAAAGTCAAATATATTTAATACAAGTAGACTTTAGTTTGTGATTTAAATAAGCAAATGAAAAATAAATACATAATAAACAAAATGTATTGAGTATTTGCCATATGCCAGGCATTGTGCTAAATGACATATATATATATCTATATCTATATATATATATGTATTTATATATACACAAAAAAATAGCCCCTGCCCTTAAGGAGGTTGCATTCTAATGGAGGAAACATTATGTGTATGTATGCGTGTGTATGTATGTGTGTATATACACATATGTATAGACATATGTTTTGTGTGTGTGTGTATATATATATATATATAGATATATATATATAGATATATAGATATATAGATATATACACATATAAAACAAATTTCGGTATTTAGGGGCAGCTAAGTGGCATAGTGGATTGAGCTCCAAGGTTTGGATCATCAGTTCTGTGTGTGTGTGTGTGTGTGTGTGTGTCTGTGGTGTGTCTATATATACATATATATGCAACACACATACGTATATGTGCATTCTGTTTTATAATACACAATGTATTTTACACACTTTGTTTATTTGAGCCTCACAATAACCAAATAAGTTATATACAACAGGTATTATCTCCATTTTACGGAGAAACTGAGTCATAGAGATACAAAATTACTTGCATGTGTCAGGGGCAAGTCTGTATGAATCAGATGCATTTACCTTCAAATCCCATCTATTAGGCATGATAAATTATAATACCCTCTGTTTGATGCATATCTTATGTTTTAAGGTTCTAGAAAAGTTAAATTTGTATAGAAAAGAAAGTTTGCTCAACAACTTAGTAATTTTGACTTTGTTTGCTGGTTCTCTCTTTTTTTTTAAGGCTTATATCATGAGCTTCAAGATACCAAACCTGAGTGAGTCATAAGGATGGGGGAAATGTAGCTCTAATGCATCAGGCAACATAGCCCATTGTGAGAACAGTTCTTAGTGATCTGAACAAAGACTAATATGAAGGTGCTGTAGTAGTACCTCTGTGGCCTGGTGAGATTGTGAGACTTGGAAGCAGCTAGCTTTTACTGTGGATTGAATTCTGGGCCGAGGGTCATCAGTTCTATTCACATTTCTTCTTCTAAAAGCTTTAAGGTTTGAAAGTGCTATCCATATGTTATCTCGTTTGATCTTCACAACCTCCCTGTGAGGTAGGTGTAGTTACTATCTCAGTTTTAGAGATGAGGAAATTGGTTATGTCCCCTAAACTTAAGAATACATGTAAAATGTCTGATTCGGACATTTGGAATGTTTCCTCTCAAAGGTTTTCTCTCACTAAATCAACAAAAGTACAGTGAAAAACTGCTGGATTCTAATCCTGCCTCCATCTCTAACTAACTGTATGACCTTGAACAAGTAGCTTAGCTCTTTGGACATCTGTTACCTTCACTATAAATAAAGGAGTTGGACTAAATGATCCCTAAGGATCTTCTGTCTCTAGAATTTTATAATTCTACTATTTAAATCCCTTTCTCCTATGAAGTATTGAGTGAACTCCTCAAAGTAGGACCATAATGTTGTGTTACTGAGCCTGCCAGAGATTTTAGGAAGGGCAGGTCAGTTTTAAGGCCCTGCTTTTGAAAAGCCCAAGTCACCCCCAGGCCAACAGATAACATGGAATTGACCTTTGAAAGAGTTCAATTCTCTCTTCAAAAGCATTAGGATGAATATGATAGCAAAGAAGAATTGCATTTTCTTCTTGACTCTGATTCAAGACAGTAATATCCATCCTTATCACTTGTCACTATTCTTTTCCACTCACTCCCTACATGTTATGCCTCAGTCCCTTACTCTGTCATTTTCTTGTGTGCTCCACACGTGTGATTTCAGTGGTATAGAGAACACTTGATAAAGGACACTTATCTTCACTTTATAGCCTTAGTTAGATCACTGTTTTTCAATAATCTAAATAAAACTTTGTATTTCTTCTAAAGATCTCAGAGTACTTTCGTAACCTTTATCTCATTTATGGCCAAAATGTCCACATGAAAAAACAAGGGTTTGTATTTATAGTCAACAGAAAGGGCAAGTGTGCCAAGGGCACTTAAAAAGTCAATGGCAGAGCTGAAGCTAGAACCCAATCTTGACTCCTTAACCTCTCCTATTGGATCACCAAGCTTCTTTAGGCAACCATTTTGTATTCATTATTTCTCTTGGCATTCTCATGAGACAATGTCAAGCGTCTATTTCCTACTTAAGGAAATTGGGGCTCAGAGCTTAATATCACACTATGGTCATGAGCTAGGTACATAAGCAAGTATGGTATGATAGAAACAACACTAGACTTTGATTCAGAAAACCTACATCAATTACTCCCTCTGTCAATCGTTTGACCTTGGATAAATCTCTTTACATCTCAGAGCCTCACTCTTCTCATTTGTAAAATGTAAGAGTTGAACTACATTCAACTTAATTCAACTCAACAAATAGCTGAGTATTTGTTATATGCTAATCACTGGAGATACAAGCCAAAACCAAACAAAAAAATAGAATGTAAACTCCTACTCTCCAATTTATGTTCTGTGGTGGGGATGTATGCACATAGAAGTCTATCCAGCTTATATGCAGAGTAAATACAAAGCAACTTTAATGAGGGAGAAGATTCCTAACAGGTGGAGAATCAGAAAAAGCCTCATGTAGGAGGGAGCACCTGAACTATACTTTGAAATAGAATTGAGGAGGAAGAACATTCCAGAAATGAAAGACAGCCTATACAAAGGCAAAGTGGGGGGAGACAGAATATTTTGTCTGGCAAGAAAGCCAGTGTGACAAAAATATAAGCTACATGAGGGGCCATGAGTAATATGCTATCAGTCTGGAAAGATTTGTTGTAGCTAGATTGTGAAAGACTTTAAATGCCACAAAAAAAGAATTTGTATTATGTTCTAGATGCAGTAGGGAGCCACTGAAGCTTCTTCAGTCAAGGAGTGACATGCCTAGACCTGAAATGGTAGAGGATGGTTTAGAGAAGCGAGAGAAAGCAGAGATCAAGTAAATCTCTAATGATCTGTAATGTCCCTTCTAGCTCCAAATTGATGACTGTATGAGTCTAAGATGTAGGAAGTCCCAGTCCTTGGGTTCACATTCTTTCTTATTTTTGTAGCTGTATAGATCAGGGCTGGGGAACCTGTGGCCTCAAGGTCACATGTAGCCTTCTAGGTCCTCAAGTGAAGCCCTTTCAGTGACTCCAAACTTCATAATATGTGCATGTTCCTCTTCCCTGATATAGATTTTAGAAGCACCAGGGCAGGTGAGATTAAAAGGGAGTGTAGCCTCAACTCTTGTCAATTTTGCCACCAGGTATTTCAGCAAGGATCAATGATTATCTACTAGGATAATGAGGGAAGTTGAGTTTTACTGTGTTATGCCTTAATCCCCTCCATCGATCAGCTCAAGAGTCTCTTTCTACCAGCCAGCAAAGAAACATCATATAGCTGATTCATCTCTATAATATGGCTTATTTCTTCCTTTTAGCATGAGAAACAGATTTTAGTCTGAGATAGATAGATAGATAGAAAGATAATGGGACAAATAAAGCAGTCAGAACTTTCTAACTGGAAGGACTGGGTCTGATGTGACTTGGTACTTGGTCAACAGATTCAAGTTCAAGTTTGGAATCCTTTCCAGAAAAGAATTCATTTTTGCTTCAAAACAAATCTTAAAGTATTATGACAAAAAGTAGTTGCTGTTGCTGCTAAACCTATGTCCTCAATCTGTTTGATAGCCAGATGTTGACTAATGAGCCCCCCGGGAGCTCCTTCTCAGTCACCACCTCCCCAAGGAGTCAGGACTCGAGTGATTCCATCTGAGATGACACTGTTAGCATTAAATAGAACATGGCAACAGCTGGCCCTAGCACGAAAGATTTTAATGTGACCTCACTTATTCCACTTTTGAGACTAAGCCAGTTAGGAAAAGTACTCACTGGTGTCAGATGGCTCCCTGGGAGAGAACTAGGAAAGAATCAGAAAATGGGGGCATTGACTGAAAGTCAAGAAAGCTGGGTTCAAGTCTCACCTTGGTTACTAAAGAGATGTGTGATCCAGTATCATGGTGTGGTGGAAACAGCAATGTCCTGGGAGCTGGGAGACCTGGGTTCAGGTTTCAATTTGGTGCTAACTAGCTTTGTGACTTTGGGTAGATCATTCAAGTCTGTGTTTCTCAGTTTCCTCCCCCATTCAAATTAGGAGGTCAGAACAAATAATCTCAAAGATGCTTTTTGCCTCATATTCTATGTTTCTAATGGCAATGATCTCTCCTTGGTTTTCTCTACCATTCATTCGTATCCACAAGGTTTTGTTTTTACCACTCAAATTCCTGGACATGATGTACCATTTATTACAAAATCAGACATTTAGTTTTCTCTATGAAGACAATGAGGATACCAGTGGACTTTTCTCTTCATTGTCAAAAAAACCCCAATTATAGAATATGATTAAAGGAGGGATGTCTTAACCCAGTACAAGCATAAAGGAAAAACAGTCCCTGCTCTCAAGGAGCTTACAGTTTAATGGAAGAAGACTACATATAAAAGGAAGATGAAAATGGGTGGTGGGAGGGATGTGTGGAGCAATGATGGAGAGATTGAAATTGCATTCTGGTGAAAAATAAAGAGATGGCTAGTCTGGCCATCCTCCTTAATTGGAGGCTTTGGAAGGAGTCATCCAATTAGAAGGCAGGTCACAGATGCATCCAAGATGTGATTCCAGGGACAAATGATCTTCCAGGATGAAGAAGTTTCTGGTATATGGTGGAAAAGTCTGGAGTGCAACCTGGTAAGAAATAAATATACACTGTTATTGATAGTTGTATAGGCAACAGTAAACCAAACCAGTTCAGTTAATGAAAAAAAATTCAATTTGCAGTAAGCCTGAATCACATATCATAATCGTAACATCAATGTCCCCAAGTATACACCTCAAACCTGCCAATCAAAAAAAAAGTCAGACTTACAAAATTGATATCACCATTATCAAATTAATGGAATCCAAATTTAACAAAGTTGTACTTTGTTATGGCAGGATAAACTGATCTCTCTAATGATGTCTCTTAAAGATTCTGTGCCTTAGTTTCCTCATTTGTAAAATGGGGATGATACTGCACTAATCACCTTGAAGAGTTGTTGTGGAAAAAGGAGTTTGTAAACTAGAAAAAGCCATATAAATGCCACCTGCTATTATTGCTGTTGTTTTTAGTAATCTACTTACTGGTTTGTAATTCTTTTTGCTAATTATGATTTTTAATTGCTTATAACTAAGGAAACTAATTGAAAAGGATATGCTAAATACCTAATTAGTATCTACAATCCGTGTTCCTTTGGGGTCACATGTTAATAATATAGATCTTATTAATATTTTAGTGAAAATGTATATGTAATCATTAATTTGACTTCCATGTGATAATTTCTATTGCCAATTGTTAAGAAATTTTATTTTATGCTCTTAGTGATACTGGTAATTTTTATGCCTTTAAAACACACTTTTGCCCCCATATTGGTTGTTTCCTTTATTATCTTTAATGCTTACAGAATGACTGTTTGGAAAGCATTTTCTAAAAATCTCCCCATGGTTAGACTGTGCGGCTTTGATTAATTTAAATCCTCCAGTAATGAGGTATTCTTTTTATTTGTCTAACTAATGCTTAAAACCTTAAAGCCTCCTTTATTTCACCCTCTTAAAAATGCTTCTAAAATGTGTTAATGCAATTTATCTGATTTAGTAAATATAAATTCTAAGTAAAAAAAGGAAAACACTTTCTAAACCTTAAAGGTTTGTATAAATGTGAATTTTTATCAATCAAGCATGTATGATGTGTTTACTGTGTCAAGCAGTATGCTGAACACCAGGGATATGAAGAAAGGCAAAGCAAAAAACAGCCTTCCCCTCTAGGTGTATACATTTTAGTAAGGGAGACAACATGTAAATAATTAGGAACGTCCAAGAAAGATGCAGAATAGATATAACCTCAGAGAGAAAGGTACAAGGAGCTAGAGGGAAGCCAGGGAAATCAAAAGGAATAAGGGGAGGGGGAAGCGGGAAGAAGTTCTAGGTATGGGAATGGCCAGTAGAGAGGCAGAAAGATGGAAGATGGAGTGTCATGTTATAGCAATGGAAAGTATGCCTGTGAAACTGACCCAGAGAGTATATGGTGGGGAGGAGACTTAACTTATAGGAAGAACAGACAGGTAGGAAGGGACCAGGTTATTAAGAACTTTAAATGTTTAACAGAAAAGTTTATACCTGATCCTGGGTATGAGGGAGCCACTGGAGTTGACTGAACATGGTGGTGACATGTTTAGATCCTATACTTCAGAAAAGTTACGTTGCCAGCTGAGCAAGGGATCCAAGATGTGATTCCAGGGTAAACTAATCTTCCAGGATAAAGAGGTTTCTGGTATATGGTGGAAAAGCCTGGAGTACAACGTGGTGAGAAATGAATATACACTGTGATTGATAGTTGTATGGGCAACAGCAAACCAAACCAGTTCAGTTGATGAAAAAAAAGTCAATTTGCAATAAGCCTGAATTACGTATCAAAATTGTAACATCAGCGTCCCCAAGTATATACCTCAAACCTGTCAATCAAAAAGAAAAAGTCAGACTTAAAAAATTGATATCACCACTTTCAAATTAATGTGATTCAGGAAGGAGAAAATCATAGCCACCAGAAGGCTATTGCAGCAGCCCTGGTAAGAGAAAATAAAGGCCCAAACCATAATGCAGTTGTATGAGTGGAGAAATGGGGATGTATATGAGAAATGTTCTGATGGTATAAACAAGATTTAGTCACAAATCAGATATATATGTGGTGTGTAGCATCGGGAAATAGAGGAGAACACTGAGGTTGCAAGCCTGGGTGAGTGGGAATATGGTGGTTGACTTGATAATAATATGAACGTTGGGAAGAGGGAAGGACTTGTGGGAAGAGATGAATTCCGTTTTAGATAGGTTTAGTTTGTGACCTACCTTGAGATGTACAAAAGGCAGTTGGTGACCCATGACTGAAGCTCAGGAAAAATACTGAGACTGAATATAGTTGATCTGGGAATTATCAGCATAGAGATGAGAATTGACCCCATAGGAACTGATGAGATCACCAAGTGAGATAGTATAGCACCAAAAAAGAAGAGGCCCCAGGATAGAGCCTTGAGGATACCCATGGTTAGTGAGCACGGCCTAAATAAAGAACTCTTTGCCCCCAAATCCTGCTCACTGCTCAGTTCTTACTACCAGTGGAGCCACCATCCTCCTGGCCACCCAGGTTTGGAAACTCAGTGTCATCTTACCTTCATAAGATCCCTCAAAGACATTTTCTTCACTCAACGCACATAGCTACTACTCTGGTTAAAGCCGTCATCATCTCAACAGCCTGCTCATTGGTCTCCCTGGTGCATTTCACCCTTTCTAATTTATCTTCTCCTCAGCTATGAAAATTATTTTCCTAAAGAGCAAAGCTGACCATGTCACATATCTACTCTTATCTTACCTTGAAGATAAATATAATATGCTCTGTTTGGAATTTAAAGTCCTTCCCAACCTGGCCCCTTATTCACTTTCCAATACTCTTATACTTTACTTACTTTAATGAGGGGAGCTAGATTTTGCAGTGGGTAGAGTGCCCCTGGGAGGCTTGCAATCAGAAAGACATCTCCCTTATTTCAAATCTGGCCTTGGACACTTAACTAGCTATGTGACCCTGGACAAGTCACTTAACCCTGTTTGCCTCAGTTTCTTCATCTGTAAAATAAGCTAGGGAAGGAAATGGCAAAACACTCCACTATCTTTGCCACAAAAACTCCAAATGGGGCCATGAAGAATCAAACACAACTGAACAACAACAACAACACTCACATTAATATATTTTATAATCTAGCTACAATGGACTTTTATTGTTCCTCACACAAACACTCCATTCCTCAACTTTTTGTCCTATATCCAAGATGCTCTTAATCCTCACCCTTGCCTCCTGTATTCCTTTGTTTCCTTCAAGACTTTCTTCCTTCAAGAATAGTTTTCCTGGGGTGGCTAGGTGGTGTAGTGAATAGAGCACCAGTCCTGGAGTCAGGAGGACCTGAGTTCAAATCCGGCCTCAGACACTTAACACTTACTAGCTGTGTGACCTTGGGCAAGTCACTTAACCCCCAACTGCCCTTCCAAAAAGCAAAACAAAAAACAAACAAACAAAAAGAATAGTTTTTCCACTTGTCTCTCCCTTCTTAACATCCCCTTGCTAGTAAATTCCCTCTGATGCTACCTTTCATTTACACACACACACATATATGTACATGTGCATGCACACATATATGCCTAATACATATATATTGTATGTAGTGTACATAGTTATTTGCCTGTTCTCTGCCCCATTAGAAAGTGAGCTCTTTGAGGGCAAAGACAGTGTTTTTGCCTTTCTTTGTATCCCTAGCACTTAGCAGTGTTTGGCACAGAGAAAGCACCTAATAAATGCTTATTGATCAACTGAACAAACAAAAGAGATGGAGAAGGAGTAGTTGAATGGATAGGTGTAGAAACAGGAGAAAACAATGTCAACAAAACCTAGAGAGGAGAGAATGTGCAGAAGGAGGTGATCAACAGTGACCTATATCACAGAGAGCTCAAGAAGTATGAGGACTAAGAAAAGACTATTAGGTTTGGCAATTAACAGATCATTGGCAGCGTTTGGAGAGAGCACTTGACCTAATTCTCAAATATATAATGGATCTGAGTGACTGATTTTCTCATTTTAGGGACCTCTCAATGTGCTAACTCCTTTCACCATTGCAACTTTCAACCCATTTATGACTCAATAGAGAAATCCTGGAGAGTTCCCTTAGGTAGAGAGAGAGAGATTAAGTGACTAGCCCAAGGCCATAGATCCAGTAAATATCAGGGGTGGGATTTGAATCAAGATCTCCCTGATCAAGGTTGTTGTTCATTCTGTATTTGTCTTTTTAATTATATATTTTTATTAATAAGCATTTGTTTTCTCTCCCTCCCACTTTCTTTAAACCCTCACCAAAAAAGGAAAGCAAAGTCCTTATAACTATTATGCACCTGAGGGCCCAGAATGATGCTTGGCACTTAATAAGTGATTAAGAAATGTCTGTTGCCGTGAATTGGATCTGATTGTGAAATCAAATACGAAATAAATCTACGAAACTTTTGGAGTTTCATTTGATAAAGGCATATTCAGTTTGTTTTTAAAAAATTATTTACCACCACACCAAAAAACGCAGCTAGATCGAGCAAACCTTGTTTTCTGCAATAAGTGTAGTTGTAACAGTGGGGAAATAATTCTCTACCCTCTGGATGCCTCTCATGTGAAGGAGCTTTGCCCATAGAATCTCTCAGTGGAGAGTGTTTTGGAAATGGGGACTCCTGGGAGATGGCAGTGGAAAAAGCCCTTAAGGCTTTTCAGTTCTATTGCTGCATAATGGAAAACACAGTAGGGTAGCTCTTCCTCAGCTTCCTGGGGAGACCAACTCTAGGCCTTTTGTTTTAATTATTCCATAGAGTAGCAGGGGATTCTGATGCATTCTGGGTTCCAGCCACACTTTTCTAAACAGTCAAATTTTGAGTACCCTTACATTGTTTCTCAGCTCCCTTCAGAGATCTGGGAGCCAGCCTCAAAGGGAAGATCATTTGTTGACTTGGATTCTTACTGCATTGCATGCCATCTGCACATTGTTAGATGAGGATAGGGAAGCCTTTGTTGGGCTAGGGAGTGAATGCCTTCTGTTCACAGGCAACAGGGAACACCCATTGGGGTTGGGAATAGCATTATTTTACTTCAGCTATGAGTCAATTAGCAGTGCCCACCATGGACATCTCCACAAATCTCAGGAGGGTCCTCAGTTAGATTGTTTAACTGAAAGACTGAAGGATCTTAGAAAATTTCCTTAGGAAACACTGAATTTGGTAGTTTTGAAGACAAACAGTTAAGCTTCTTAACTGTCTTCGGTGTCACTTGAAGCAGGCAGAAAATAAAAGCAAATTCATCTCCACACTTTCTTCTCTACCTGATCAATCATGGTGGAATGCCCCCAGAGGATTTATCCCAGGGCAGTCATTTTCTTAAGCAACAGAAAAACATTTAAGGCAATGGTAAAAGTTACAAAATTATTATTTCAATTCTTTAAGAAATTCCAGTTTTGCTAGTATGAATCCTCCCTCCTCCAACACAGACCAAAATCCCTTTGCATCTTAACAGATAGTCTCTGTGAAGAAGGAAAGAAGGAAGGGAGGCAGGCAGGCAGGAAGGAAGGAAAGGAGAGAGAGAGTGAGGGGAAAGAAAGAGAGGGAGGGAGGGAGAGAGAGAAAGAGAGAGAGAGACAGACAGAGAGAGAAGGAAAGAAAGAAGGAAAATAATTAGCCAATAGCCAACCTGCCAATAATTGATCTTTCTCGATTTAACTGATGTTTAAAAACAGATATCCAATCCACCACAAGTAACCTTTCCATCTTATGTTCTACTGACATAATCTCTGAGATCCTAAAATCACCTCAACATTACAACGAGGTAGGATTTAAGTGGAGGAATAATATTATTAATAAGATAATATTGGGCGAATTTGGGGAGAAAGTGACTGATTAGTTAGTTATAGCACACCAGCAGGGGAGTAGGAGGGAGCCAGGTGGCTCTCACTGTCTCTAGAAATACTAAACATCCCTCAGTAGTGCTGTAGATTCCAGGTGGCAAGAAATGAAGGGCCAGGGAAGCTCTACCTCCTCTCCCTATCAGCAAGACATATTTTTGTCTTCTTCCCTCACTCTCTAAACAAGAAGCCAATTCTTTGGAGGAACCAAAGCTGCTGAAAAATCAGTATTACTGATTAAAGACCATGTACAATTCATGTTTCTTGCTCCTTGCCTAGGTCTGTATTTCATGATTTCCTCACCACCCTATGGCTCCCATTAGAAAAAAAAATGGGACTTCTTTCTTTCTGACGCTCACCTTCTCCTTCCCCAAGCACTCCCTCACTTTTCTTCCTGCAGCACCCACCCCATTCCTTTTTTACTGTAATGTTTATCACTCATCCATTTGTCCTCAGCTGCTTTCTTCCTGACTTTCTCCTAATTATTTTGGATTCTGGAAAGATTAGGGGCCCTCAGAATGATACTCATGCAAAATATTTCTTTTATTTTTCTTGTTTAATGACTAGAGATAAGAACACACACACACACACACACACACACACACACACACACACACACACACACACACAGAGGTTAAAATGAGTCTGTTAGACTGAAGTCTTCCTGACAGCAGAACAGTTAATCAACCAATATATACTGAGACCAGCATTAGGCATGGTGTGAAATACAGAAATACAAGACATAATCCTTGCCCACAGAAAGTTTACACCTGAATTACCTAGATCACGTTTACTCCTACTCTATTCAAAGTCTCATTTTTCAGGGTATTTTCAGAAGCCTGACTTTCTTCCATGCCTTGGTCTGTGGGACCAAGCAAATCTGCACGATTGCACTAAAGGCCTCTTCAGCCAGCTCTGTTATGTCTTGAAAGCCATTTGGTACGTGAAAAGAGTACTGGCCTGGGAACTGGGCAACCTAGCTTCTAGACCTGACTCTGCCACCTACTTGCTGTGAGACCTTGGGCAAGTCTTTGTACTTCTCTGAATTTTAGTTTTCTCATATGGAAATAGACTTCACCAGACAGTCTTTCAACTCTTTCAGACCTATCATTCTCTAACTCTACTTTGGGAAAAAGGCCTGAAAATTGTATCAGGAGTGAATGCTGAATTCAGATGCTCACTATGGTGCTATAAAGGGAGGATGTTTTTCAAAGTCCTCATGAAAATATCCTTGAGTAATTTCATTTTTTTTATTTGTGTACCTAGGATCTGGCATATAGAAGATGCTTAATAAGTGCTTGTTGATTGGTGAAAAAAGCTCCTTTTAAAATGAGAATTAATGATCTATAGTGAAACTTCATCTTTAACCATTATTTTTCAGAACGATAATATTTCTCAATAATCCCCAATACTCAAATGAGTATAGTCAACTATTTATGGTCTGCAGACAGGGAAGGGTCAGTTTGACAAAGGGAAGGTGATGCTGGACAAGCAATTATGAGACGCCATTTTCACAGTTTTAGATTTACTAAAGGTTAGCTATATGGCCTTGGGCAAATGGCTTGATCTCTCTGAACAGTCATCTATCCAATGGATTAGACTAGTTGACCACCGTAGTCCCTGTGATCTTTGGTGTCCTACATTCAACAAAGCACTGGTTGGATTTGAATGCCTCCAGACAGAAAGGAGAAATAATGGTTTCTCATTTCTTTCTCTTTTATCCTGCTACTTCTGTCCAGCCCACTCCCCTTATTCCAAGCCTCCTTGGGCTTTGTGTACAACATGTCATCATTGGATTAACTTGAAATGTATCCTGGGGCTCTAACCAGTCATTTCAGGACCACCCCACCACCCCTTTCCTCCCATGGATCCTAGAACCAAATTGAGTATGAAAGGGCAAGACAGAGTGTGTGGGTGAGGGCTGGGGAGTAGAGAGAACTTCAGTGATGGGGAATTTAGGATGATAAAACCTGGTCCACTTTTACAAGATCATAGATCTAGAGCGAAAAGAGACCTCAGAGACCGTCTAGTCCAGTGCTATCATTTTAAAAAACAGGAAACTGAGGCTCAGGCAGGTAGCATTTGAATCCAGGTCCTCTGACTCCAGAGCCATTGCATTTCTCATTGATCCATGTTTCTCTCCTTTCTTTTCTTTCCCTTTTTCCTATTTAATCATAATCTCTCACCAATTTATTCACTGTTGCTTTCTGGTCCAGAGGCAGACAATCTAGACTGGACACAGAGGTCAGTAACCTGGCTGAGGCTGAAAGAGGCAATTCTAGGAATGCCTATGAATAGAAAAGTGTCATCCCACCCCTCCTGTAGTCTCCTGGGATTCCCGGCTAGAAGGCTCCCTCACGTCCTTTGAGGAACAACAGAAATCGTCATCTCTAACAATTCACAGATGCTTGTTTCTATGGTTGTCAATCTATTTTTTTTCTGCTATAGTAGAGGAAGTAGCCCACTATGCTCCAGATTGCGCAGTAAGGGGCCTCCCCAAATGCACACTTCACATCAGCTAGGAATTTTTTTTTTAGATATTTATTTGCAAAGCCATTCCCTGAGCCCGGCATTTGTTGCAGTGGTTGCCTTGATACAAGTGTTCCACATCAATTACTGCAATCATCTTCTCAAGTTCTAGGGTTTCACCCCAGAAGGGCTCCCACGACGTGGAGGACAGCACTGGCTTTAAATGCTTCATCCTGCTAGAGAGGGGAACAGTGCAGGAATCTGACAGCTCTAGCAATCCCAGTGACCGCATTCGTCCACTAGGTCAGTTCCTGAGGGACAAAGGCAGAAGTGAGAAAGGCTCATCTCTTCCTGAAGTCATTGATTCCAGAAGCAAAGACATGGTTGCCATCTCTCTGTCATCTTTTCTGAGCAGAAAGCAAATAGGCAATGCTGCTTTTGCAGCTGGATCTCCCAGGCCTCAACATGCTAGGCTATCTAGAGCAATTACTGTGAGTGTCCCTGCTAAAACTGGGGATTATTGGAGTTTCAAACAATGTCAGGTATGTTTAACTAGGAGAGAGAGAAGTCCAGAAGAGATCATCTCAATTCCAAAAGCTATGAGATACTCTAAACTTGGAGGGTTTTCTACAATTTTTGACGTCCTAAACCTCTTTGTCTAATCTAGAGAAGCTAATTGATCCTTCTTAGAACAATGTTTTTAAATGCATAATATAAAATCCATAGCAATACCACGGAAACCAATTATATCAAAGCATGATTAAGAAACAAACCAAGTTTATAGGCCGAGGTTAAGAACTTCTGTTTTAAAAGCGAGCTTTCTGCTGTCAGTCTGGCCATTTGGATATCAGGCAAGAAACTAAGGCAGCCATTTTAGGAAGGAGAAATTTAATGCAGCCATATTTAATAATACAGAGTGCTGCAGTTCAGCAGACAGCACGTGACTGAGGTCTATTAAGGGCTCACTGCAGATTTGGACTGAACACTGCTAAAACAGAGAAAGCTGTGTCAAGATCTTGAGCCAGGAGAGGCTTTATCCCAACACACTTCTAAAGACCCCCGGGCCAATTTTTTCATTTTATAGGTTTGATAACCAGAGCCCAAAATGGCTAAGTGATGTTCCCAGGGTCAGAAAGTAGCACAGCCAAGGTTACGCCTTGTCTGGTAAACACAACACAGCACAATACAATTATATTATATATTGTATTTTTTACATGTATATATATATATATATATATATATATATATATATATGTGTGTGTATATATATATGTTTACTTGATTCCAAGTCTAGTACTCTATGTATTATGTCATGCTACCCCTGAGCAAAGTAAGCAAATGGCCATTATCACATAATGATGATGATGAAAATGGCGGCAACTAGCATTTATATCATGTCTGCTATATGCCCTGCACTGTGTTCATTGCTTTACAAATATTATCTCAGCTGATCCTCACAACAACACTGGGAGCTGGCACAATTATTATCCCCATTTTACAGATGAGGAACTAAAGCAAAAAGAGGTTAAGTGACTTGCCCAATTTCACACAGCTGGTAAGTATCTAGGTTGGATTTGATTTTAGATACTGTAATCTTGAGTCCAGACCCAATATTCTATCCAGTATGCCACCTAGCTGCCCCCTCATGTCCCACTTGCTATTTCTGTTTGGTTTTTGGTGGGGAGGAAGTTGGATCTGTGGTTTCATATACATAGCATACTCCCACTGTGGAAAGTCCCTACATTAATGCAGATCGACAATTCTTCAAATAACTTCTAGCCTTACTTAGAAAGTTGCTTGGGGCACTGAAGATTTAAGGGATTTGCATATGCTCAAAAAGCTATTCTGTGTCAGAGACAGATGGAACTCAGGTTTCCTAACTCTAAGGCTAACCCAGGATCCATTACAACATTTCTGTTCCCCAATTGCAATAGTTACAGTCCCCTAAAACACTATACATGCCAGGTGGTATTGCAGCTGTGCATTTATTGGGAGGTAGACAAGGCTAGAATATACAGATCGAACCCCTAATAAAAAAACGGTCATTTTATAGGGCGTTTTTCTGAAGCTATACTCAGGTAGTTAAGCAATTAATTTAGTTCTTGATTCTAGACTTCAATCTAGACTTGTAGGGAACAATAAGTAGAGGGATGCAAATGATGGGAATCCAGCAAATATAAGGATGGATCAGGAAAGGAGCTTTCATATTACACTGGGGTTGCCCAAAAGGCTCCTTTAAATACCTATTACAACTAAGCTAATAGGGTCAAAGATTTTTGAGCAGGGAGAGACCTTAGATATCATCTAGTCATTTAGCCTTATTTTACAGAGACAGAAATTAAGAGGTAGCAACTTCAAGTGACTTACCCAACATCACACAGGTCCTAAAGCAGCCATACTGGGATTTGAACCCAGCTTCTTTGACATCAGGTGCATTACTTGTTCCACTATCTCTAGGATTGAGATTTATGAATGTTTACTTTGTATACTTCTAACAAACATGTCCATTGCCTAAAATGAGGCAGATCTGTATATCTTTGGCTGCCATAAGAGAGACTGGTACTAGGCATAAAAAATGTATTTTTAAAAACCAGCTTTCTCCAAAATCAACTTCTTTTCTGAGAACAGCTGTAAATATGAACCATCTCCATAGAAGTGTTCATTAATGAATCACTTACATTCTGACAGAAGTAACAGGAAGAATGAGTACATAGAAAGGCACAGTGACTCAACCACCCATGACTGCTGTTGTTTCTCTTAACCTGAAAGGAAATAGGAATCATCAGCCAATTGCATCTAACTCTATAATCTATACAATGTGAATCACTTTGGATGCTTTGCCCTCCCTGGTCTCTCTTCTCCCTAATGCCTACCCAGCTTTTGGCAGCAAGTCTCAGGTACTTTAGGACAGTCAATGACATCTTAACAGTGTGGAGATGTCTATTCTCTATAGCAACAACATAATAAATAGTTCCTGGGGGCCTGAAAGAGTTAATGATTCAACAAAAGGTAGTAAAGCATTTTGAAACCTAACTTTGAGGAGAAATTGCCTACATTGATCATCATCCAAAACAATCTTTCAATTGGCTAAGTTGAGCAATAGTCCCATTTTACAGGTGAAAAAAACTAAGGAGCAGGGGAATCATGTGGCACCTACTTAGCAAAGGGACATTAAAAAGTTTAGAAAAGGGCACCCTGCTCATGTCTAGGCCCAGGAAGTTATGTTGCCTACCATTGCAGCATCATTGCCTAGGTTTAATTCCAAAAAAACTGATTTCCTTATCCTAATTAAAAAAAAACAAAAGCAAAACCATCCATTAATAAGTACTTGTTGAGCATGTGTCTTATGCCCAGCTCTAGGTGTAGATTCATTAAAGTATAGTCTCTCTCTTCCAGGAGCCTATAGGGTCCAGCTGGCGATAAGATGAATATATATATATAGAATAGAATTAGAAGCTCATTAGAAGTTCATAGACAGAGCTGGAAAGGACTTTAGGCACCATATAATCCACGGATTACAAACTACAGCCTGAGGACCAAATCTAGCCTGTTCTCTGATTTTGTACAGTGAGCTAAGAATGATTTTTATATTTTAAAAATAAAATAAAACTGTATTTTAAATGTTAAAGAAACAACAACAATATTCTTAACTTGAAGCTGTACAAAAATAGATGAGTAGGACAGATTTTTGGCCTCTGGGCTCTAGTTTACCAACCCCCAATCTTGTCCATTTTTCATATTAGCAAAAAACATAGAAAAGGAAAATAAGCTGACTAACGTCACACAGGCAGTATGTGGAAGAGGTAAACTCTTCATTCCATTCCTTTGATGCCAAATCCAGTGTTTATTTCTACTATAACTAATCCTGGAACAATGTACAACACAGTGTGTAATTAAGTGCTAATTTGAGTGGTCCAGATTATAAATAATAGAGAAGTTCAGGGAGGGAGAGATGGGTGTGGCTAGAGTTGTCATGGAAATCTTCATAGGAAGAAGGGATTTGATCCATTCTAACAATAAAAATAATAGTTTTTTAAATAGGGTCTACTGCATGTCAAGCACTGTGCTAAGTGTTTTTTAAAAATATTGTCTCATTTGATCTACATAACAACCCTAGGAGGTAGGTGCTATTATTGTCCCAGTTTTACAGTTAAGGAAACTGAGGCAAATAGAGATTAAGTGATTTATGCAAGATCACAAAACTAGTAAATGTTTGAGGTCAAACAGGTCTTCCTGACTCCATGCCCAGTTCTCTGTCTTCTATACCACCTAAATGCTTCAAATCATTAAAGGAATACTGTATTCCTAGACTGAATTGAGCTGTGATACCGAGTTCAACACATGATGCTTGTTTTGTGGGTGGAGAAGAGGGATACATAATGAGTAATAATGCCCTAGTGCAGTGGTTCTCAACCTTCCTAATGCTGCGACCCTTTAATATAGTTCCTCATGTTGTGGTGACCCCTAACCATAAAATTATTTTCGTTGCTACTTCATAACTGTAATTTTGCTACTGTTATGAATTTATCTGATATGCAGGATGTATTTTCATTGTTACAAATTGAACATAACCCACAGGTTGAGAACCGCCACCCTATTGTTTCAAACCAAAGTTTTATTATCAACTCTATGACCTCCATCTTCTCAATGGCAAAAATGCTCCTAATCCTGGCTTTGGGGTTCAAGCAAAGAGCTCTGTCCCCCTCCAGTAGTAGCCATAAAAAGCTACCAGTCTATGTAATGTGGGGGGTTGAACCTGAACCCCAGAGGCTGCCTTTACTTTAACTTCAAACATGAAGGTGAACAGGAAAGAATGAGACATAGTTCAGGAGTAAGGGAAGACTTACAATTGATCTCTTCCATCTGGTCCCAATCCAAGGCTTTGCAGTTGTGGTCATGGACATATTCAATTCTGTCTCACTAGATCCTTTCTCATTCTGCCAATGCTATATTTCTCATTCACCATCAATAGTCTCCCCTCCCCCCCAAACACTAAGAAGGCAGGGAAATACTGGTGACAGTCATGATAGGAGGAAATATTGGATACAAGTCATTGACCCCCTCAGCCCTGGTCTTATCAGTAGCTTTTGGCAAGGGGGAGGGAGGGAGGAAGTGGTACGAACAGCAGGAAGAAGGGAGGGAAGACATCGGTTGTATTTCCAAGAATGTAATGGCTCTCTGACACTTCCTCAGGTAATTGCCTACTTCTTTTCAAAGGAAAAGACCAACCTTCCAAGATTATCTCCCACAAAGACTTGTTTTATTTTAAGAACTTCCATTCAAATATTGACCTGGAGTCAGGAAGATCTGAGTTTAAATGCAGCTTCAAATAATAGTTATGTTACCTTTGGCAGGTCATTAGACTCTGTCTGCTCCAATTTTCTCACCTGAAAAATGGGGATCATACCTACTTCCCAGAGTTGTTGTGAGGATCAAATGAGACAGTAAAAGTGCCTAGCACGGTGCCTGGTACATGATGGGTGCTTAATAAAACTTATTCCCTCCCTCCCTTCACAGATTTCAACTCTCCACGCCATTGAATAAGAAAAAAGGTGGGAGGCGGACATTCCTCTTCTCTTCATGTTCATTTTGCCTCAATGTGCCAGTCTTTTCACATGGACAATGGATTTCAGATGGACTGTTCCATCACTGATAGAGACTGAATATTTTAACATTGTCACCAGAAAAATAGGAGGCCAAGGATTGTGTCTGATTCACATTTGTATCCCCAAGTAACATAGTGCCCTCTATGCCATAGGTACTTAGCAAATGTTTTTTGCTGAATTCAGTTCAATTAAATATACATTGAACTTTTTTTCCTCTTTATTAGAAGGATGGCTGCAGGAATTGTTTGAAAAATCCAGAACTTGTGGTCTGGGAATTCAAGAATACAATTTTAAAATGGAAACGTCTTTTAACCTTCACCTGCTCTAGTGGAATAGTGGTTCCCTGAATAGAAATAGAGTGGTGGAGGTGGGGGAAGGGCTAGGATCAAAGTCTCCAATTCACATTCTGTAATCCCTCAGGAAAAAGGCCAAGCCTTTGTTAGAACAAAGGACAACGCCCTCTTACCAATTCCTGACTTTCTCTAATTAAAAGTAATATTCATCTTTAGAAATCAGGCTTATTTGCTAACATGGTGTCAGATTAATTTTATGCCTTCTTACTTACACTTCAAGGTTAGAATTTAGGTTGCAATATAGCTGTTGAAATCAGTTTCCATTTTAAATGATAAAGACTTTCAAAGGGAAAAATATTTCCTTTCATGAGAGTATCATAAATGCTGTACTAGATTAGTCCTATGTGCCAGGTAACCCAGTGTTGATGAGTGATAGTAAATGACGTTGTATGAGGAAACCATGATTCCCTCAAAAATTAGGGATACATGTCAAATATCCTTACCTTCCTATTGAGGTGATCTAGTGAATAGAGTGACACTTCCTATCTTATCTATGTGACCTTGGGTAATTCACTTACACCCTTTGGGCCTCAATTTACTTAATCTGTAAAATGAGAATATTGGCTTCAATACTATTTAGAGTATCTTCTAACTCTGGATTCTATACCACATCTGGACATTCTGAAAGGAAATAAGATCATTGATATATTTGAAGGTATATTTCTCTTTCCAATCTTCCAAGGCACCATGCTATTATTATTTTTTTTTTTTTAAATAATGAATGCTACTGACCCACTAATAGCAAGATGGCCTGGGCTAATTGGAGTTAGTTGACAGAGTTAGCTGAGATAACTGGAGCTGAGTGGAGATTGCTTTGTGTCACATCATCCACACTTCCTTAATTGGTCCCCCTCTCTACAAATGGTATGTATTTTTCAAATTGGTTGCTCAAGATTTCAGTTGCAATCTGTGACCATGTAATTGTATAATACTAATTGGCCCATGTGGGAAATGAACCCATGACCTTGGCCTAATTAACATTATGCCCTAACTTAACTAACCTCACCCTACTAAATATAAAAGTAAAGATTTCTACCTGGGTCATGATAGCGTCTTTTTTTCTAAAAAAATAAAATAAAATTTTATAATGGATGTTATCAAACATCCTTAGCTCATATCTCATTGCAGCATTTGTGGAACTAGTATTGTCACTTCTATAGATGGATAAATTAAGTAATTTTATTTGTATAAGCTTAAAAATAACTGTTGGTACTGAAAAATTCAATCATAATTTAGAGATAATTATTCCTAGGATTGCTTTATGTACCTAGAAATCTGGCCGAAGTATAATTTTTTTTTTCAGAAGAATGGCCCAATATCAATCTTATGTAAAGTAGTATTATTTGAATCTACTTATGTCAAGAGACAGCTGTCAGCAGTTGCCTCAAACTCCTCTCTTTTCTCTACTTTTCCCTCTCTCTTCTCCTCTGCTCTCTCTCCCTTCTCTTTCTTAACCTCCCACCCTCGAACCTCCCACTTATCTGTACCTATAGGCCTCCAGCTAGCCTGCCCTGACTACTGTCCAGTGTGTCTTTCTGACATCTCTTAACTAAAGCCTTTATGCTTTAAAGTTCTGATGCTCAGACTATCTTCTCAGATTCTAAGCCTAATCCTTGCTCTGGCCTTTGATGACCTTTCTTATTCTGACCTTCAGGAAGCAGACATACCCTTCCTTAGAATGTAGGGTTCACCTGGTTCCAGACCCATTTTTCTACCTCGACCGCTGCCTTTTTTGCCCTTACCTAGATCTGCCCCGCTCCCATGCCTGCCCTCATTCTCTTGGCCCCAAAACTTCCAGTCTTAGTTACTCAACCTAAATTTGAGTTGATATTTCAATTTGATATATCAAGTTGACATATTCTGATATATTTGGTCTGAACCAAGTCAACAAGAGAGTTTTAAGTACCAGTATGTGTCAGACCTTGTGCTAAGTGTTGTGAATACAATGAAAGGCCAAAAACAATCCCTGTTCTCAAGGAACTCAGTTTAATGAAGGAACTCATATTTATCCGTGATAACACATGTTTGTAAATTTCTTTTGGGAATAATTGTGGTCAGGAAAGGGAGGGACTTGATTTGAGCAGAATTTCCTTGTTTTTCTACCATGTATCAGGGAGTCCAATCAAATTAGTCAATTGATTTAAAGGAACTACAGTTCTTCGAACTCTCACATCCTTTTCTATTGTTTCTTTAAAAAGTAATTGGAAAATTTGCACCTGAAGAAATGCACAGGGTTGGGTTTTTTTTTTCACATTAGCGAAATCAAAGATGAGGGGATGTTTTCATTCTGTAAATGGAATTGATGGCCTGCATAAAACAGTAAAGGATATTTTTAAACATGTTCTCATGCTTTGTCTTCAACACTTAAGAAAAATCAATCTGCATTAACTTAATTTTTATGTCAAGAAATTATTTGAGTTAGATAACACAGCAAGATCTGTGCCTTTTTGAAGTATATTGCACAAAAAAAGTACACAAAAGGATTCAGAGTGCTTGTCCAATGATGCCTCCAAAGACTGAGTGCTAACCTGAATTATGAAATGTACTGACCAAACATTTCCCCTGTTTCCAGACAGTGTTGCTTTCACAATATTGTGTTTAGACTTGCCAAGGCAGTATTCGTAACATTGCCACTGAATTTTAAATCATAGAAACCTAGAGTTTCAGATTGGAAAGGGACCCCAAAGTGACTCTAGTCCAACCTAATTCCTGAATAAGAATTCCTCTAGTAAGTGATCACCTGGGGCCTTGAAGAGCCCTGGTAACGCAGAGTCCGCTAGCTCCAAAGTCATCTCACTTCACTTTGGGCTGGCTCTAATATATGACCATGGAACCTGATCCCCAATTAAAATGTAAGCTCCTTGAGATCAGGGACCTAACTTAAACCTCTTTGTACTATCTGATTGTCCTAGCATAGTGACTCCTACCTAAAAGACAAGTTTTTAAAAAAAATATTCATTTAACAAATGAATACGTACATTGACCATAACTCAGTTTTTAAAATGGATTTCTTGGAGTTGAGTTGTGATTAAGTTATGATTGCTCCGAATTTTGTCTTTTGTCCTTTTCCAGTTGCCTAAAGCACAGCTATTTGAAAACCCCAAAACAACTTTAATTCATAAATGTGAATGCTTTTCTTGGCCACCTCTAGTTCCCATATTAAGTCATCTCCACCAATTGGACATGATAAATTATTTTAATTCACATCATGATTGAAACTTTAAATATACAAAAGTCCAGATTTTCAAAGTCAAGGGCTCTAGAGCTAAAGAAACTAAGTGTCCCTGTGGGTATGTATTATTTAGTGGAACTCTCTTTTGGACTTCATTGTACTCTTGAAATATGTTTACTCTTCCTCTCTGCACCACCTGCTACAACAACTCAGAATTCTTGTACTTTGACTGGAAACATATTGATTCTGAGCCATTATGTTCCAGTCACAGTTTACAGCTTTGGATTTTCCTAGAGGAAAGAAGATACACATTGGAGAAAAAATATAACTCAAAAATAAAATTGAATAGTCTCTCTAATATTTGAAGTTCCCAAACAATTTGACATGTTTGCTTGGGATCTCTTAAAAGAGAGAAAGACAGTGGCCAGATTTCTTGGGTCTCCTCCACGGCCACCTTAAAATTGAGAAGAAATAGGAGGCAACATGGTATAGAATATGGATGTACCATAATCTTTCCAAAACATTAAATTTGTAGACAGATATGTGTGTGTGTATGTGTGTGTGTGTGCATTTGAATCCTGCTCAGCTACTAGTAATGTTGTATGACCTTGGACAAGGTATAAATGATACATTTATAAAACATGATTAGATTTAATGATCCTTAAATTTCCTTCTGGTATGTAGGCATCCCTTCGTGTGGTCTATGGATGTTTGGATTGTTTGTCATTATTGCAAGCTAAAAGTAGACAGATCTAAAGAGAGGGAGAAGTTTTGGTTGTGTTATCATTCTTAGGATGTTCAATAGATTCCTTTATGTTCCTCTAACATTTCATTTTAATATGGAAAATTACAGAATTCCCCAGTGAGTCATAGGTCTGTCACCCAGGTTAATTTTGCATTTAAAACAAGTGCCAAGTGAAACGTAAATAAACAAAAATAATCACTTTTTGTTATTGCTTCAATAGATGTACGTGGAAGCCTTAGCCTATGAAAAGCAATATACATTTTCTTCAGAGATGCCCAAAATGAAATATGGCAGAAATTTACCATATATTATCCCTTCAGTCCAAGCCTAACCTACCCAGACCTGCTTAACACCTTACCCTCCCTGTATCCCCATCTCTAATATTTACTTTTAAACTATGATCAGCATTAAAATAAATAAATATATATTATACATATACATATACGTATATATTTCTAACACAAAGGATTACTAACTATTGGCTGCCTAGTTGTTCTAGATTTAGATCTCCGTGTGTGTTTTATGATGACCCTCTTTTCCTATATTAGAAGAGTTGAAGGTAGGACGCTTTCAGACTGAAGACCATCAATTACCAAAGTGTCCTTATTAAGAGAGGCTATAAAAAAGGTACTTCTTCCTCTGACTTTCTTCAAATTATTTAGGCAAATGACTGGTATATAATTAGGGAGGAAGAAGAACTTGGTACCCTACTATGGTACTGTGAAGTTTTGGTGAACTTGATATCAGTACCCAGCAAAATTCCAATAATTCTCCCAGGTCTTGAGCAGAAGTCTGCCAGTTAAGCTCTAGGCAGAGGGAAAACATCAGTGGAGAAAAGCACCTGCTTTTCTTTATTTAACTCACTATTTCATTAAATGTCAATTTAAAGAATAGAGTTTTTAGATCCAGTTATTTGCTCCTTAGAAAAAGAGGAAGCTATTAGAAATAATGATTACCCTATTCTTATGTTACTTTTTTATAATAATGAAAGGATGAGGGACTTAATGTATATGGCAACAACTTACTCCTCCCCATTGGGCAAGATCAGGAAGAGGGTACCAAAAAGAGATGATGTGTTTGAAGTGCTTTATGAGCCTTAAAGTGCAGTATAAATGTCTATTACCATCACTATCGTCATCACTAACTTTCATTTACTAAGCATCTACCATGAATAGGATCCCATGGTGGGCTTGATTTTTTTTAATTCCCACCACCCTGAAGGAGCTTACAATCTGATTGAGTTGAAAGAACAAAGACACTTTTTCCAATCTCTTTTCCCAGGATTCACCACAAAAGGTACTTAATTTAATGAAGCAACATCTTTCTCACATTTATGCCACTAGAACAGACAGTAGCATTCAGACTTGAAAAGAAGTGAATCAGAACTATGGGTGCCATATAGGTCACCAAGTTAGAAATTTTAAATAATATTTGTGTCATCTATCAGTGCCACCCAAAGTGTGACCAACCACAAAGGGTCACTATCTTTTTTTCCTAGGAATTTAAACCCCCAAACACACCATAGAGCCAGGAATGTTTACTTCATATTTATACCAGATTAGTTTTCAAGAAAAATACAACTATCAGATCTTAACAAAACACCTTTTAAACAGAAAGCAAAGCACCTCACTCCTCAACCAGGTATCATCTAAAGGGAGACTTAGTTTGCCGGATACTGTCTAGTCATACAATCACTAAGGAAGCACTAGATAATGGTATCTATTTTAGGAGTAAAATAACTGGGGGAAATGTGGTTTACCACAAGCTTGTAAATAAGCATCTCAATTTACCAGCCCACATTTCTTTTCTTACCAGCCTGCTTTCTTCAATGCAGGACCAATGGAAGCAAATTAAACAAAATGAAATTACTTGGATTTTTTTTCTATGAATTCAATTGTTATTCTCCCTCCCCCTTTCTGGGGAAGTATACCAGGGATTATTTTCAAAGCATTTTGGGAGCTAGGATAGGAGGGTCCTATTTGTTAAAAGACCAAAGGCTTGTAGAATACTCATATACTTCATGGCCATGTATCATGAATATTATCTTCAACATAGGAGTCAGAAGGTAATAGAGATGGCAGGCACTGAAAACACACACACACAGAGTAAAAAAGAAATGACTGATTACTTCTATTTGTAATCATTTCCAAATGAACAACCTGACCATCAGCTTGGTAGAAAAAGGATCAAATTAAAACAATAGTCAATGTTTTGTATATGTTCTATATATGTCTAAAAAGATTACATATTCTTGTCTTTTTAAATTTAACTCTCCATATAATTATTAGATTTAATACTATATTCAGACATGTAATTTCTTTCTTATTTATCCTTGTGATATATTTATCATGTTCTGATAGTGAGTGTTAAAATCTCCTGTTTCTATTTTTTGGCATTTTCATTTTACAATTTGAAGTTCAGTTCATTTTATGAATTTTCCTGCAAATTATTAGGAGAACAAAGAAAACGGATATATTCTTACTTGAAGAAAAAACTTTTTTGGGTCCCTGAGGAAAAAGTCATTTGTTTTCACCATTCCCTACTCCTGAGTTCAATGGCTATTTAGAGAACTTAAATCATTAGGCACTTGCCTATATGGCTTTTTTCAAGGTGATGTAGCAATGTTGAAAGACCAATGCTCAAATCCTCTATATCTTTTTGTGCCTCAATTTCCTCATATATAAAATGAGAATGCTCTCTCACCTTCCTCACAGGATTATTGTGAGGATCAAATAAAATAATGCACGAGATGTTTTGTGAGTAGGAAGCACTATATAAAGTCAGTTTTTCATTATTAATAAATACATATATATATATATATATAATCACCATTATTATATTTTTGCAATTATATCTAAACATGTATTTGAGGAACAGTTGAGAATTGCAGTCAAAAAGGAAAAAGCAATAGAAGTAGGTCTCTCTAGAAATGATGGTATAAACTTACTTAACCAAAGCTCTGGGTTAACTCAAGCACCACATTCTCAAACAATGCAAGGATGACAAAATGGGAAAGGATCCTAGAGGTGGCACAAGGTGAGTTGATCATACCTTGGGTTTGGATCTGTGGTCCACAGAGCTGAGTCTCATAACCTCAGAGTTGGAAGTCAGTCTAGTCCATCTCATAAATGACTGAGAATTCTTTCTACCCAGTCACTGGCAAATGGTCATCGGGTATCTTTAAGGGGTAATCAACCAGCTTCCAAGGCAACCTATTCCGCTATTGGATGGCTCTAGTTGTTAGGAAAGTATTTCCTGCATGAAAACTAGATACTCTTTTCTTTAGTTTCTACCCCTTGCCCCTAATTCTGATACTCCTTCCATATGATAGCCCTACCCAACAACTACTCCTCCCTACTCTAACTAGAAAAGTGAATTTCTTAGACTATGAAAAACTGACAAGAGGAAGGAGGATGGGGACTTAAAGTAGAGATATGTCTGTTCTTTGCCTTAGCCCAGGTAGTATTTTATTTGACCGTATAAGTTACTTCCTACCCACAGGTTCACTGAGTAAATCTTCAAATAGCTAAGGATCCTTTGTCAGCATCATCCCATGGTAGCTACAATGCCTTGAGGTAAATTGCATTGCATGACCTCGAGGAGTATGATAGTAAATATTTCACAAGTGACTCTCTGGTGGGGCAATGTATCCAGGAAGAACTTTAAAGTTTAATATGCACTAGTAACATTTTCTCCATGACTTTCTTAAACCTAGACAATCCACAAAACAATAAGGTGAACCCTGATTTATAGTATTTGCTGGTTTCTGCGATGTAAATGCTCACAGTGAAAATTTGACAAAATCAGCTCTTGGAGTCCTAAAACTTACTCCTTGATGTCAGCCCACAAATACTGCTGCCGACAACAAAAAGGAAAAAACTCATCTTCTATAGAGGTGAAGTAGAATTAAGACAAATAGTAAGAGCATCGTTAAAATGAAAAAGAAAGCATGAAGGGCATCTTGGGGAAGAACTCATGTAGGCAGGAAGAGATAATTTCACTTTTTTCCTTTTGATGACTCAATCATCCTCCTTCCATTCACTCATTCATTCATTCAATACACTTTTACAAACCATGATGAGAAAGTTATGAGATAATTTATATAAAAGACTCTCAGGAAATTTTTAGGACCAGTTATCAGAGACAATCTCTCCCTCCCTTGAGGCTGTGGACTTGGAATTGTTCAACTTACCAATACTATATCAAAGCATAGAGGCCTCAATTTTCTCTACTCCAGGGATAACTTAATCTTTAACCTGTGATAATGAGTGGAGTTGAGGGAAGGAGCAGGGATGATGGAAATCAATGAAATCTTCCATGTTCACCCCTAAAATTTCTTCACAGTCAGTTTACCCTTCTTCCTGTACTTTTCTTATTTGGTGCTTTTAAAGATACAAAAGAGTACAAGTCATCTACAAATGCTCTGCTACTTTAAAACCTCCCAAATCTTCCCCTAGTTTCTCAAAGGGTAGGATGGGGAAAGGGAGAAGATTCACAAATAAATCTCTTTTTGTAATCCCCAATCTTCTATAATCTTATAATTAGATGGAATAGCTTTAGAAACCATCAAGCATTGTTTTGCAGCCTTCTACATGCACACACCAAAGGAAAGCTGTCCCTGGGTTAATTATATCTCTCCCTCAAATAAGGTAGTTGACCATCTGGGATGCTTCAGGTACAGTCCTACCTAGAGGAAGAGAAAAACCATCTGCATCAAATTGTTGTGATCCCTTCAATCCCTAAGAGTCTTTAATTCCAGAGAAACTTTCATTTCTTTAGTTAATAAACTGGTTTTGGAGAAGCCTTTATTTTCAAATCCATTTTTAGAGCAAGGTCATGAACTCCTTGTCATTAAGGGCCTGGCAAAACCACAGTCTCATTGTCAGCTACCTGCATGAAAGTAAAGGCATCTGCCTCTTTTTAAACCAATGAGAGCATCTGTATTTCAATTGCTCCTGTTGCTAAGCTAACATTTTCTCATCTTGCCCAAGAACATACTTTAAAAAATTTACCCCCAAAGGTCATTTTGGATGCAAATTAATTCCATCCTTAACAGCATCCACACAGCTCTTCAGCAGCAAATGTTCTCTTGCTGGATTTATTAAGGGCATTGCCCATGGTTTTAAAAGAAGGGAAAGAAAAGAAAAAAAAATACCACTAATGTTCAATTAACATGTTTCCTCTGAAATGGTACCTGCTCAGTAAATCTAAATTGCCACACAATTCAATCTTTCCCAAAATGACCAACCCAAAATTCCTGCTTTTTACCCATTTTCCCTGTCACTACTCTTTTTCTCTTAGGTATCCAAGAGTTTCTTTAAGGCTCAGCTCATGTCCATTTTATCCAAGAAGTTGTTCTTTTTCTCTTTAATTGTTAGTACTAACTACCCTCTGCCCTCTCCAATGATTATGTATATATTTGTCAGTTTCCATGGTACATATTGTATCGCCCCAGCTTCTCCACCTCAAAAGAATGTAAGTTTCCTGAGGATAGGGACCATTTCTTTTTCCCTCTCTGTATCACCCAGAGCCTTGCACAATGCTCAGAGCAAACACTTAATAAATGCATTTTGGATTGGGTTGGATTGGATTAATTCAAGATAGACTCATGAATGAATCAATAATTTTTTTTGCCCTATGATGACAAAAAAAGAGTCATCAGGGACTGAGTAGGAAAAGTCCTGGTAATCAGACAGGTCTCCTGTGTGTCCAGCACCTTTTTAGATGCCAAAAGGAATATCAAGATGTGTGGGATATGACCCTACACTTAAGAAGTTTACAATGTCATTAAAGAATTATTGTTGTATGGGATCACAGTAATTCTTAAGAGGTGACCCTTTTAAGTTAGGTCAGAATCTGAGGCCAGATTTGAACTCACAAAGATGAATTTTCCTGACTTCAGGCCTAGCACTCTATCTACTGCATCGCCGAGTTGCCTGTTTGAATCCTAACTTTGTTATTTACTACCTGTGTAAACTTGGGCAACTCATTTAACCTATGGGTCTCAGTTTTCTCATCTGTTAAGTAAGAGAAATGGGCTACATAATCTTTAAGGCCTCTCCATTAAAGGTTTTTAATCTGGGGTCCAGGAATGTTTAAAGATATTTGGTAACTGCATTCCAATATAATTGTGGTCTTTTTGTAATTCTATATATTTTATATTACACATTTTAAACCATACTTCTGAGAAAGAGTCCATAGGCTCCATTAGACTGCCAAAGGGGTCCACTTAAGAACTCCTACGTATAATATTATGATATCCTGCAGGGTTATCTTAAGGGGTTACTAAGTTATACCATTTTTTCCAGTTTCTAAATTACTGGGGAAAGTCAAGATTCACATGACCCTTTCATCTTCAGATTCACAATCCATCTTCCTGAATGACCCAGGTACTAGGGATCATGAAGAGACTCAGTGGAACAAAGAATTGTTCAGAGATTTTATAGTTTGTTGAATCTTTAAAATGCAATTATTACTTTGGGGTCCTTGCTGAGAAATGACCTAAATGTTTCATTTTGTTTAGTGAAGTGTATGTTTCTATGTTTAGAAAGGCAATATGATGTAGGAGAAAGAGTATTTCATTCAAAGTCTGAAGATTCAAGTCCCAACATGAGCACTCCCTAGCTGGATGCCTGCTCAAGTTACTTAGCCTCCCTTCCCAAAGTTCAGTTTCCTTATCTGTAAAATGAAAATTAATAATGCTTGGAATACAGAGATTATGAAGGTGATATAGAGAAAGTAGTATATAAATCTTAATGTACTAAATCAGGCAGTCACTCTTCAAGGTGAGGCAGGGCAGGATTCATTTAAATAATTCTTATAATGTGCTAGGTAGAAGAGTAGATAGAACACCAGGCCTACAGTCAGAAAGACTCATCTTCCTGAGTCCAAATCTGGTCTCACACCCTTACTATCTGTGTGAACTAGGGCAAGTCACTTAACCCTGTTTGCCTCAGTTTCCTCATCTGTAAGATGAGCTAGAGAAGGAAATGGCAAACCACTACAGTATCTTTGCCAAGAAAACCCCAGATGGAATTACGAAGAGTCAAACACAATAGGAAGACAACTGAATAACAGCAACAAAAATTGTGTGAAGTACTGGGGATACAAATAGAAGAAAAAAGGTAGTCCGAGCCTTCAAAGAGCTTATTTAATGGGGAAGGACAACGCATGAAAGTGAGCTTAAAGGGAAGGGAGGGAGGAGGCTATGGGAAATCTTCCAGGGTCAGAAAGTCATAGGGGAAGATAGATATACCAGTGAAAGGAGGCCCCATGGCACTTTCCAGGGTAAGCTGGCATCTGGAGCCTGGTGTCCAAGGCCAGCAAGACAGCATTAATTAAATGCTTACCATGTGCCAAGAACTATAAGAAAGAAATATAGTCCCTGCTCTCCAGAGCATACATTGTAATTTAAGCATCTTCGTATATATAAGATCTACACAGAGCACATGAAGGTGATTATTAAAAATTATAAATTAAATAAAATTAAAAATTAGAAAAGTGCAAATAATTTGCAAGCTCAGTCAATATGCTGCACAACATAGTAGAAAAGACAGGAGGCTTAGAATCAGAAGACCTGGCTTTGAGTCTTGGCTCTGCCTCTTACTGAGTGATCTTGTAAAAATAATTTGTCTCCCATTAATCTCAATTTCCTCCTCTATGAAATGGGGCCACTAACAAGTTATTTTGAGTCAAATGAGATTTCTGTGAATGCACATTATGAACAGCAAAGCTTACATACAGATGTAAGAGGTTGTCACTAGTGCTATTTGCTTTGTTGGTGTGTGCACTCTAGTTGCTGGGAAACTGGAAAAACAACCAGAGTAAGAGGCTAATGATCTGATTTCACAGTGTGCAGCGTGGTTGGGTCTGGGCCTTTAAGACTGGTGGCTGGCAGGTATCCTTTGGCAAAGATATGACAGCACATTCCCTACTGAATCCACAGATGGGTCACCATCTGTTTGCAGCAAAGCCACCTCTATCCAGTTCTAGGAAAGGGGGAGGGGGCAAGGATATATGTATCCCAAAGTACTAAAAAGAGGAGTTGGTGAAGGGTCCTCCCCTTACATATCTTCTGGAGAAGAATAGAAATCTTACAGATGAAAAGAATGAAGACTGCGTTAGTAAATCTGAAAGGTCAGTGATTATGTCGTGTTCTATACAGTATCACATACTTAGGAAATACCTCCAGGTGATAAAGAGAAGAGGATATATTGGATTTCTCAGTTCCTGGTCAAGGTTTGGTCTCATTTTCTGAATCAAGGAGAAAAATGAAACATGTGGACTAGGGATTCAGATTTTGAGAAGTCTTCTCCCCAAGCCAATCATCTCAGATAAGCTCTCACTGAGTTTGTATATGGGGCTCATGCACATACATGTAGGTTTCTACCCTCTGATGGTATAGTTGATAGAGTGTTGGATTTTGAGTCAGGAAGACTTGGGTTCAGATCCTGCCTCAGACACTTGGCAAAGATCTCTCAGCTCTTAAATTCCCAGCCTTATACTACTCTCTCAGCCTCCATTTCCTTATCTATAAAAAGAATGGGTTACCTTCAGGGACTTTTGAGGTTCCTTCCAGCTCTAAATATATGATCCTCATTTCTGATGCAAATGTCCAACACCAGGTTTCACCAGAATCATAGGCATATCCCTTAATAGATTGCAGTCACCAGACCTGTCCACAGTGACCTTGAGGAATATGCTTCCCTAATTTTTTTTTATCCCTTCACCTGTTTCCATCTCCTTTGATGAGTCACTTTCCCCATCACCCTGCAGAGTCATCAGTAGGATTCCCAAGTGCCCAAGTACTATTTCTACCTTGAGACAGGCTGTTTCTGGAATCAAAACAAGGCGGGGGCAGCATCATTTAGGTGCATCAGCCTCATAGTTTGATAAGGGTACAAACAAATGTTGCAGGTGGCTTCCTTCCCCTAATGTGCTTAGTGGGAGCTGTGAGTTTTTCATAGCATGACCTCATAGCAGGGGGAGCCACTTGAGACATCAGTATGCAGAGAGACAAAGCTCCCTAATCACGGAGAATAAGCATTCTATTCAGGCCCTGCTATAACTCCTGAAATGGTAGATTGCTTCCTACAAACCCTTTAAGATAAGGGAGCACATCAGGATAAGAGATTCGATATCTCAAAAATCCCTTATCTGGCCACAGACACTGCTTGCTTAGCCACAGGCAGCCATCTTGCAAGTGGATGTGCAGATGTACAAATGAACCCCAGGGTGCAAGGGGGGGCTGGGTGGGAAAAGGTGAATGAATGGATCAAATCAAAATCCTCACTACGCTGAGCAGCAACAGCAACTCCCATGACTCGCGTCCCACTGAGCATGAGCCAATAATAGCATCTCTGTTAAAAGAGAAAACTTCACAACCCATCATTCTGCAGCAACAGCTGTGGTTACGTCTTCCATTGTGTCATTACCATGCTAGTCAAGGCAGGAGAGGTAAGGTGACAATGGAAGAGAATGGCCATGGAGTCTCCATAGGCAGGCAGATGTTAATAGATTTGGAGATGTGGTCGTTAAGAAGTTTTTCTTACATTCCCCCCCCCCTGCCCAGAGTAACATAAGTCCATCCCTCTGGTTTTCTTTAATGTTCTGTTGATAATGATGATGATGATAGCGCTAATCCTCATGATAACTGAAATACAAAATAGCATTCAAATGCCATCAATTTGGACTCCAATAATTCACACACAGAGGGGCAGCTAGGTGGCACAGCGGATAGAGAACTGGGCTTGGAATCAGGAAGATGCATCTTCCTGAGGTCAAATCTGGCCTCAGACACTTACTAGCCGAGGGACCTTGGGCAAGTCACTTAACCCTGTTTGCCTCAGTTCCCTAATCTGTAAAATGACCTGAAGAAGGAAATGGCAAACCACTCTAGTATCTTTGCCAAGAAAACCCCAAATGGGGTCATGAAGAGTCAGACATGATTGAAATAACTAAGTAACAACAATAATAACAACATATCATACATAGAACCCAGAAAAAAATAACCAACTGCCAATAAAAATCAGTCGATGGGTCTGTGATGGAGTCAACCATAGTAAAGTAGCACATACATGAAGATTACTTCTCGTATCAGGGTGAGCATAACGTATAAAGATATCCTTTGTTCTCTCTTTCCTGGTGTAGTAATCATGACCTCAGTATAACTTTCCTCCAGGAACAGACTCTCCCAGGGCAACTTCTCTGTAGTTTTGGTTCAGGCTTGAAAATCGAACACATTTCTGCGACAGGAAATGTGTCACAGAAGCACATTAAAGTGAAGCCTATAATCCTCTCAGAGATTCAGATGGTTCCATAAACACTAGTTAAAGATCTTAAGCTACTGGGAAACCATTTCACAGGTGTACCTCCATTTACATAATAGTGTTTCTAAAATTTGCATGCAAATCAAATTTGAAGAATCCAATTCTTTTTTCTTCCTCTGATTTATGCAGTTTTTCAATGGCGCTTTCATCTTCATTTCTGATTGATCTTAAATTGGCAGTGGTTCCTAAGACTTTTGCTTTGAGTTTCTATCCTTAATCTTCTTTCTAGTCAAGGAGCTAATGATTTTGAAAATACTTAAATGTACTTTGGTAGCTTATTATTTAAAGGACCCCTATATTGAATTCATTTCTATAGCAAAGGATCCTTTTGCAATGGATAGTCACTCCCTGAATTATCAGTCTAGTTAGTTAAAATATTCCCATTGATCAAGTTTACTACAAGAAAGCATGATACTCTTTGGTCAAGAAGGAGGTACCTTTGGTCATCTAGGTCTCTCTCAAAGATGATGATTATAATGTTATCAGTTAAAATCCATAGAATTTTAATGTATCGAGATCAAACGTAGCTATAAGAAAAATAACCATGATAAATTTTTGCATTAATGCTATCTTACCTCTAAATCGTCACAGGTAAATGGTCAGATGTTACAGATAAGCCAACTACTCCTGGGGGGTGAGTTTGGTAAGTTAGGAAAGATATGAGTTATCTCCAACAACCACAGAGTCATTGTAATGCCATGCACCAGCAGATTCCCAAAGAAATGCTACTGTGAACAGCTTTTAGAGTTCAGATTACAAAATAGAGTGAACACTCTGTTTATTCCATTACAAATCAAGACAAACATTCAAAACATTATAATATTCACAACAT
>CM053581.1:141779661-141832664 GCA_028627135.1 Pseudochirops cupreus | reverse complement strand
ACACACCTCAGCCAATCCCCTTCTTCCACATCAACAGGGGAGTTCATGCCTTCTCAACAGTGGGACAGAGTTTGCACCTTCCACACTTAGCACTTAGCACTACTAAGTGCTAAGTATCCTGATAAACTAATTACTATTACAGTCATTTAATACAGTAGAAAACCCTGTTCAAAAACTTTCTCTTCCAGAAAAAAAGTGTAGGCCCTGATCCATGACAACATACATCTCAAAGCATCTATGACGTATTACAAGGGCAAATGTAGCTTTGACCAACTTCATTGGAGAAATGAGGGAAACTGAGCTCTAGAAATTATTGGACTGTCTTCTCTAGGTGATTCAGGGAGTGGACGATGGATCCAGGAACAGAAAATGCCCTCGTACACGGGGTCTTGTGCTAATGTTTGTTGAACACCATAGAACACTGTAAACATAATCTGGATATATTAGCACTGTGCTTCATCATGTATTTGTAGACCTTAGTAAAAAAAAAAAAATTGTCTCCTGAGTCAGAACAATAGGATAGGCAGCACAGCTGGGCTTTAGGGGCATGAAGGCGGCATCTGAAACCACTGGTCCTTAAAATGTGCAGGATATGACTAGGGATGACTTCAGTTAGTGGGTGTGGTGTTCCCTTTCATAAAGTAGACCCTCATTATTCTGTTAAATAGGGTGATTGTGTACAAGAGGGTAGAAAAGAAAAAGAATGATAGTTAATGTTTATATAGCACTTACAGGCTTATATAGCCAGGCACTGTGCTAAGCCCTTTACAAATACTATCTCATTTGATCCTCCCAACAATCCTGAAGGTAGGTGCTATTATTATCCCCATTTTACAGTTGAGCAAATTGAGGCAAATGGAGGCTAGATGACTTGGCCTGAGTTACACAGCTATTAAGTGTTCGAGGTTGGATTTGAACTCATATCTTCCAGAATCCAGGCCCACTGAGTTACCTAGCTGCCTCTAGACAGTAGATAGGAATCAGTTTACCTTCAGACAATTCTACTAGAAAGGTTTCAGGTCCTGATGTGTCTACACAGTTTCTTTCACATTAGAACTTGGCTGATGCCCTAGACCTTAGGGCAGTGATTCTCAACCTGTGGGTCAAGACCCCTTTGGGGGTCGAACAACCCTTTCACAAGGGTCACAGGGGTCACCTAAGACCATCAGAAAACACATGTTTCCTGATGGTCTTAGGAACCGAGACATGGGGCTCTCTATCCATCTCCAGGTGGGTCCGCCCACATGCAGATTCACCCACATATGAGTATTAAAGGTTCGCTGCATTAGGAAGGTTGAGAACCATGGCCTTAGAGGAAGAGAACCAATATAGAGAATTAAAAATATGCAACCACATATATTTTTTCCTTAAGGCATTTTGTCAGGTTGAGACCCTTCTCCAGAGTGTAATCACAAATAGCAGTACTCAGGAATGGCCCATGTTGATGCTAGATATTCAGGTTCAAAGGATGCTGAGCATCTATTATTCCCTGTCTTAGACTACACCCAATATAATGTGGCCAGTTTGGATCAAGAGTTGTAACATTATGAAATGGGCTACAGTGAGAGTTCTGCTGATAAATTCCCAGGGCTATTTCCCTAAAAATTTGTTTCAGGCCATAGGGCTATCTTTGTTAAATTCTGACTTATCTTTCATAATAATTTCTTTTTCTTCCTATGGACATCCTACATTTAAAGCTTATTCCCTCTGGCATGCATCACACCCTTGCACCTTCTAGTATTCATAGTACCAAGTGGCCTATTGGTACTGACGCCAGCAGTAAGAAAATTTTCCATCAAGAGAATGTGCCAGTGTGAAACTGGAGATCTCAGCCAGCTCTGTAATTGTTCTAATCCTAGTATGGATGATGCGACCATCTGTCTTAGAGTAAATGGAATGGACTCAGTAGATACATGGGCAGTAGCAATTATTTTCATATGTCCCCCTAAGAATGTCCTTAGAGTATATTTCATTAGAAAGAAACAACATTCCACATGATTACTCATAAGCATAGTTTACCTGACAAATAGTCAGAGAAATTAGGGAATGATGGGAAATAAAAAAATCTCCCTCCATCATCAGTGTTGGTGACTACGATCTCTGACAAAGCTGAGTCTCATCTAGCCAGTATGCATGCTTCATTGGCAGGAAGATACATGTCTATAAAACTAACAGAAGCAACTATGCCATAGATGAAATCACATTGAGAGGGATGACATTAAAATGGATATTATACAGCAGAGAGTACTGGGTTTGAGATTCTAGGACTGCAGAGCAGGAAGGGACCTTGGCCAACACTTTAATTTTATGGATTATGAAACCAAGGCTCAGAGAAATTCAAGATCATCACATATGTAGCAAGGGCAGAGAAATTAGGGAAGGGAACTGTACCTCACCTTTTGGCTCCTACATATCTTTGCCTAATCATTAGTGCTAATATGACTATACAGGTATTCATTGTCCTCATGTAATTGTGCATGGCATTGAATGGAAGGGTTCACACAATTATCATTCTTGACTTTTTAAAATTTGAAATATGCTGCATTAGGAATTGATTATAAAACAACAGATAGATTCTGTGTGTATGCACATATACATTTATATATGTAGATGTGTATATATGTGTGTATTACACATATATGTTATATTAGGGAGAACTCAACACTAATTAGGAGAAAAGATTAAATAGAACCATGTAGACCAAAACATTCTCATATATGTAATTCAGTGCTAGCCCATATATGATAAGTGGCACAGCAATTGAAGGGCTAATTTGCAACAACATTCATTTTTAACCCCTAGAGTCCACCATGTAACTTAGCTTTAAGGAAAGCATGGACCCGACTTGGCAATGAGTAACAATGTGAACTGTTTGGAGGTAGGCAGTATGTGTCCTCAGTCCCAGGACAGGTAAGCTTTGATTTGGCAATTTCCAGGTATGGAAGAACAGAGTCAAAAGCCTTCGGTGGAGCTGTTTGCCTGGGCATTATATAGCTACATTCAAGTCAAAAACATGCAAAAACACCAGGACTTTTTGATTGACTTTTTAGTGGTAAATCTTGATTCTGCAGTAACCTGCCAGGCATATGTGAACCTTTTAGGTCTTCTGTAAACATTCAAAGTAAGAGATGCTCTCTTTTATGTCTAATAGTAGTTTTTGTGTGTGTTTTTCTGTTTTAAAGTATTTGTCAGCACTCTCTCTTCTGTTTATTGCCGTATGTATAACTCAAGAGTAAAGAAGATATTTCTGCATGGTTCATGCTAAGCTCATACCAATCACAGACCCAGATACCCAATTTATTTTTAAAATATGTTATTACCATTACTTCTGGGAGCAAGCATAGTAGTTTCATTCATGTAGGTGGTGGGTATTTTTCAGATGACCCAAAGAGATTTCAGAAGCCTCCTGAATACATGGAAGATAAAAACATTAAGAAGGTTCTTTCATTCTTTCCCACATTTAAGATTGGGTAAAATTAACATTTTTTCTATTCCTAACTGGTTAAATAGTTTTATCGAATAATCACTTTGTAATAGATGCTAAAAGGGTATTTTTATTATTTATTCATTTATTTATTTATAGTTTTCAACATTCACCTTTATAAGATTTTGAGTTTTAAATTTTCTTCCCTTTCTTCCCCTCCCCCCTCTCCAAGACAGCATGCAATCTAATATGGGTCATACATATACAGTCACATTAAACATATTTACATATTAGTCATGTTGTAAAGAAGAATTAGAATCAAAGGAGAAAACCACAAGAAAGGAAAAACAAAAAGGAAAAATAGTATGCTTCCACCTGCATTCAGACTCCATAGTTCTTTCTCTGAATGTAGATAGCATTTTCCATTAGGGTATGGGGTTTTTGTTTAAAAAAGAATATAGGTAATGCCAGACCCATTTATCATACAAATGTCATTAAGAAAGATCTGCTTCTGGCTCTTCAGTGGAGTCTGCTACTAAGCTCCAGGTTGGGCCTTTTAACAGAAGTTAGCACAACAGTAGGGTCTTCAGGCTCAGAAAATGTTATCTTGTAGTTCCACCGATTTGAGGATGTCACCATTCAAAATATCGTGAATATGCTACACAATCAGCTTGATGGCAACCATGTCATCAACCACTGTCAACAATCAGCTTACTTTTTAATTAGCAGCAGAATTCCTCAAAGGCAGATTTGACAAAGATGGTGTCCTGAGTTAGGATCTGTTCCAAGTCTTCCCCAAGATTCATATCTCAGAGAACTCTAGGAGAGAGCCTCACATTTGAATCATGCCAACAAATAGTTGAAGGTGAAACATGCCCTGGATCTCTTGACTATAAAATATCAAAATACCCTCAAACAGAACCACATCCTTAGGGCAAACCACAATTGTCCCCAGGAACCTGCAAGGCAGAGGTAAGGAATTGAGACAGTACCAGAGAATGAGAGGGTCACAGAGTAGTCTGCACAACTGGCTTCAGTTCTGGGGGCACTGAATGCTTGGAAGGGGCAGACCATGAAGAGTCCACAAGGCTTTGAATGGGTCACAAAATCATAGGTCATGACCTCAATAACTTTGCCCTCCACAATGTGTTTAAGAGTCATGTGCATCAAGTCGTTACCAAAAGCATGGGTGGCCAAAGTTGTACTTCCCCTTCAGTGCTTTGGCCTTCTGCTCCGTGGTCAGGACCTTATAGAACTTGTCCTGGCTAAGGATGACCAGCTTGTGCTGATGATGGTCCACTTCATGCTGGTCCAGCAATTCCATAATCTAGTGTCTACATTCCATAATCATAGTGTCTACACACTATGGACTTTCCTCTGGCCACCTACGAGGGGGCTCTGCCTCTGCAGCAGCCCAGACACTGCCGCCATTATCCAAGGCCATCTGCTGCATACCTTCTAACAGCTAATGATTATAAGATCAGGAAAGGCAATGGAAATGGACTACAGTACCTTCCCCTACTCTGTTTAGGAGATGTAGAAATAGAACGGGTTTTGTACATGCTCGTATTTCCTACCAGACTGGAAATACCTACATTGGTCTCTACATAGTTCTAGGTGACTCAGTATAGTAGCCCAACAAGGAAGCTCTGAATGACTTTCCCTAGAGTTGCCAAACATTGGCATTTCAGTGAGACCATAAGAATGTCACCATTATCAGATCAAGAAGCATTTGTTGGGGCAGCTAGGTGGCACAGTGAATAGAGCACCGGCCCTGGAGTCAGGAGGACCAGAGTTCAAATCCGGCCTCAGATACTTAACACAAAACTAGCCGTGTGACCTTGGGCAAGTCACTTAACCCCAATTGCCCTACCTTCCCCCCTCCAAAAAAAAAAAACATTTGTTAAGTATTTACTATGGACAATGTACTATGCTTGGTGCTGGAAAGACAAAGATAAGAATGAAACTACTTACATTCTACTGTCGTAGTGACTTAACTGACTGTCTAACAAATAATGAATTAAGTCACTAGAACAAGCCTGTATCTTGATACTTAGAAACATGTCAACTTGGTGAAAGTTTGTCTTTGGTCCATGAATGCTTATTCCTGATATCCTCTCCTCTTCTGTCTAGTCAATGCATGCAGAAAAACTGTTTCGTGCTAGGATGTTTGTGACTAAAATGTTACCTCCCTCCAATAATATTTGTAATTGAAAAGAGAATTGCCATTTTTCATGGATTCAGCAATGCCTCTGATGAGTAAGTATCAAAGAGGAGAGGTGAGACAGGGAGGTATTTCAATCAACCAATAATCCATCTAATCCAAATGAATGAATCTCTAATGGTAGAATTTCAGAAACAATAGCACCTTGGTGGGAGAGCTATATTTGGGAGTGAGACTTCCTATTGTTTCTGAAAGTATATCATATTAGCTTCTATCTGTCAACCTCTCCATTAAGCCATCCCTATGGCTTTATTATATGGACATGACTCTGGAAATTTGCGCTTGCATTGGTCAGCATAGACATGCTCAGATTTCATTTTGCCATTCTCTCATCTTAATAGAAGTTGTCCTCTGCTATAGCTTCCAAGTAAACCATCAGGAAATAATACTTAAATTAAAGGTTGTACTAAATGCCCGTTTGGTCTCATTTGTCAAACAGACAAAGGAAACACTGGCATTTTCAGAAACAAGAGATTCAAGTACAATTCAGTGTTAGTGATGGCTGGCTGCCATGTATTGCGATTAGGAGGAACCAAACAGCCTGACAGGCAAAGAGCTTGAACCCTAGCCCATAGCATCCAGGTGCCTGGAGAAAAAGCCACAAACCAAAGAGGATTGCCCAAACAAAAGCCAGCCACCATCCTGGCTGCCAGTAATCCTTGAATGATGCAGGACAGAGTCTCCATGGAGTCGGCCTGCTTCCTTCTCTTCTCCAAAAGAACTGAAAAACATGAAACAGTATTAGTTCAATTGCGGAAGGCTTGCTTACTTGCTTACTTATTCATCTGTTTGTTTTATAAATAGAGGGGAAAGGTAATGTGTAGGTAGACTAGAAGAGTACAAGGAATCCAAAAAAGCATCTGCTTCACCTGATTAAAGCACAATGTGTTATGAAATGATACCCATTAAGGAGACCTTAGGGTATGAATATTTTGCATAGTGCTCAATGTTTTATACATAGTAGACACTCAAAAGTTTGTTGCATGTTACATTAATATTTATAAAACCATATCCATACAGAATGTAGCATAACACAGTGGAAAGAACCTTGACTTTGGAGGACCTGGGTTGAAATTCTATCTCTTGACATTTAATTTATTAGACAAGTCACTTTAATCTTCCTTTAGTCTCCAGAATTAGGAGGTCGGACTAAATAGCCTCTGAGGTCCCTTCTGGCTCTAAATTTGTTATCCTATGAATGTATTCATGGATATTTATGTAGCATGCATTGCTTTACAGTCAGCCAAAATTTAGAAGACTATGGGGAGAGGAGAGGACAGCATCAAGATGGAAAGAACTATTATTTGGAATAGCCCAAATAGTGGAACTGAGAAATTAGCCAAGGGAGCAATAGAAAATAGAAGGGGGAAAATGCTGTAAGGCCTTGTTGATTCATTAGAGCTGAGCTCCAGAGAGAAGCTGTGACAACGGAACATATGAGCCTCCTTTGAATTGGGTAGTTTGGCCCATATTTATTCTTCAGAGACTAGCCATTAGCAGAGTCAAATTATCAAATTTGCTGGAGAAGGATCACCCCTTGTGGGAATTTTCACTGTAAACAAATTGTAGCCCCAATAGGGGGAATTTTACCTAATTCTAATCTATGACTTCTTTTTGTGTTCCCATCACCACCACCACACACAGGTGGGAAATTACTATGAATGAATTGGGCCTTTTTGTTAAATTCTTTAGCTGTTGCTCACCCTCCTGGATTCTTGGTCACCCTGGGAATAAACATTTAAATTGTTGTTGTTGGTTTTTTTCCTTTGTTCTGGAAGAAGACCGTGACATCAGGGAGATGATGCCACAACATGAAAGTGAATTGTATTTAAGTGAGGGAGGGCTGTGCTAAGTCAGCAGCCTCTCTCTCTCCATCAGAGTGATTTGGATCCAGTGGCCAGACAAAGATCAGGAAAATCGGAGATGTCCCAGGATGCAGTGGGGGACCTTGGCCTTTTCAAGCTAAGGTCTTTAACAGGTCTCAGTTTGGCCAAAGCAATGCCCATTCAGTGATTAAGGCTTAATAAGAAATGAAACAGAGAATGACCTCTTTACCTAGATCTAGAAGAGGCCTTAAAGGCCAAATAGTACGTACAACATGTGTGAAAACTGAGGCTAGTGAAGGTAACTGATTGTCCAAGGTCACAGAGATAGCCAGTTTTTGAACCCAGGTCTTCTTACCCCAAAGTCAATGCTCTTTTTTTACTATCTAGTGCTCATCTGGAATCATCAGGCAAAATTTCCCCACTTTATCCAATACAGTTTGCGACCAATTTGTTATTCACTAACAAGAAGATTCCAAAATTGACTTATAAGAGAGACTTGGAAAATGGCTTCTGAGAGGTCAATAGGCATGAGATCTAGGTGCAACAATTTAGATAGATAGATAGATAGATAGATAGATAGATATGTATCATTGGTGGAAAAATAAAATATGGTCATGGAACCAGTCCTTCCCTTTTCAAACATTATTCTTTCAGGAGATTAGAATTATTTCAGTTTCATCTTTCTAATAATCTCCTTTCCTCCATTTTTAGAGTGTAAGGCTCTATCCTCTGGAAATAATAGACATTTATCAGTCATCAAGCCCAAGAGCAACGATTACATAATTATGCTTAGCTGCTTGAACTTTGGCAAGTCACTTATGAACATCAGCTTCTCAATTTTAAGATGGGAGAGTTGGATTAAGTACTTCCCAAGTCTTAATGTTCTATTCCTGATGTGTTAAGTGTTAATTATGTGTACACTACCGTACTAGGTGTGGGGAAAGGCAGAGGAGGGGAAACAGGATGAGAAGATGAAAGATAAGGTCTCTGCTGTTGTGGAATGTATACTTTTGTTGTGGATACTCCAATATTCCATTTCATCTCTAATCTCATCAGTGTGGCTACTCCCTCTAATGATAAGATTGCAAGTTATCCATATGACTGCCCATTCTGTATGACTCTTGTCCATCTCCCCCAGAAATCCACTGCTGGTGATCTTCCCACTGTTCTCTTAATATCACAAGGATTCCCGAAGAGCTGGCAAGCTATCAGTTACTGGATAAACACCTATGACCTCTCTCTCTCTATGTCTCTCTGTCTCTCTCTCTCTGTCTCTTTCTCTGTCTCTCTCTCCCTCTCTCTGTCTCTCTCCCTCTTTCTCCCTCCCTCCCCCATCTCTCTCTCTCTCTCTGTCTCTCTCTCTTTCTCTGTGTGTATATACATATATGTCTCCAAACATTTAAAAGCACAAATGATTTCAGTCCTAGCCCTGCCACTAAATTTGTGCTCCTCCTCCACACTTTTGAAGAGCAACAGTAACGAAACAACACATTTACCAAGTGTTTTTAAGATTACAAAGCACTTTACTCACAATGACTTTGTGAGACAGATTGTGCAAATACCATCATCTCCATTTTTCAGCTGAGCAAACCAAGGTTCAGGGATTTGCTCCAGGTCACACAGCAGTAAGTGGAAAGTCAAACCCAGGTCCCTTGACTCTACATTTTGTGTTTTCCACACTCTACTAGTCACTTCACTTCCCTAGGCATCAGCTTCCTCATTTTTAAACTAAAGGAGAGAATTAGATCTTCAGTAGTCTCTGTCATTCTATTATTTTATGATGTGTGCCAATAATAACCCAGCTACCAATGGTTAGGGGCTAAAAGTAATTAGAACTCGGGTTAGGGACTAACCTGGGAAGACTAATTGATACTTAGTACTAATTTGAATAATTAGGATTTTTCAGAAAAGTGGAGGAAACCATCTCTTTCCCCAGTTACTTGTCATTGCTTCCATATCGGCTAGAATGTTTTGAGGAAGTTTGATAGAATTGTCTCTCAGCAGCCGCCCTGGGCATGCTTAATTATTCCCTTAGAATTAGCACTTTTGTACTTAGACTTGCATTAACTTCAAGGAGAGATTTCCTCCAGTGAAAATAATAGCACTGGGCGAATCCTTGATAGCATTCTCGTGCTGTTACAGCAAGAAAAGGAGGGGAAAAATCAAGATAATTAGCTCCTTTCTCCAAACTGATCAAAGTACTTTCCACACATTATCTTATTTTTCACAACCTTCCTCTTGAGGACAGACACTTTCCTTCTTGAAGATGAGGAACAAGACACAGAGGTAACTGGCAATTTGCCAAATGCCAGTCTGAGTATATAACTCCTAGAGAAGGTTTATAACAATGTACTGATATACACACAGTATTAACCACTTTGTAAATATTTTATGATATAGAATGAGACAGGGGGAAATTAGAATGAGAAAATCAGATTTCTGAGTTCAATCATAGGATCATAAATTTAAAACTGGAAGAGAACTTAGAAGGTCATCAGATCCAGCCTCCTCATTTTGTCTCTGAAGAAACTGAGCTTCATAGAGGTCAAGTCACACATATTGTTAGTAACAGAGCTGTAATTCCAACCCAGATCTTCCTACTCCCAATTCAGTGTTCTTTCTACTGTAGCATACAAAAGTTCATAAAGTTAGAAATCATTGGGTAACACATCGTTGTAATAATTAGCTCATCTGAAGCCTGAGGAGCAATATAATGACACCTAAAGTCTACTTGGTTCCTCTCCTTTTGATCTTTAGGGAGTTTATCATATAGAAATAGGTCAAAGATCCGTTTCATTTGTTCTAAGTCCCCAGTTAGGAAAATTCTTAACACCTAGGCAGAGGTTGGGCTCTCTGCCTAACTTTATAGTTATAGTTCTAATTGACCCCAATTAACCCATGACCTCATTGTGGTTGAGACAAAGTTCAGTTTACCAGAAATGGTTGGGTAACACAATAGGGTAACAAGAGCAGATTATATTATATTATCTGTGGATAGACAGACATTGGGAGGGCAAGATGGAGAAAAAGCTGACTTTTCTTGGGATTTCCCTCTATCTGAGCCTTCCACATTTTGCACCAAATGCCTTCCACAGTGACAAACCCTCTGACATTTCTGAGGCTGTTGTAAGCAGTGGAGCCCTGCTGCTAATACTAAATACTGCTGTTTGCCTCTAATCGTCAGAAACGTTGAATCTCTGTGGAGGTGCATGGGGAACTCCATTACCTTTTGGTTGTTCATGAATGTTAATTGTGATTTGAGATCATAAAGCCCCACAGGCTTGGTTGCAAAGTAAGTTTTGTTTTTCATCTGTCATCTTTTCCCTCCCTCAAACAATTGATGATTCTGTGATTCATGGGGGAGAGTTAGAGCCCTGATTTAGGTAACTCCAACCTTGACTTGATGTATGACCTTGAATGCATTACTGACCTTTTCTGTGCTCAGCCAGATATGATACTGAAACTATGCACTGATTTCTCTGCAGTTAACATCTGTGACCTCTTTGACCTTGGATAGAACTTCTTTAATGATAATTATGATTGGTTGCCAAAATCAAGAACACATAACTAAAATATTACAGGGTGAGAAAGAATTAATTTTTTAAAAGACCTTTAAAAGGAAAGCAAGTTTTATTTTGTTTTCACTTTTCTCTGAGAAAGTGAATCAAACCTAATCAACAACCAGCCTAGGAGGTAGTGAACTCCCCTTCATTAGAAGTGTTTAAGCAGAAATTGGATGGCTATCTATGGCAGGGGTTTGAGAGAGGGAGCCAGGGATGTAAAAGGAGTTCCTCACTGAGACATTGGAATAGGTCCAATTGAACTAGATCTAATTCACACATAGAGGGGAGGTCCTTCCCAGGTTGAAAAGTCTCTTCCAATTTGAAAACAATATGATTCTAAGTATTTATTAAGTAATTTCTGGGTATACAAAATCTGAATAATATACTGGTAGCCAATCTTTTTAGAGCTTTCCCTTCCCTTCTTATACTTTTTCCTGCCAAGGACCTATCCCTGTAAAGGAAAAAAAAAGGCTCCACTCTACACTCCATCCCTCTTTTCTCCATTTCATTATATTAGGTAAGCTTCTCTAGTTCCCCTCAGCTCTCTGTGGCACTAGAACTTCTCTTATACTAAAGGACTTTGTTATTATCGTAAGTTGACAACCATTTCCCCAGGGTGTGGGGAAAAAGCATAACATCTCCAGCTGATCATCTGCAGTTAGCTATTAGCCAAGTGATGTGATCCCAAGGGGCACTCTCCTAATGGCCAACCTTTTTGTATTTTTAGATATATAGACAGACATTGAATAACCTACCATTGCAAGGAGATCTACCTAGTGATCTGGCCCCCTAGCAATCTGCCCGGTCTTGTTCTTCAGAGGTTGCTTAACCCTGACTCTCGTTCAACAAATGTTTGTGTCTGCTATGTTTAGGACAATGACAAAAACTCAGCTAACCTTTTGCTGTGGTTCATGGAGTTGCTGCTTTTATGACAACAGGATTCCAGAGCCAAGCTATTTAAAACCCATTGTGGTTCTCAAGGCTCCCAAATTATAATAAGCTCATTGTTTGGTAAGATTGATCCACTTTGAGAGGTGGTCTTCCCAGGGCCAGCTAGACACTGGCCCTGCCTAAAGAAAGCCCTCCCTGGGGTAAGGGGGGGGGGGGTGAATACAGGATCTGTTGCCTTCCTGAGCCCTCCAGTTCACCTGATGGAAATAACAAGTCATGTTCTTGTTGGGGGTATGGATCCCATTGCCTTATAGGGTTGAGTTGGAAAATGGGCCAGACCTTAATCATTTCAAACCCTGCAGGAAAGAAAATAAACAAGTGAACTAAAGCAAAGAGCAGCCTGTTTGCCAATGATGTTCCACTTAAATGGTTTTGATGGGGTTTGCTAGGTTCTCTTTAGGAACATTAGTACCCATTTCAAGATGGAAATGCACTTGTTAGGGTATAGGAGTGAGAATCATTCCAACATCTCCCAAAAATTTGTGGTGTGAATTTTGGGCAAAATTCTGCCCCTAGGTTTTTCACTACCAATGTTTCTTATTGGGCAATTTTACCATCTCTGGCTTCATGGAAGGATTTCGAGCAATGTTGGCTTGATGAACAAATATGAGTTAAATGCTTTGGGCTGCCCAGATATTAAGCACCATTTCAATACAAACCAACATCCTTTTAGCTATTGTAATTACTATTAATTATCATCATTATGTCTCTTCAGATGCTCTCTCTTGGAATACTAATGTATGTGTGTTGAGGCTCAAAAACTAAAAAGGGAAAATTGATAAAGCACTGACAGTAAACATATTAAAAGGGGGATTAAGACCAAGTTGAAATGTCCATTTCCCCCACTCCCATTCCCTAAGCATACAACAGCCACCTGGACTTATTGGCACAGCTAAGTTTCATTCTTCTGAGGCGAAATACTTTGAATGTTATGCTGTCCCTAGGGGTTTGATATGTATGACTCAACAAGGTGATATCCTAAGAAAGAAAGCTCATCTTAATCAGCATTGTGGCCAAATGTCCAGTGCTAGGGAGGTGAGAGCCCTACTGTACTCTTCCCTAGTTAGATGGTCCTTGGAGTACTGTATTCAGCAAAAGGTGTCACATTTTAGGAAGTATATTGATCAGCCATAAGCAACTAGAAGAGGGACTCAGGATGGCAAAGGAACTCAAGATAATATCATGAGCATGTTTTGGGATATTCAACTGGAGAAATAAAGATTCAGGGGTTATGTGATAGTTGCCTTCAATAACTGGAAGACCTGTCATGTGGAAGATAGATTTGCCTTGTTCTGTGTAGACCCAGAGGACAGAGTTAGGAGCAGTGTGTGGAAACTGCAGGGGTATAATTAGTGCAGAAGACAATTAGTCAACGCCCATGTTTGTGGGGTTTTTTGAGACTGCCTTTCCCTATCTTGTCCAGGTTGGAAGTGAAGTGACCACTACTAATCAGCACAGAAACTTTGACCTGCTCCATTTCTGACCTGGGTCCATTAGCCCCAACTTAGGCAGCCTAGAGGTTCCCTGTTCCTAGTCAGGGGCTGGGGGTGGTGGTAGAGGGTATGTGAAAGGGAATAAAATATAAGAAGACTGGAGAGGGCCAGGTTATGAAGAACTTTAAATTCCGAACGCAGCCATTTACATTGGATCCTAAACAGTAAGCCAACTCACTAAGCAGGGAAATCACAGGTCCAGTTCCTATCTTCTTTGTATTATGTTTCTACAGGGCAAAGACAGTGGGATACTTTCACAGAAAATTGTTAGATCTTTAGAACACTTCAGAAAAATCATCTTGGCATCTGAGTGGCAGATAGATTGCAGCAGGGAAAGATTTGAGGCAGGGACATTAGTTAGAAAGTTAATGCAATAGTCCAGACAAAAGGTGATGAGGGCCTAGATCCAGTTTGATGGCTTTGTGAGTGAAGGGGATGAGTATAGGAGATGTTATATAGTAGAAAGGACAAGACTGATTGACATTGATATGTAGAGTGAATATGACTAGTCAAAGATGACAGCAAAGTTGTGGGCTCAAATGACTTTGTCAGTAATAGAAATGTTTGGTAGAGGGGAAGGTTTAGAGGGGAAAGAGAAGGACTTCTGTTTTCAGACAAGCTTAGTTTGAGATACCAAGAAAAACTTATTAGGAAGACTTGAGGATATCCAAAAGTGGACTGGGTGTAGTGAGGTCCAAGGTGCTATGAAAATTCAGAGGAGGGGCCTCAGTAGAGATTTCAATGCAAAATGGAGCAGATGTTAGACCTAGTTGCTTGGTCAAGGAGTTATGTTTAACTGTGGGAGGGTGTGAATATAACAGACTGTTGTGAAAAAAAAATTTAATTGGAAAAATGCAAAATAAAATAATAAGATTGGACTAGATATCTATTTCCTTCCAGCATTAATCAAAAAATAAAAATACAATTCAAAAGAGTGAACAATCTCTTCCAATCAGGAGGATCATGAAAGACCACATGAAAGAGATACCATTGGGGCTGGGATCTTAGTAATGGGTAGAACTCCCCAGACAGAGATAGGAATGGTCATGTAGATTACAGGTACAGAGACCAACATGAGCAAAGCACTGGATAAGAAAAGAAGTGTTCAGGAAATGGTGGTTCTGCCGCTAGTAATACACCTTATACTTAGTCTTACTTAGGCAAAATTAATTAACAAATATTGGATTGGTCCCATTTTGAATCATTGGTGATAACATTACCCTGAAAGTGAGAAACCAGATGATGAACACACACACACACACACACACACGCACGCATGCATGCACACATACACACGCACACACACACACACGCACACACACATGCACACATGCACGCACGCACACACACGCACGCACACATGCACACACGCGCACACACACACCACACCCTGCAAATCATATAAAAGGTTAGGATTTTATTTTAACATTCTTACTTCTTCACATCTGATCTTTATTTTTTCTGGATTTCATAGAATGACTGAAAATATTATAATCATGGTCATATTCATTCTGACTCCCATTTGGCAGTTTAGGGTGTTTGGTTGGATTCTAGCTCTCTCATAGTTTTTAGCTCTCTTTATGCAGCAAACCTCCCTTCCTCAGGCTTCTGTTCTATAAGAAGGAAAAAATATGAACTGTTATTTCCAGTAATATTGTGAGTTTCTGCTCATAAATATTCTCCAGGCAATATTTAAAATACAAGATGCTCCTAGTCTTTATGTGCTTAGTTCTAATTATGGCAGAAGATCAACATGATTATAGTATATGATGCCATATCCTTTAGAATAAATATAACACAGGTTGATTGGCTCTTCTTTTCATCTCCGATCATTTGTATCATTGTAATTATTTGTCTTTCTTAAAACTTTGTAGACGTCTTCTTTTCCAAGAACTATATTGTGATTTATTGTGTTCAGAAATTGAGAAATTGGTTGTATCCGTGGCAATTCATTGTCCATTCAAGGATGAATTTAGCACATGAATTATTTGTGCTTCACTTCTGTATTCTTTTTGAAAATGTCCATTCACATGCAGTTAATTTAAAGGGGGCAAATAATGTACAAGATTATCATAATAAGTCCCAAATTCATTTCCTTCCAGAGAAATATTGCTTTAGCTTTCAGGAAGGAGATATAACAGTAGGATAAAACTCCTGAGTTTATTTTTCCAGGAACTAATCTTGATCAGCTAATTTAACATCTCTGAACTTTAGTTTCTTCATCTGCTGAAAATCCAGATGAGGGAGAAAGGGAGGAGGGGAGGGAGGTAGAAACAGATGGAGAGAGAGAGAGAGAGAGAGAGAGAGAGAGAGAGAGAGAGAGAGAGTCAGAGAGTCAGAGTCCTGGTACACAGGGATACTGAAGTAGAATTCTAAGCTTGAGTTCCTCTCAGAGTTTCTACATGAAATTCAGCATCCTTCATGAATAGCTTTCCCTGATAAGAAAACACACATGATAATAGATCATGCTCATGTGCAGTCTTTCTCTTGTGTGATCTTGGACAAATCACTTGACCTCTGAAAGCACTAAACAATTCTGTAAAACTATAATTTAAAGAAAAGGTGATGGCCTACATTGATAGTCAGTCAGTAAGCATATATTAAACCCTTACTACATGCCAGGCACTTTGCTAATCACTGAGGATACAAAGAAAGGTAAAAAACATAGTCCTTAACATTCAAAGACCTGAAATTCTAGTGTCAAGTTTCCTCATTTAGGAGTTCCATACATGAAAGAAATCACAGGTCCAGTTCCTATCCTCTTTCTGTTATGTTTCTATAGGGCAAGGACTGTGGGATACCTTCATGGGAAATTGGTCACATGACCTCAAATTTAGTTATCTTCTGGGAAATTTTTCCTGACCCATCCTTCTCAATTCCACAGATTCCACGAAGGTCTGGGATTTTCACATCAGACTTTACCTATATAGTACACATATATATTGTTGCTTAGAGGACTAGATCCCAAGTTTTTTTTCTAAGTACAGCATCAAGAGGTTGAACTCATCCCTCTTGCAGTCCGTAAATATGTCATGAGAGCAGATATATCAGAAGTGTCACCTTTCCTTTGGGGTTCTAGAGATTCAAAGCAGTAAGTGGCCTCGTGCTTAAGTGGTAGCTTTTTATGTGTTAAAAGGAACTGGTAGGATCAGAGAAGTTCTCTTTGGTAAGGGAAATGGCAGTCTCTTCTCAGCTCCCTTCTTTTCTGCTTTCTGTTCCTTCTATTTGACATTTCCATCAATGGCCCATATTCTAGTTGTTTTAAACACTCCTTCATGATGAAATAAGTTAGCGATGTCATTGCTCTTCTCCCCTTCTCCCAGAATCTGCTCCTCCCTTTGGAACAGTGACCATTCACTAGCACAAAACCTCTTGTCACTTTCTGGTAACAACTGAGGGCCAAAAGCCTCTATCCATTGAAAGCTTTTGTCTCCAAAAGTCAGTCTGCAAATACGTCCACATGGAACATCATCCCTACAGTATTTATTTTATCTTTCTCAATCCTGAGTGTGCTTAATCCTAACTGACGTTTGTACCTTTGAAAAACAGAATTCAGCATTGTCAAAGTGGCCAAAATACACCCATGTTCCTATTCAAGAGAGTGACTAAGAGCCTGCGAATAGAACATTTTTGGCCTTGAACAATATCTGAGCACAGTGCTCAGTGTAAGAGGCACAGAACCAACAAGAGCTTGGTACGTGGCTATTGCCATGTTTTTTAGAGACATTGACGTCCAAGTATAAAGACATAGACAACAGCAAATCTTACTCACAGAACTCCTGAGAATTTCTTTTCTTATTTGATTCATTTAAGGACTCCTGGCCAAAGACTTTGCATCCTTAAAGTCAAGTCCCCACCACCACCACCGTGACCATGGCGGAAGATGCTGATATGCGCAATGAGCTGGAAGAGATGCAGCGACGGGCCGACCAGCTGGCTGATGAGGTGACCATGAGTGGGGGGGACCTGGGAGGTGGCAGGCTATGGTAGTTTGCTGTCTCTGTAGTGCAGGGGCTCTCAGTTGGAGGGTGAAGGTTAAAAATTCAATTTGGCTTAACATATCATAGGTCACAAGAAATTGCCTATAAAACATGGCCAGTAGTAGGAGAGAGCTTGGTTCAAATATCTGTTATATAATATGCTACAAGAATAAATGAGGCTGAAGAAAGAGCATGACTGTTGATAAATTTCACAGTCACTCTAATTCAATTAAGGCCTACTTAGCGGTGGTCTTTCCTTACTTAATGCTGTACAAATGTAAAGGTAGCTTTTCCTCTATGCCTTTATTTAGAACATATTCATTTCGTTTTAATTCTAAGGCATTTCCAAGATTTCGGCTGATAGGACTTCAAGTGGAATTTCTAGGAGTCTCATAAAACCCTTCATAGCACTGATCCTAAGTCATCAGAGATGATGTTTAATTGCCCAGAATCCAATATCTCCTAAACAAGGATGCCAAATTACTTTTCTATGTATTGGTAGGACTTTTCATCCATCATGCACAATAATTATCTTTTTCAGATGATTTTTGCCTTTGATATCAGGATTGCTTTCATTTAGATCATATGGAGACAAGCTATAATTTAATTGCCCTAGAGAACCTTTAATTTGGTAAGCTTGATAGAAAAGACAGATTGAAAAAAAAGAGACCGACTCAGTTTCAGTAGAAAGAGCAGCAATTTTTAAAGTTGTTGGTTTTTTCATTTGGGAGGAAGAGTAAGGGAATTTTCCAACCTTCTTCAGTATGAGAAACCCAGTTTAACCTCAAAAATTTTCTTGGAACTCCCCACCCCTTAAAGTAGTTAAGCTCTAAGTATCTATTTGCTGAGAATAAACATGACAATACGCTACTATGAATTTAGTAATATTTTTCAATGATTTTGTATTTTGTTCATTGCATCTACATATATTTGGAAAATATTAATATTTAAATTTTATTTTACTATTTAGTATTTGGGTATTCATTTGAGTACTGAGCACATAATTTATAAAACAATTTTACATATAAATATATGTACATATACATACATACATACATATATACATATATATATATTGTATTTGTGTGTGTGTGTGGTATTTATTTGCTCTTCCAGAAGAGGTAGGCTTGCTTCTTTGTTGACTCCCAATCCCCTTGTAGCTTCCCAGACCTCTTGCACCAACTCCATCTGGGGCAGCCCACTAGTTAATAGCCACTAGAATAGACCAAGGAGATACTTTGGGGACAAGCAAGTAGAAGGTACCAAGAGGAGATTGATTTAGAGTATCTAAACCAATGAATACTATAAGATTCTCTCCTATTTTTCTAAAGTCCTCTAACCACAACCAGTACCAAAGAATGTAGTATATGGGAGGAAAGAATAATATTGGGGAATCTCAGATCCTTCCAGTTCCCACTTAGCCACAGTGGCATGGTGGGCAGAATGGAAAAATATCATAAGTAAAAGTGGTTTTCATTTCTGTGATTCTCTGCATCCTATTTATTTTGTGTGGACAGCAATAGTGACAACTAAATTTCTTACATTTGTTCACGCATATGTGTATATATATAAGTGTATCTATAAAACATTATGCATACATATAGTATGTATCTATATACACATGTATTATGTTTATATAATGCACATATTTGTGCGTGGACTTGAGGGACCCATTTTCCAAATTCTTTTTTTTGTTTGTTTTGTTTTCAGATTTAGGGTTTGTTTGTTTTTATTTTCTGACTACTATTTTTTTTTTGAGGCAGTCAGGGTAAGCCATTTCCCAAATTCTTCAACACCTACATTGCTTACATGCCATTGGCCTCAGAGTCATCCTGGTTGTAGAAAAGTCATTGAAAAAGATGAGGTTGGACGGCAGTCTCATGCACAGCAAGGCAGCTCTATCTAAATGATATGAGAATTAAGGAAAGGGAAAAAAATGATGGCATTTTATCTTTGGGCCATTTTTTTTTAATTTCCATGATTTGTATAAATTCTGACATCAGTTTAGATTGAATTATTGTGATTGTGACTCACATGTTTACATTTCTTTTTTCAGTCTCTGGAAAGCACCCGCCGTATGCTACAGCTTGTTGAAGAGGTAAGGAGTGATTATCTTTTAAAATGGAGGCCCATTCTTTCCTATTACCTTTGTTTACTTTATCCCCTGACATCACAGCCTTTAGACACTCACACCAGTGAAAACTTAGCTCCCTTATAGACTGCACAAATGGAAGAGATATTATATTTATATCAATTTTCCACATTAATATGTAGGCCTCTATAGTAAATGCACTTCTCTCAGAAGTAACACCTTCTAAGACAGTAAGTACAGAAGGTTATTAAGGCAAACTGAAGTTTTCCTAATAATTCATAAAGGCAGAATGTCATTGGTCAAGTTGAAATGAGTCTCAGAGCCAGCAAATTACAAAAACCCTCGTGGCTCTTTGTATTAATGTTCAATCATATATATCTGCTTTCACATTTGCTAGTCTGGTTTTAGTCCTCCTGGCATAGTGCTGTATTTTATCATTTATCCAAATAATAACAATAATAACGGCCCTTCATTGGGGTCTACATTTCCTTGATATTTCAGAATTCTTAGCACCTGGTTTAAAATATTCCATCTTAGGCCTATATCAATAAACAGCAAAATGAGTCAGCAATACAGAGCTTTGCAGAAGGCTCAGTTTTTCATTTCTGGGCCAATTCCTAATTTGAAATAACACAGAAAGGGAAAGAAGGATAGCAACCATAAGGTTTGTATGAAGCTAGCAAGGTGGGGGAGGTGCTTAAAAAGTAGTTTATTTTTAAAATGGCATTTTAAGGCTACAGTTTAAGATAAAAGCAATCAGTGAGCCCCTACAAGCCTAGCACTGCAGAAATCACAGGGAAGGGACAGAACAAAGAGAGAAAAACAGGAAATTCGCCTTTTGTACTCTCCATCAAGCATGCATGCTCTCCACTTAAAGCAGGAGTTCTTAACCTTTTTGGACTCCTTTGGCAATCTGCTAAAGAGAATGACTCCCTTCTCAAAACAATGTTTTTTTTTCCTTCAATTTTATTTTATTAAATTTGTTTATCTACTTTTATTTTACAACATTCAGTTTCACAGTCCCTTGAGTTCCAAATTTTCTCCCCCTCACCCCCCACCATGTCATGCAATCTGATATAGGCTTTACAAATACCTTCGCATTAAGCATTAGTCAGAAAATAATGTTTTTAAAGGCATAAAATAATATACATAGGATCACAGAGGAAACTAACTATACTTAAAACACTTATCAAAATATTTTTTGAAATAATATGGAAACCGGGGTAGGTATCTACATTAATTTAGTATTATTTCAGAACCAGAACCAAGAGACATGTTGGCTAGGTAGTTAAACATAGATGTAAGATTCTGACTCATTCTACCCAAGCAGCTTCTCATAAAACCCTCAATGATTGGACTAAATCTTAGTAACAATGTCATTTTTAAAAAAGTTTTTATATAATGATCTGTAACATTAGTGCCCTGGAGCATACAGAAATAAAGTGACTTAATTATCTTGACATATTTTTCTGACTGTAGGTCACAGATTCCAAACTCATTTTTGATTGTCCCTTCTGTTATAACCACATGAAGTAAATTCTCATAATGTTCAAATGCAGTCATTGATTAACTCATCCATGGACAGTTGGGTTATGCAGCCATTCAGGCCTAGAAAAAAGATTGAAGACACAGAGAGAAAGCACGTCATGGAAATGATTCTCTGCTCTTGCCTTTCTTTGCCTTTGGGCTGTTGACATATCCCTTTAGTGTCTTCTCAAACTGCTGAAAGTGCCACCCTGTCTGGAATAAACAACTGTTTGAACTGATTTTTTCTGGAAAAATTCCAGAAGCTAGATTGAAATGAAATTCTTTAATTCAACATTTATTTCTCTTGGAGTTCTCTTTTGATCAAGCATAAATTTGTATTTTGATATGGAAGATACCCCCATTTGATATAATCAACAAGAAGAAGCTAATAAGCTTTTGTACATTTTTGAGATTATAGACATGACTTTCTTAATAGCAGAGCTATTATTATTATACTTGTTTCCTGGATGGTTAGTTTGTGGTTTGGGTCAAATACCCTTCATTTCCATATCAGTCCCTATGGAAACATTGCTCTACTTTTCGTTTAAAAAGGAAATGATCATTTTTTAAAATAGTCACATGGTCCAGTGGAAACAACACTGTCTCTGCAGCCAGAAAATGTGGGTTCAAATGCTTCTTCCAATACTTCTTACATGTGAGACTTTCGGCAAGTCCCCAAACCTCCCTGAGCCTCAGATTTCTCATCTATAAAATGAAGGATTTGGGCTAGATGATCTCTGGGTTCCCTTCTATCTTCAGATCTATGAGGACGTGATGTTTATCAATTCAGCACAATTCAGCCAACATATATTAAGTGTTTTCCATGTTCAAAGTTTTATGGAGGGCCCAGGAGGACACAAAGACAAAAAAGCTAATCAGTCTTTGGCTTTAAGAATCTTACATTTTATTCATCACATCTGAAATCATGTTCATTGATTATTATGAAACCCCGAGCATTGAAGCATCATTATTTTGCTCATGAAGCCAAAGGACCAATGTAATTTTATGTAACTGGAATTGAGCTGATTTCTCATTTAGCTGCAGTTTCAAAGATAGGAAAGGTTACTAAACTTGTGAAAATCTCTGACTGTGAAGAATAGCACTTTCAGTAGCAGAAGAAATATATGAATTTTGTGAGTAATATGCAGTTACCAATCTATTCCAGAAAATAATAGTCTATTTTGATGGAAGTGCATTTCAGTATTTCAAAGACTACGTAAGAATTCCATGACTGAAATCAATATGGGCCAGACACATTGAACGTGTTATGTGAGACAGAAAGTTTAAAATTATATATTACTCCATTCCACCTCCGTAATCAAAAAGGATGTCTTTTGGTAAGGGATTTTTAGGAGACCCAAGAAATTGGGCACTGCTGATTGTCAAAAAAGAAATGTAGTTTTTACGTGCTGGTCCACTTGAAAGCCAGACTACAGACAACGCTACAATGGAATTCCGTGTGAGCTGTTTTAACTGAACCCCACTAGAGAGTTCATGGGGATAGTAATGGAGGGTGCTTGGAATTTTATTGCGCTCCCAGGTATTTTATCTGTGTGCATGAAAAAGCATATCTACCAATCTGAGGTTTTATCTATTAGACATCAAACAACAGAAATGGAACTATGTGGCCAAGGCCATTCTATTCAAACCCAAGATATTTTGGCACCTGGAGGCAAAGTAATCAGGTGATTGCTTGAATCTTGAAACTTTCCCTTCAAGCACACTAGGCTCTAGATAAAGTATTCTAGATAGACAAAAGGTGAACCAAAACTCTCTATAAATCATTTTGTGAGTCATAAGTATGCAGTCCCAGTTCACCTTCCCAAGAGCAGTTTCCTGTCTCCAAACTCCCTGCTTTAAAAAGAAGATCCCTTCCTTAGAAGACAGCAAAAGGAAGCCAGAGATTGAAAAGGCAAGAAACTAAAATCACTCTCTCCTACTTCTGGCTATTAGGGTATAGTATTCTTTGAGTAGGGGCTAGGGGGTGCAGCTAGGTGGCACAGTAGATAGAGTGCTATGCCTGGCATCAGGAAGACTGGAGTTCAAATCTGGCCTCAGGCACTTACTAGCTGTGTGACCCTGGGCCACTCACTTAACCCTGTTGGCCTCAGTTTCTTCATCTGTAAAATGAGCTAGAAAAGGAAATGGCAAACCATTCCAATATCTTTGCCAAGAAAACTCTAAATATGGTCACAAAGATAAACACAACTGAACAACAAAATGGATTTCTGTGATACTTGCCATGTCTGTCTGTCTTTGTCTCCCTGTATTACTTCCTCTTCTTTTCCTCCTCTTCACTGTCCACCTTCTACCCCAAAAAAGTTTAATTGAGAGAGATTTCCATTGTGCTATTTGGGGTTATGAGAGGGAGCACAGAAAGGCAAAATACGCATTCTCTCAACTCACCAAAAGAGAATTCAGGCTAAGAAGGATCCAAAATCAGTGCATTGAAGTATACCAAGGTGCCCCCTGATGCCTGCTTTTTTAGAACAGTACTTCCTGAATTCACATTTTATGGTTTTTCAAAGCACTTTAACATTCCTCTCTCATCTGATCCTTGTTTTATCCAAAAACCCTGTGACCCAAATACGGAAAGTATTATTATTTCCATTTAACAAGTAAGGGGAAGGTGACCAGGACCAGTGTCTGCTACCTGCCCAAGATCACACAGACAGTGAATTGCAATACCAAAACTAGAACCAAGGATTCATATCTCCTGACTCTGGGTTCTTTGCGATAGGATAGAAGAACTCTAATAAAAATGTAGTAGAACCTTTCATAATATGTGATTATATGCTGTGTTAGGGAAATAATGCAGTTTTTCTCTTATGTCTAAGTTTGAATTCGTAGAATTTTAAAATTACTTGTTGAGCCAGTTCATTATAACATGATCCTGACTGTTACTACAGAAAATTGAAGATGGAGAAAAGTAGTAGAGTTTTCTTCTCTAATAAGGAAGACATTACAAGATAGCCAGGATGATGAATGGGGGTGATGGATTTTCAGCTATGAAGGAAACTGAATTAGAAAGGATTATTAAATTCCCATCAAGAGGAGCTGAAAAGGTTAGGGATAGTATAATCACAGAGACAAGCAACAGCATCTTGGAGTGGGACTTTAGGGGGTCAGAGGTTAATGTGATGTCCAAGGTCGCTGCTAGAACTCAGGTTTCCTGACTCTTCTTCCATATGCAGAAGTCCCAAAAGACAAGGAAGATAAGCATAGAACATAAAAACTCGTCTCAGAATTTTTAAGTGGACAGAAAAAATATCCTAATGACAAGGACACATCATATTCCAGTTACACATCAAGGTCTATAAATATTTTCATCACAATAATCCTGTAGAGATAGATAGTACAAGTATTGTATCTCCATTTTATGATAAGGAAATTAAGGCTCATGAAGCTTTGATTTAATAAGAATGCAATACAAGGGGGAACCTAATATTCAAATGAGACATTAAACCCAATATAGCTCAGCTCTAAGTTGTTTCAGCCAAATATAGTCACAACATAATTATTAGATATTTCCTACTTACACACCAATCAACACCAGCACCAACTGCACAAAAAGTATGGCTTGGCTGTTGCTAAAAACATATTTTTTCTCACTCACTGTTTCTATAAACCACTTCTTTCTAAGATATAAATCTAAGGCATAAATGCTATGTTATTTAAGGCATAGGTTCTTTGAGAACTTCACATCTAATTCAGGTCTATCATTATGCCAATGGGGAAACCGAGACCCAGAGAGGAGAAGTGATGCTAAGACAAAGGAAGAAAACAAGCATTTATTAAGTGCCTAATATCAGCCAGACATGTTGCTAAGTGTTTTACAAATATTGTGTCATTTGATCCTTTTGAATATTATATCATTTGATTCTCCAAAGAACACTGGGAAGTAGGTACTATTATTGTTCCCATTTTGCAGGTTGAGTGACTTTCCCAGGGTCACACAGAGAGTTAAGTGTCTGAGGCTAGATTTGATCTCAGGTCATCTTGACTCCAGATTCAGTGCTCTGTGCACCATGGCACCACCTAGCTGCAGTTGAGAGGCAGCAGGTTCTCATGTAAATAACAGGTTTGGGGACTTGGACCTGTGACTTCACTGGTACAAAAAAATTCTTAAATGAGGAGACTCTCTCTTCTGATGCAAGTTTGTACTTTCTATGCAGCTTCTCACCTTGAGAGAGTTATCTAGAGCACCAAGAAGTGAATTGACTTGCCCAGGATTGTACAGCCAGTATATATGAGCCAGAACTTGAACTCAGGTCTTTCTAGCTCCAAGGCCAGCCATTTGTCCATCCTGCTTCTTGTAAATAACAAAGACAACAACAGTAATAACAGCAATAGCTCACCTTAAGTCCAGAGTGGTTAAGTGACTTACAAGTGATCACACAGCTAGTTAACAGAAGAGTCAAGAATCAAACTTGGTGGTGGTATCAGATTCTATAGCATAAGATCAGGACAACTCATAGGCAACCCGACTTCATGTTGGCTCTGTGGATAACATGCCAAGCTTATCACAGTCAGATCCAAAATGAGCAAATGTGAGCTAACATCAACAGTGTTCAAAGCAAAACAAACAGAGGAGAGAAATGACCAGGAAATGAAGATACTTCGAAGCATGGCTATCTAAGCTGATATCATTAAGTCATTCCACAGAAGTCCTCCCAAATACAATGACTTGGAACAGCCAGCAATTTCATTAGATGTGAATAGGGCCCTAGGAGAGAAAATGCATTGTGAGATACATCTAAAAATATCCTGTTTGCTGACCAAAACTCTGTTCCATCCATACACTACAGAAGTCATCTGATTTTCCCATTCATAAAGTATACCTGGAGCCATGCCAGGATTAATATAAACAAGATTTTCTTATTTTTTGTTTGTTTTTTTAATTTAAAATGCAGGTTAGTGTAGAATAGGTAATAGTTGATTTGCCCAGTGTTCAAGCAAACATGGCTGCTTGGTTGGAACAAATTAACTACTCGGGCATTAGTAGTATAAGCCCTCCCAAACACAGTCAGAAAGCAGATTCCTATCCTAGAATTGCTACCAACTGCTGATAAGAGAGCCTGATGTCATTACTAACCTTTAGGGATCAACTAATCATATATTTACTGCAACTGAAAGCTTTTATCAAATAAATATGCTTATTCAAATTAGTATGTGTTTACAAATAGAGCATAGTTAGCCTCACTGATTCCCCAAAGAATTTGACTTTGTTGGTTACTATCAGAAATTATTTTCTGACCCTTCAGAATTGAACAGCACTGAACAGGGACTATTCCTTCATTCCTAAAAGCTATTGAGGTTTAATATTTTTATTGCTGAGAAAAAGTATTCATCTGCTATTAACCTCTATTCAAGTCTCTCTATTAAAAGTAAATTATTGAAAGACAGATTCAAAATATGGTTATGAAGTGTCTGAGGCTTTTAGAAATTATCCTGGTTATCTTCCTTGATCCATCCATCCAAAAAAAATTCCTTGAAATCATGCCTTTTTTCCACTATTAATCACCTAGTAGAATAAAGGATTCTGATCAAAACTAGCTAGTGTTTTGGGATTTTACAATCTTTAAGAAAAAAAGATGGCTGGCATCCTTGCTTATTCCTCCTCTTCTGGGAGAAATTCTATTATTTGGTTTCTGTAAATGAAAGGTAGTCACACAGGGAAACCTTTTTAAAAGCCTGCTCCAATACAAAGGAGGTATTTTTCTGAACTAAAGTTGGTATACAAATTCTTTTCTCCTACTAGGTCACTATGGAGGACTTTGATTGCATTTGTAAAGAGTCTGTATTTCTCATTTAACAACTGCTTTTTCTCTTCCTCATTACCAAGGGAAATTTGACAGTGAATTTTTTTTATGGAATCCATATGGTATCTATTGATCTGAGACCTTCCTCTAGTCCCTTAATGTCCTTGCCACATTTTCTCCCTGTTTTTCTTTTGCCCTACTCCATTTCCATGTCTAGAGCTAATTGTTCCCTTATTGATTTCTCTTTTCTCTCTAACTCTTTTTCAAACTACCTCCCGTTATTGGAATGTAGAGTAAAGATGCTGGTATCAGGACTTTGGTTATGTTGGATGAACAAGGAGGTAAGTTCATTTTTCTTCAGTAAGTGATTTATTCCTTCAATGAAGAACGTTAATTATTATTTATATATAAAGATATGGTTAGTTTAACTATTAAAGTTTATGTATATATATTTGAGTGCCTCAGAGGACTCCAGATCCTTCATTGTCTTGCCTTCTTTATTCAGTTGAATAGCCTGGTTAAAACAAATACATATTGTCATCTTTTTCATATTTGATTTATTAATACACCATTGGGAGATATTCAGTGGGGCTCCACTGAATCTTTTTAACAATCTTTTAACATTTTTTAATAATAACTTTTAGCTAAAATTGTCAATATTATTTTAATATAACATGAAATCCCCTACCATCTTACCTTTCCCGTTGAAGTAGCTCACATAATCTTTGTAGCACAGTATATCATGTTATAAAATATTATCCACATCCTTCTGTCATACCAATTCAGTCCTTAGAAAATCTGATTAAAAACTGACTATGATACCTTTAAACAAATAGGAAACTATTTATGAATGCCACATACTTAATCTTAATAGCATATAGACAAATAAAAAACTAGATACAACATTTTAAAATGAATCTTGTAAAATATTCTGTCACATTTTTATCACAGTAATCTTTATTGAAATCATTTTACTTTAAGTCAAGTCACAAATATTAGCATTGTTACCCATTGAACATGGTGGTGCCATAATTACAAAATGGGAAGGGGAACACTGAAATTCTGAAACTCCTATCTTCTTTCCACTGATTTTCAGACTCAACTCACCCACTCATACAATTATGTTTTAAGGAGCTACAGCCACAAGCTTGTTATGAGAGAAAATGCCACCAAGGAAACAGAACTATAGGCTTTATTTTCTCCTAGTTTCATATACTGGATTCAGATCCATATTAAATGGATTAATGAAGTATCTTAATAATATTTTAAATTCAAGCATTAGGAAATTATTCAGGTATCTACATGATTTCTAAAAACCAGGCCAAAATATCTTCATCAGATTTCACTTAGTCCCACAAGGTGGTCTGATGAGTTTTCTTGGTGAAGTGCCTCTCAAAGGCTACTTCTCATCTCAAATACTCGTGGGAACAGTTTCCCAATCTTTGGAAACAAAAGAACATAAATCCATGAAAAAAAAATCAAGATACATGTAATTAAAATGGAACTGAGCAGCATGTTCAATAAGAATATATGTGAAGGATTGATTTTAACCATTTTCTTCCCATGAAGATCTAAAAAGATGAGACGAAAATTCCATCCAAATGCAAGAACATAGTCCATGAATGATTTCCTAAAGCATGTTATACTCTATAACATACTTCCATGCTTCTGGTATCATTAATTTTATCAAGGTTGGTATTCCTTCTACCAATGCTGTTTGTGATACCTTTATTCTAGTTAATTTTTAGATACTGGAGCTAATCTAGTGACAAATACCCTACTCATTTACCTAAATTAACATTGGGACAAGAGGCACGAAGTCCATCACCTGGCTCATAGCACAGTGACTGGCATATCGTAGGTGCTTAATAAATGCATGTTAAATTGTCACTGGATTGTCACATGCTCAAGATCTTTCCAGAGTGGCAGAACCTAGAAAAAAGCATGTGCTCCATTCTTGCCTTTCAAGAACTCAGGATCACTTTCATGCCATCACAGCAGCACAAAAGATATACATTAATGTATATACTTGTAAGTACATACAACACAATTTAATAAGCACCTTCAAGACAATAATGTTTCCTATTTTTTACCATTAACCTAAGAAATATCCATTTTGGCACACAATAGTAAGCATAAGATTCTGACATTAGATCCATGTTTAAACTGATATATAATTAGCAGATTGCTGCAGACAAGAAGTAAACATCACAAAAGCCTCCTAGAAGTCATACTGGCCAGGCCGTAAGTGAGTCAATTCATTTTTATTGTAATGATGGGTTAGGCTTACTTTGAAATGATAAACCAGCAGAAGGGACAATTGCATGGGATGATTTTGTAATTACTGTGACATGTTAAATGTATTTTAATTATGCTTTTGCCATCTTCAGAACTTCTAGTTTAGACATGTAACTGCTTCAAAATGTTTCTGTAATTTTTTATTTTATAATTGCAGCATCTATGCATGGGAAATATATTTGAATATATGGCATTATTAACTATTTCTATATAGAGGCAGGAGCAGACTGGTTTAAGGAAGCCCTAAAACCATCATTCTGGGTCAGACTGATCAAAATAGTCCAGATACGGGGCAACACAAGTCTGAGACCTCACCATGGAATTTCAGTTTCTCCAACTAACTTGTCTTTGGAGCAGAGTCCATGAAATTGATCTTGTGAAATTGCTATAATAATGCAATGGTTATTTAACCTCTCCAGTCCCAGACTTCTTTTCACTTTCTTTCGCTGTTTCATAATTGTTTGCTTTGATGTCACAGACAATAGTTGCCAGAAACCATTCTCCCAACAAATACCAAGATAAGCAATGAATGAAATGCTGTTTTGGCATCATCAAGCCAAAAGTTTTGTGATCATACCTGTCAAGTGAAGTGGCAGTATAGAGTACTGACTTAATGACTTAAAAGAGCTGTGGGGGAGGGAGGGAAGGGATTTTTCCTTTAGCTGAAGCCCATTTAACACAATTAGAGTCTCTTTACTGGCCTTTGTCTATGACAAGCTTCATCAAATGAGAAATGGAGTAGTCCAAGCTTCAGTTCTAGGCTCCTTAGCCAAAGGTTCTCACTGTTCTAGTCTTCCCTGAATGAAAACTTTCACTATCCATCCTGAAGATTCTCAAGCATTTTAGGGCATTCAGAGGCCTAGAGCCCTGTTATTTTATCAAATCTCCCAAAAGAGGAGGGATATTAGAAAAACTAGGACATTCATATATCATTCCATATGCCTTATCCAAAGGGAATAAGCAGCAAAAACATCAAATGATCTCTTTGGCCATTAAAAAACATGCACTGCATGGCTACAGATGGCCATTAGTAGGGTTCCTGGTTCATACTTCATAAAACATTATTGTTCTTTATTAAAGGGAACATCTAAAAGCACAATTCTCATGTATTTTAACCTAATTAAAATCAACTATATCCGCTCTTTGGATGGGCACAAATTTTTCATTTTAGAAGCCCTGTTGATTGGAAGGGGGGAGGGCATAAAAAATATTAAATTTGAGCCAAGTCCTATACAGGAAGCTGAAGGAGAGAGATAGTTTGAAAAATAAGGAAAATGAGGAGATGGTGCAAGATTTGCTTGATTATCCAAGACACTGAATTCCTTACCTAAGGTAGTTGTGAAAAAATATATGCTATACCGACCAGAATTACACTCAATTGAACAATTGTATTCTTTAGAAAACAGTGGCAACTGTTTTCTTGCCACTATGTGGTGAATGTTGCACGCACCATTTCCATTTGGATATACCATTGGTTTTGCAGACAGTTCAGAAAGTATGCACAGTAGCTAGATATATAATTAAAGTCAAATGGCCTTGAGGAATCTCATTCAATCAATCACCAAATATCTATCAAGTACTTACTATGTGCCAATTACTATGCTATCTGGGGATGCAAATACCAAGAATTAAGCCATCCGTAGCCTTAAGACACATTAGAAAGAGAACTCTCGTTCTTATATTCCTTTAAAAAAAAAAAAGAAAGAAAGAAAAAGAAAGATACTATCTCTCAGGGAAACAAACCACTGAAAGGACTTTTTCTTCTGTAAGCTGGAAGATTCCATTGGAAAGCCAAGAGATGGGAAAAGGTATAGTTGAAAGGTCTGACTCCCCTTAGAAGGTACTACTCCTCATTTGAGAAGATAAGGTTGACGCTAGCTCACATGTCTCTTTGAGTAATGAGGGAGGTATCTCCCAGAGCTTGGCTTCGTTAATGGGATATTCTGTCGTGTACAAAAGAAGAACCAGTTGAGAATTTCTTTGAAATATTTTTACATGTATTAGCATTTTATGAACTTTATATGATTTGAATCTCAAAAAAAACATGAAATAGATACTACAGGTATTATTAACCCCATTTTACAGATGAGAAAATGAGCCTCCAAGATATTAAATGACTTGTTCATAATCATACGACTAGTATCAGAAGTAGTATTTGGATGAAGGGCTTCCTGCATCTATCCACTATACCATACCGCCAATCTTAGAGGCAGACACCAATCAATGAGCAAACATTTATTAAACCCAACATTGTGTGAGGTGCTGGGGATACACATATAAAGAATTAAACAGTTTTTGCCCCTGAGGAGCTTACAATCTAAGGAGAGGAGATAAAGTGCATATATAGGCATAGCCAAAAATGAATACAAGATAATCTTGCGGGGTGAAAAAGCACTAGCAGGTGGGGGGAAAGAGAGAAATCAGTAAAGGCTCCATTAATAAAGTGAAACTTGAGCAGAACCTTGAACAATAATATACTTCAAAAACAAATAAAAAACATTGTGGATTATTCATGCCATACCTGTTTTTTAGTAGTTCAGATAACAGAGCTGACGTAATGAAATATGAAGATATTTATAATTCAATACAAAGATACATTTAACAAATACTCAGCTTTACACAAAACTTTTCCAAAACAGTTTTTATAAAATAGCCTTTAAATCTTTAGTCAGTAGAGGTATGCCTCACTTTATACTCCTGAAAGGTTTTCTGAAAATAGGGTTGTTTCAAAAAAATAAAAGAAAATAAATTTAATGGTAATGACTCACATTTCAACTCAGAAGTTATTGTTCATTTTAATTTTGCTCTTGAATTGATGGTGGTTACTCACATTTTCACTTTAAGGTTCTCTGCTTCCTCTCTCTCATTTAAACCATTCATCTTAAACAAACATTTAAAGGCACTGCTGGGTAGGAGTTCATTATTGAAAGACCTGCAGGGAACATTTTTCTTAATTGAAGAATTTATTTGTAATGCAAACAACTGATGTCTGATTTATCCAATTCCTAAATTAAGATAGAGAATTTTCTTAAAGTGGTTTATAGCTGTTCCACACAAAAAGTGTACTAGGATTTGATTCAACTTGAGAAGTACTTATTGAATGCTTCCTGGACACACAGGATTGTAGACAAGAATGGAACTGTCCCTGGCTTCAAAGAGCTTACCTTCTGTTATAGAATTAACATTGCATCATTAACTACTTCTATTAGCACTCTTCCTGGGATACCTATAGAAAATCCAAAATAATACGCTTTCACTGTTCAGATGAATAAAAAATTTGACAAAGATTCCTGAGAAGGAGAATTCTGTTATTCATCTTAAAATCCATCTGTTAATTAGGTATTAAAATTCCTAAATCATAACAAAACCAGAAAGAATAGAATTCACCTTTCCAAAGCTCCAATCTCTACTTTGGTTTCAGGGGTCAATCCAGTTGAATTATTAAGTTGGTGGCTGCCATATTATAATTTCCCTTGAAATGTTTTTCAATTATTATTTATGGCCTTAGGCTTTCAATGTGTTTGTTTATTCATTTTATTTTAATCATGCCTATTACTCAAAGTCCTATGCATGCATGCATGAAAAGGTAAATGAAAGGAAGCAATAGAACATAATTAGGTTTTGCAATTAGAAAACTAGAAGATTAAATGCTATTCTCTTTTAATCATCTTTAAAATGATCTCAAAATCCTTCCTGCATACCTGCTGTTGCCTCATTTTGGCAGTATAGTTTTAATTTATGTTGCCTTGGTGATTTTTTTTAATCTTAGAAAATGAGAACTGAGGTTCTTCTTATGGCAGTCAATCCCTAACATAGAGAGAGTATGTTAACTTTGCCTGCAGTAAAGAAAGTATGCAACGATTCACAGTTCGTTCCAAATATATCAGTGTTTTCATTCATTCTCACCACATTCCCTGGGGTAGGTATCCAGTTGCCTCCATTTTAGAGATGGGGAAACCAAAAGGCTGAGGAATTATATGGCCTCCAAACATCTCACATCAAGTAAGTAATGAAACCAGATTGGAATCCAAATGTTTTGGCTCCTAAAACCCCACTAATATTGCCCTCCCCCTCCGTACTGCTTCTATAAATTAAGCTAAGTGTTCTCACCCAAAGATTGTGCCACAGAGACACATACTCAACTGTTAGGTCAACCAGAAGGTTGGTGGAAAAAAGGTGCCGAAAAGGGGAGAGCTAAGAGTCAATTATCATTGCAGTCTTATCCCCCAAGCAAGTTAGTTCTATTATTTTACCATTGCCTGGCTGAAAGCGGTCATCATAATAATGCATTTTTTAAAAAAGACATCAGTATTTCGACAAATTTTCTCTAATAACTGTTCAAGTTATAAATAATAATATAAAGAGTAATGCCTTATCTCTCTTTCTCTTGGGTGTCACTAATATTTGAGTAAATGAATGCACTGCCCTGTTTTTTAGGCATTCTGAATCAAACAGGCCTGCCTAATGCCATCCCATCGTGTTTGAATTAAGATCTATTATAAACATCATTTTTGGTTTTTTCCTTCACTCCACATCAGCACAGGGCATCTTCAGCACTCAGCCTGCATACGTCCTGCCAGCAATGCATCCATTCAGACAATGCATTGTCAATTTCTTTCTCTCTCTTTCTCTCTCTCTCAAATTCCGTTCTGCATAGTCATTACTCATGTTCTGTTGGAGATCCAAAAAAAAAAATTCATTCCACCCTGTCATCCCTTTGTCCTGACCAGAACAACTCGATCGTGTTGAAGAAGGCATGAACCATATCAACCAAGACATGAAGGAGGCCGAGAAAAATTTAAAAGATTTAGGGAAATGCTGTGGCCTTTTCATATGTCCTTGTAACAAGTAGGTACTGGGTACCGGCTCTGCTCTGTGGTGTCCAGTTTTCTTTTTCTTTTTTCTGTCAAAGTGAATGTCTGAAGTTTTGTCTTTTTTTTCTTTGTCCTTTTTCATCCGCTTCATTCTGTGGGGATAAAATACTTGTGTTTAATCAGAACAACTGGAACGCATCGAGGAGGGAATGGACCAAATCAATAAGGACATGAAAGAAGCAGAAAAGAATTTGACGGACCTAGGAAAATTCTGTGGGCTTTGTGTGTGTCCCTGTAACAAGTAGGTGCTGCCTGCCTGCCTGAAGCTTTGAGCCCCAAGGCCCATCTCCGAGCCTTGTCAAGCTCATCCCTGCTGGGCACTTGGGCAGGATGAGCATGTAGCATGCAGAAGAGATCAGTACGGGTTCCAATGCATTCATCTCATAGTGTAGACAATTCCATGGGAGTTATTGTAGATGCATCCAAAAAAATCAGGCATACTGCAGTGAAAGCTTCACTGTCCACACCTCTTCTTGGTAAACGTTTCAACATTTTCCAAAAAGTGTACCCCAGTACAGAGCCCTTTCCAAAGAGGCTGTCAGGTAACAGGACTGTCTTTCCCACATCACTTACCCCAGCCCTAGAAACTGAAATTTTACGACCAGAAAAAGCTAGGAGGAAGTTGAAGAGATAAGAAACATGGAAGCCAGGGACCAGTTCTCAAAAGTAAATGGCAGGTAATTTGGCCCCACTATTTGATAATACAAGGTTGAGAGTGTTCTATTATTAGCTCTCTTTTTCCATTTCTGGACAGATTTCAATACCTTTGAAAGACATGACTCGGATTGAGATTATAGAGATCCAGAGTAGGAGCACTTATCAATCCTTTAAGGAGTGACCAGGCTTTACCCAAATTGATTGTGTCCCTCTTAAAATTCTTCCTCATTAGATACCCAGTACACTGGCTGAAATGTTGAAATGTGTAGATTTTGCATGCACGGCATCACAAAACATGAAATGGTTCTCAAGATTCTTCAAAGCTTGTTTTGAGTGCAGTAGAAAATGTGACATGTGGTTGTAACAGTTTGCAACACAGGAAATACAATGAGTAGTGTAGGTTTCTCGAAGACAATCTCATCTGCCAGGGAGATCAAATGCATGAAATGATTGTCAAACATGCATTTGGAAATTAAGCCAGCACTAAGGTTTCCCCTTACCCCTCCCAACTCCCTATTTTTATAAATCCTTTTTATCCTAAAGCTTCATAATCCTCCCCCTTTTAAAATGATAGTTGATTTGCTTTCTATCCAATCATATAATCATCACATCCTTTAAAGTTAAAACTTTCAGCCCGATTAAAAATGCCCCATTTCTGTTTGGGAGGGGAAGAGGATCACATATTGATATATTCAGATGAAACCTCTTGCTTTTAGAGCATGATCTACAATGAAATCTGATTAACTGGAATTTATCTAACTGCAGCCATCAAAATAAATCACAAATTTTCCTGTCTTCCAACTTGAAGAGAAAGAAACAAATATCCAACTTTTACATGGTCCCTACCTTAAAAAAAAAATCTTTCAGGCTAAGGTCCTTGAGTAAGTATACATTCTCTTATACTTCCTACATCCACAATAACTATACAGTGAGAATTTCTCTTGGCATTGAAAACCCAGAGATACACAGAGCAAATTCCTCAACCACCAACAAAAGCTTTTGTGTTCATTAATCAGAACTCATTCACCTAGGCAGGCAACCTAATGAATTTAGCATAGATTCTTAACTGGAAAGGAAATGAACAAATGAGTTTCTCCTTCCACTTAACTAACCAGGAAATTTGGTTACCCAGACCACTCAATTCCTTCAAAATTCCAGTTAATCAGGGTCTTATTGTAGATCATTTTCAGTAGCAATTTCCCCCAAAGACTTCAAGAGTTGACTTCATAAAGAATTTCCACAAATGGCTTTCTTCCTCCTCAAAAGTGTCCCTAGGGAGGTCTGAGGAAATCCCTACTGAAAAGAGCACCTGTGTGATGTTAAAATGCCCCTTCCTGATTTCATTTGTTAGTAAGCAATAATTAGACCATTCACAAGAGGCCCAAATTAAACCGTAAAGCTGGACTTAAATGTCCCCCACCATTTGTAGATGAAGCTTTGAAAACCATGTGTCACAATTCAGTGTGTGATAGTGCACCTGGAATTCAGAGGGCATCTTCCTGTCATAGCATGTTTTTGAGGACTCGAGTTAATGCCTATCAATAAGTGTGAATGTATGTGCAGCATTTTGGGTTAGCAGTAGTTTGCCTTCTTTTAGAAACGCATTCTACCCCACCTTACCCCACCCCACCCCACCCCACCCCACCCCACCTCCAAGTTGCCAAAGATGGTGTACAAAATATCTTACATAGCAGAAAACATTGCAAAGTCCTTGGGACTTCACACAATCTGACACAGGCAGGGGGTTCACAGTACAACAGACCCCGAGGCAAGTTGCTAAGTTCTCCTAAACACATTATTCTTTTCCTTCTTTTTTTATTTGACATTGTCACATTGCATGAAAGCAATTAACCTTTTCCTACAGTAAATTCAGACAGCTGTGAGAATTATGGAATTGCACATATCTAACTAAACATGGGTGAAAGGAGTCACTGATGTGTTATTGGAGTAGTTTTCCAATTTGTCTCCAAAGGTGCTCTGTTCCCAAGATGGAAATATCAGGGCCACTTCTATGCGTAACTGTAGCATTTTCATGAAGGGAAAAGGTGTTCTCATTGAAAACAATCCTATCCAATTCAACAATCATTGATTAAGCACCTATTATGTGTAAGACAATATAGCCTCCTATGTGGGAGTGTGATTCCTATATTCTGGAATCAACCAAAGGTAGTCCCTACTGCTGTTATTCCAAAAAGCTCATGGTTTCTTCTATGCAAAGAACTTTAAAAACATCTTTGATTGCTTTAGTTACAAGACACCCCACCCCCAAAATATGCTGCACATGTGTCTATGAGCCCTGCAGGTATGCCTGGATTTTAAATTTCTCTCCAAGGCAGCTCAGTGAAAAATGGCTCCTTCAGGCCAGTCACTGCCCACAGAATAGTTGGAAGTACCAGGGCTTAAGCACTCTCCACCCTAGCCCCCAGTCCAAAGAAGAGGACATTTGGCCTGCGTTTCGCTCTTTGGGAAGGCTTATTACTACTGGTGCATTTCGGGAATGGTCAACTACGGGAGCAGTTCGTGCTTAGTGAGAATGCTTCACTTTCTATTCATGCCTGTAGCTGGTGCATGAAGAAGATGTAGAGGACTTTCCCTTTCTGATGCTAGATTGCTTGTATTTTTTCTTTTTCTCCTGCGCTCATTTCACTATGCCTCTTTTACTTTTTGTCTCTGTGGACAAAGGTTTGTACATCAACTCTCGATGTATGGTTACTGTATTGAAGTACCGATATATTATCCTAGAAAACCATTGAAATTGTCCTAAGTAGAACTCTAAAGGCCATCGCCCCAGCCAGCCTCCAATGCTGTGTCCTTTATGCTTCATTGGAAATGTCAGTGGCTTACGTGTCCCTGATGCCACACATACATGTGGAAAACAGGGAATCTCTGTACGATGCTGTGTTAAAACTTCGCCAAATCTGTTTTGCTCGATAATAGTATGTTGCTGTGATGTGATGTACACACTATACTTGGCAGTCTTGTTCCATGTCTGTCTGCCAGTATGTTTTGTGTGTGTGTTTTGTGTCTCAAAATATAACCGTGTCACTGAAATAAAAGTGAATGTCCTCCAGCTACCTTTATGCTTCTGTCAAATCCAACCAGCTAATCCAAAAACTTCCCTTTTGGGCAATGTTACAGACTTGACAACTGCAATTGAATCCATTGGAATTGAGTCATTGAGTAGTCTGGTCATGGTGGCAAGCCAAATATTTGAGTCAGGTTTATGATATATCGGTATACTCTTAATGCCCCTACTGGAAACTCATTTGCTTGGTTCAGTTCTTAGCTTGAAGAAATAGATTGTAGCTCAACAGCTCCTCCCCAGTGCACTGTTACTCACCCTCTTTTTTGCATAGGCTTAAGTCAAGTGATGCTTACAAAAAAGCCTGGGGCAATAATCAAGATGGAGTTGTTGCCAGCCAACCTGCTCGTGTGGTGGATGAACGAGAGCAGATGGCCATCAGTGGTGGTTTTATCCGCAGGTGAGCTTTGTTGGGTTAGAAAGAGGTGCCATGTTGCCAGGAGATGCCATGCCCTCACCCTCTGTTCCAAATGTATTTTCATGAATTTTATGTGATGTTTAAGTGGAATCCAGAGAATGCCAAAAAGATTGTGGCTTGGCTTCCTATCAACTAACCTTCTCTTTTAGTTCAGGTAAGCAAACACTGACTACAGTGTCTATAAACAGCAACAGGTATAGATACGTGGAGATGCTGAGACACTGAGTTTACAAAGGCAGTCACCAACAGCTGGCCCTAAGACAAGCCTATACAGAACTCGGCTGTTTGGAGACTGAAGGACCTGGACTAATAATAAGTAAATATTCTTCAGGTAATGAACTCATCCCTTTTTACATGATGTTACACAAGGATATTCAACAGGTACTTAGGTTTGCTACTGTACAAATATCAATGGCCAGGCCACTATTAGCTCTTACAAACCAACTCAGCTCAACATTCCCCTAAGTGTGCAAAATGTGCAAAAATGTGCAAAGTGTGCAAAAAATAGATCGTATTTCTTCATGTCTAGAGGAAATCTTTCCAGTTACTCCTTAAGAAACCAGACGTAATAGTCACCATGGTTAATGACTTCTCCTCAAACAACATGGGATAACTTCATGCTACGGTTTTAGGGTTTGGTTTTGGCAGAGCTTGTTGAACTAAGTATAACTGAGCACTTTCTACACTCAAATAATCCATTAGGAATGGTAATTAGCACTGCACAGAAAGTGTTAAGGTGGCCACCTCCAAAAGGAATCTTCCTGCTTTATTTGTGATAGATGCCTATGTACAAACACATGCTCTAAGTAATTGCAACTACTAAATCGTTGAAATAGCCTGGTTATGCTGTGAAGATTTTTACTAACCAGGGAATTCTGAAGCAGGTATAATTTTATTCCACAAATTGAAATATTTATCTTTCTAAGACTAAAAAAGCAAAAAGATAAGCAAGATCTTCATGTTGATCTGAACATCTTTTCTCTCCACTCCCTACCCACCCAACAGATACACAAATGCATGCAAATGTATGTGCACATGCACACACACACACAAACACACGCACACACACACACACATTGTCTGAGTGGTTTTCCCTCCATAATAACTCATCCTCAGACCATCTAAAGAGATCATGGCATTTAAATACAAGCAAATTTAACTTGCTTTATGCAAATAAATACTCCCACCAATATTCCTCTTAAGGAAAGGCCTCTAATTATTATGACTTTTCCCATTCCTTTCCATCCTAAGTGAAAAAGAATCACAGGGAAGGGATTCTTTAACTTAACTCAATGGGTTTAGTTTCTGGAGTATGGCTATAGCTAACGAACACATAGGAAAAGAAATATAGAGTTATTATCCTTCAGTAGGATCTTTCTAATTGCAGATGAATTTTCTTACTAACATGATTAAACTCTGCAAGTAGAAAAGACCATTATCCTATGAAAGAGGAAGCATGAGATAGCTGATGGTGCTCATACAAAAAAGATTCATCCACTTTAAAATGTCATCAAAAAAAAGAAAAATGTTTAAGGATCCAGAGATGAAACTGCCACAGTACAATGCTTTGATTATTTTCTAATAAATTAGGGTTAAATTCCCCTTCCCCCCATATTGAATAGAGGTCTTCCAAAGCAGAGATACCCAGTGGCTTACAGTAATTTTTCAGATAAACTCTGAGTCCTAGGTATCCAGAATATTTCCATTCTGGTTTCCTCAAAAGAATTGTTTCTTTGGTTACAGGGTAACAAATGATGCCCGAGAAAATGAAATGGATGAAAACCTGGAGCAGGTGAGCGGCATCATTGGAAATCTTCGTCATATGGCCCTGGACATGGGTAACGAGATTGACACACAAAATCGCCAGATTGACAGGATCATGGAGAAGGTAAGGAGAATAGAGATATCTGTGGTTTCTAATAAGTATTGCCACTTTTCCACTTTAGGTCTAACTGTTAAAATGGGGGGGCCTCACTGTTAAAATGGGGGGGGCCCTCAATACTAGAAGTGGAGAAAGAAGTAATAAGTCTGATCTTTGGGAATTTTGCAACAGAGGACCAGCTCTCTGCTTCCTAGTTTCTCTAGAATTGTAGTCACGTTTTTTACCAGCACCGATGACTGTCTGCAGTAAAATTTTTTCTCTTGTAGTTCCCTCTAAAAATTGAGTATAATCTCTTGAAATTTCCAAGGAAATAACTAGTTTGTAGGCTTACTTCCAATTAAATGATAATCTCATCTATTAGAATCTTGTGATATGTCTCTATTATGTAAGATATTGAAGTTCTTATGTCTCTCTGATTTTTAAAAAATGATTATCCAGCTTAGATACAGAGAGAAATCTGATTTTTAAATCTTTTGACTCATAGGACTAAATTTTCATTTTTGTAGTACCCAGAAAACTGCTGCTGACATCAAAAAGGAACTATGAGAGAAAAACAAATAAAACAAAGCTTTATTTTGGTCTATTCTGTACTATATGCTCTGTGTTTTAAACAGAAAATCTTCTTATGTGGAAAGGTGTTTGATAAATGCTGTGCCAAATAAAATTAGATGTTGACTGATAAGAAAACAAAACAAAACACTGGCTATTCAGTTCTCCCATTGTTAAAAAAAATGTATACCAAATTGTTAATGTATAGTGCCTATAATTGAGGGACTTTAAAATGTAAAATAAGCATTTTATAAGTAGGAATGTCAGATCTATTCTAATACTTTGAACTCAGCATAGAATAGTTACCCTTAAAAGTCAACTTACATCATAATTATGCCTTCATGCACTTCTATTTTTCTGTGTTATCAGTCATTCATTCAAATGGCAAGATGGTATGGTGAATAGAATACTAGCCTTGTGACCAGGAGGATGTGGGTTCAAATCCCACCTCTGACACATTTTAATGTGAACATGGAAAAATCACATAAATTCTCTGAGCAACAGTTTCCTAATCTATAATATAAAGATAATGATACCTATACTATCTACCATTACAGGGTTGTTATGAGACTCAAATGAAATGATATATGTCTTTTTACCCTTCAATACTCCAATAACTCTGTGTTTTCCTCAGTGTGGGTATGATGGAGATTACCATCCATCCATACTTGCTCATTTAGTGTTAACCCTTATCCATGTCTTCTCAGAATCTATGAAAAAAAGTTCCCCCAAATTACATGAGACACTTTTCATGTTCTTCTGGCATCTTGAGGACATCAGTGAAGCATTTTAGCTCTCTACTATTTATCCATTATTCTTTCTATATCACTAGCCCATCATCTTCTTGGCCAAAGTGCTGTACAAATATATGTTAACAACAATCCTGTGGTGTGGTTTGGGCAGGTATTATTATCCCTATATTACAGATGAGGAAACTACAATAAGTTAAGTGAAAGTAAAATAATGTGCTCATCAGGCAGCTAGGTGGCACAGTGGATAGAATTCTGGAGTCAGGAAGTCCCATCTTACTGAGTACAAATACAGCTTCAGACACTTACTAGCGATGTGATCCTGGGCAAGTCACTTAACCCTGTTTGCCTCAGTTTCTTCATTTGTAGAATGAGCTAGAGAAGAACATGGCAAACCGTTCCAATAATCTGTGACAAGAAAGCCGCAAATGGGGTCACAGAGAGTTGGACAAGACTGAAATGACTAAATAACTACAAAATGGAAAGTGACTTGCTCAAGGTCACATAGCTAGTAAGAGGCAGAGCTAGGATTTGAATTCCAGGCTTCTGGTTTCCATACTATTGCCACTTTTATCATATTGTGCTGCCTCATTAATAGAGGGAAAATACCTGTGTAGCATTACAGCTTTCATATTTTTGTGTCTCATTGGTCATGCAGTTTTCTACTTTTGTTTGAAAAAAATTAATAATTTTTTTATTATGTTATTTTTAAAAATTAATGATAAAATCACAAAAGATAACTAATTCCAAACTGACTTCATACTTTTACCAAGCTCTAGGAACACAAAGGCTTCCAATGAGGTTTCATTTCCCACATGCCTCAGGCAGATTGTATTGCATAAACAACACTGAACTCTTAAGGGACTATTCAGAAATAGGAATAGGGAAAGAGACTGGACCAGTGGTTTTGCTATTACAGGGAATTCCTGGGTGAGAAAATCCCTTCTACCAATGCAAACTACCACCTTCCTGGCACTTTATAGTTTAGAGAGCTGCCTAAAAATTTGAATGCTTAAATGACTTAGCTTTGGTCACACAACTAGTATGTGCCAAGGGGTGGGACTTGAATCTATGTTTTCTTCCGAGTTTCAAAACCAGTTCTCTCTCCACTGTGCCATGCTGCCTCCTCTATTCAGGGATAACATATTTAAATTCATATTTCATTCAATGGAGTCTCTTATGCAGGAAGCCACATTTCTCTCCCTCTCTTTTACTTCTGATACAGATAATGGGCATGAATGGATTCCCAACATGCTTTTAGAGGGAAGGGAAGAAATCTTTAATGTCATTAGGTTTTTTTCAACATTTCCACCCCCAGGTCATGTCCCTATTCTCAACACTAATCCTGATTACATCCAGTCATTCATAATATATTTCCCTGACATCAGTTTTGTGCGATCATTCAATATGACAGTTTGCAGACTATCTGTGTGGACTGTCATAAAATTACCTTATATCGCAGTTCTAAAACTTTGCTTTATCTTTAAATTTTTTTAAATTAATATTTTATGGAAAAAAAGATGAGCCCTTTCTGAAAGATCTCCTCCGAGGCAGGTCTTCATCTGTATTAGAATCAGTACAGGGCATTTCTTTTTTATCATAGACTTATCTAAGGGGGTAAGGTTCTTGTTCTGGAATTTGTCCTTTTCTTTTGACTCTCTTTGCCTTCTACCATGACAATCTTATCCAGTCCCATGACCACCTGTGTCTTACGAGAGAAATCCTATAGAGTTGTCTGAGGCACCTGGAGGTTAAGCAACTTTCCCAGGGTCCCAGAGCTAGAAAGAGGTAAAGGCAAGATTTGAACCCAGGTCTTTGTGACTCCAAGCCTAGCAAGCCATCCACTACTCCCCTCTTCCAACATTGCCTATTTAATGACATACACTTATAGAATGGTAAAACTGGGGGACAATATGGTGGTTAGCTGGCATCATTTTAGGGTCAATAGAAGGGAAGTGATTTCTCCAAGGTCACATGATGAATTACTGGCAAAGTTATGACCAGAACTCTCTTAATCTAATACTGATTTGACTCCACCATAGGATCTGTAACTTGACCCTTCTCCCATTCTCGAGACCTACATTCCAAAATACTATTGGATATCAACCTGGATATCCTATTGGTACTTGGAAGAAAATGTGTTTAACAGCTTCCTCAAAAAACAATTCTTCATCCTGACATCCCTATTTCTGCTAATGACAGTACTATTCTGTTCCCAAGAACAGATATCCTGGTGTCATTTTTTACTTCCTCCCCTACCTCACATCTAAATTATCAACTCATTGATTCAACCTCTGAAAATTTTTCTCTTAATAATTTCCCTGCCACCACTTTACCACTTGATGGTCTATATGTTTATAAATGCCTCAACTTATCTCCAGGACTCTAGTCTCTAGATCTTTTAATTGATTCTACACATTTCTATCAGAATAATATACTGAAATACAGAATTTATAATGGAAAACAAGTAAAAAAAAAACACTTAGTCTCTCATTTCATGTTCTTTAATTCTCTCCCAAACTACTTTTTGAAGTCTTATCACATACTATTCTCCATTCAGCCAACATTTGAGTCAAGGTAGACTACTTACTATTCCCCCAAAATTTTATTGTCTGCCTCATAATTTCACACTGACCTGAGCCTGCAGTCTTCTTTCTATCAAAGGTCTCATTTCCTCCACTGGGATCAGTCTCTCAAGAAGGAAGTCTTTAGGATGAGAGAGAATCACGAAGTGGGAATTAACCAACATTACCATTTTACAGATGAGGAAATTGAAACCCTGAATAGAAAAACTACAGGAAAAATTTCAAATAAAAATAATGGCCTCTGTCTGGTGATAAAAATATATATAGACAGGGTCAAGTAACTTCAGAAAAATGCAGTTAATAAATCATTAATATTTTACTTTAGAATAAATATTATAATTTTTAATATGTGTACATGTGTTTATATATCTATATCTATCTCTTTCTATATGTATGTATATATCTATATCTAGCTAAATACACACATACATATGTCTATATGTATATGTATGCATATATTTTGATATAAAGTCTAAAAGTTCTAGGAATTAATAACACTTCAAATTAAAAGAAGTGATACTGAGGATAGAACCCATAGGGGTGGGAAAACACTTCACATTGAATATTGTTGATTAGAAAGTGGTCTTTCCTCACCTTACCTGATCAATTGCTTCCTCTCCATTGAAAACTGGGAATGAATACTGTCAACCAAGTAAATTCTAGAGTGAATTCTTTTCTGGAACTGGTTGGAATAAATTGCCTCTGAGGTCTCTTCCAACTACGAAATTCCATGTGTGTAGAGTTAGTGTAGAGCAAATAAAAACATCAGCTAGGAAGGAAGATTTGTCACATTTAAACATTATTCAACTTCATTGAGCAGCTAGGTGGCATAGTAGATAGAGCACTCATCTTCCTGAGTTTAAATCCAGCCACTATGTGATCCTGGCCAAGTCACTTAATCTCATTTACCTCAGTATCATCATCTGTAAAATGAGATGGAGAAGGAAATGGCAAACCATTCCAGTATCTTTGCCCAGAAAACCCCATCTGGGGTCACAAAGAGTCAGACATGACTGAAAAACAACTGGACAAACTTTATTTCGGATATCAAGTTAATAGAACTGTATTCTTGAAGTAAACGCCTGAGGAGTATCAAAGATCCTTAAAACAACTCAAAGAATTGAAATGTTGATTTGCTACCTATATTTGAGTCAAAAAGAGAAAAATGTCTGAATAATTTGTGATTCCTCGAAAAGAAAGAAAGAAAGAAAAACCAATCCAAAGTGGTTATCCCTGATTACTACATTGTTGTTAATGACACCTCTTCCCCCTTTCTCTTTCTTCCAGGCTGATTCTAACAAAACCAGGATTGATGAAGCCAACCAACGTGCAACAAAGATGCTGGGCAGTGGTTAAATGCCAACAAATGTGTTTTTGTCTCCATGCTGTCAAGGAAGACAGCATTGTCATGCTTTTCTCATGGTATTTCCCTACTAGGTTTGCACACATGCACATATCAGTCCCCATTGTAATTGTTGTCCTGTGTCGTCTGTCCTTTTTCTTTACTGGTTACCTCTCTTTCCCAAGATTGTATATAGTGATACCTTGATGGTTTTGGCTCACTATGATATGTTCTGTTTTATTTTTCTTCTCCTCAATGATGTTTGCTGAATGACAACAATGTAGGAATGCTTAATGTGCTGTTGAACCTTTAAATATGCAGTATTGTTCTCGTAAAACTGTGATTTTCCACAGAGCTACTGCCATGCACCTTCCTTCAGGTGTCATGCTCTTAAGCACTTAAAATTTGCTGTCCTTGGTTCTTCATGGCCGTCATCTGTCGTTATGATTTCATGATTAGACAAATGTGGAATTATATTAACAGGCATTGCACTAAAAGTGATGTGATTTATGCATTTATGCATGAGAAATAAATAGATTCTTAGGCTCCTACTTAAACAAGACCTTTCCACGGCAGTAGCACATTGACAACGAGAAACACACATACACAATAACACAAAAGCATGCTCAGTATTGAGACACTGTTGGGACTATGTTTTACCAGCAAGACTGCAATAGTGGCACTTCTTCTGTCAATAGAGTTGTTAGCCATAATCATTCTTTTTTAATTAAAAAAAAGATGGATTTGACACTCGCCATTTAATCATTGCCAGCAAAATAAGTGTTTGGCTGCAAATATGTCAAATGGGTGTAATATAGGGGTTATCTGCTGCTTTTGAAGACTATCTTTTGGAGGAAACGACTACACTATGAAACAGTGCAGAGGTGTAATTTTTATAAGGCTGTATCTTATTAGTCGCTATTCCCCATGTGGTTTGTTACTGGTACAGTTCTTTGTTGCTTATCTAGAGCTATGCACACCAAATCTCTGAAATGTTTAGTAGCTAATAAAGAAAAATTTAAAAATAATATAAATGAATGAAATATAGATAAACTGTGAGATAAATATCATTACAGCATGTAATATTAAATTCCTCTTGTCTCCTGTCAGTTTGTGACGTGATTGACATTTTGTAGCTAGTTGAAAATTATTAAAAATTATAGACCCCAGATTCTCTGTTCTGTCTTTCTTGGTTGACCTGTGCATCAAAGACACCTTATTTTCCATTCACAAGAGAGTGAGAAGAACAATTCGATACCCTTGCTTATGCTGAGTTAATGTATAGGAGATATGGGTGGTCTGTAGGGAAAAGGAAAATTTCCCTATTGGATGGGATTCAAGTGACAATTGATGAATCAAACTGAAGAGGGAAAGAGGGAGGGAATAAACATTTATATAGTGTCTACTATCTTCCAAATACTGTGCTAATGCTATTTTATTTTTTTTACAAATATTAGCTCATTTGATCCTCACAAAAACCTTGTAAAATAGGTACTATTATTATCTCCATTTTACAATTGAGGAAAATGAGGAAAACAGAGGTTAAGTGACTTACCCAGGGTTGTACAGATAGTAAGTATCTGGGGCAGGATTTGAATTCAGGTCTTCTTAACTCCAGGCCCAGTGCCACCATTGAGCCACCAGCAGAGATTTCTACAACCTGACTTTAAAATGATCTGTTTGTTGATAAAGTACAGACAATTCCTGCTTTACATAAATTTTCATTATGCATATTTGACTTTACATAAATCTGCATACCTACTTTAGCTTTACTATACAATACTGTGCTCTCACAAACTCTCTGCTCCTTCCCCTTGGCTTGTCACTCCACAGCTTCCCACCTCCCCACAAAAAAAAAGTTTAAAAACCCCTCCAAATGAAAGCAGAAGAACAAAGCAGGGAGAGACCACCACCACAGCCCCTGGATGGGGTCTTAGTTTCAGACCTTCAGCACCAAGGGAGAGAGATCTTGGTCCAGCTTCACTCATATACTTGCAGGATGTCCAGCCCCATGGCACATCTGACTTTCTCTCCAACTCTGGTGCTGTGTGACTGACTCTGGTCACTGAATATCCCCCATTCTCTAGTGTCTGAGTCTGCTTCCCCCAGTCCCAAATGTACTCTTTCTCTCATTCCAGTCAGGCCCCTACGTGGCTGGCCCAGCCCTGTGTGTTCCTTCTCCTGCTCTCACTTCTCTGTCCCTGGCCCCCAAATATCCTTGGAACTCTCTATATGGGCTCATGGCCCCCTTCCTAATTCCCTCAGTTCCCCACTTCTCCAGGCAAATTCATATTATATAAAGATCACTTTAGAAAGAGGTCTGCTGAATGGTTGATTCACTTACGTTAAGCAAGAATTGAGTGCATTGACTTAAGGAAGAAATGCAGCTCTCCATCCATGGAAGCCATTTAAATACATAATTTGCATTTTCATGCCATGCATGCTTCAACATGGATTCATATATGCCAAGGGTCAAATTATCCCCATTGATTCTCTCCCCACTAAAAGAAACCAAAGCCTATTGCAATTGTAAGGTCTTATAAGAAAACACCATAATGAGACTGTTAGTGTTATGCCCCACTGATAATATTACAAAGGAATTCACTATGCTAAGTTCCCTTTGGTCTGAAGGATTATTTATGCTCAGAAACTGTTGAGACTTGGACGAAAGTGGGTCTGAGAAATTATTTCTCATGATCTTTAAGTAGAATACTGAAAAAAATTCAAACTAGAGTAAGGAGACCCTGGCTAAGTCACTTCATCTGAGCTTGAGTTTTCTCATCTTAAAAATGAAGATAATAATACCCCTTGTGTCTAATTCAAAAGTGTTTGTGAGACATACATGAGAACTTCTGTATCAAAAGTGTTTTACCAACTTTAAAAGTGCTTTAAAAATGTCAACTATCATTATTTAAAAATAGGGACGTTACCACTGGTCTGGTCTTCAGAAGTCCCACATGAAAACACAGAAATGAATTAGCAGGACTTTAATGATTCCTTCCAGCTCCCTCTTCCTCTAATATTGTGCCAACAATCCCATCAATAGGAGACCACATCATGAGAATGCCTGGTTTGTCTTGCCAGATGCCTTAAACAAAGGACAGTCCACAGTAAAATAGTGAGGGAGAAACCCCAGATTTGTCATTCTCTGTTAACTGTCTGGGAGTCACCAAGAAGGAAAACCTGACCAAATAGAATTTTAAGGGACAATTTGCCCATTTTATTGCCTTTTTCTAATGTCAAGAAAAACTGAGCCTGGATTTACTTGAGTATATAATTCATTCAAGTATTTTCCACTTAGGTCATTTCTCCTCTCCTCTCTCTACTCATCTTTGGAAGATATTTTACCACTAAACAATTGAAGTGAAGATGGAATTTCATAGGTAAATTTATTTTAGTTGCCCCTCTTTATAGAAACTCCAGCAGCATTTCTGGAGTCTTAAAGCAAGTAGTTGAAGAGCTGAGAATATTGGCTAAAAACCCTATTTTATTTTCATCAAACTAACATTCACAGCTCATCAACTGCTTTTTCCAGGGCTTCCAAATAGCTGTTGGTGCTTGTGCTACTATTCATGACAATCTGCCATGATTTTCTGAGAAAAACCATACCTTAAAAATGGAAGTTGAGGAAAAGGAATACAGAAAGGGAAAAGCAAGTAAATACAGACAAATACGCTAAATAGCTTAAGAAACTAATATCAGAATTTTTGTACCATGTTCTAGACTTCTGATCTAGGCTTTGTCTTTTCTTATCTTTTCTCTTTCTAACCATTCCAAGTGAGTAAATTTTTTCTTCTAGTGAGTAGTAAACAATGACATAATAAAGTAGCATTACTATTATTATATTAATATTATGTTATTATTTAAGGGGAAAAAAAACCTCCCTCTTACGTTCCAATAGTTATTCAACAAATATTTATGAAGTACCTACTATGGTCAGGGCACTGGGGATACAAAGACAAAATGAAACCACTTCTTCCCTCAATGAGCTGGCACTCTAGTCAACATAATAATACTGTTATAATGATGGCATATAGGTACATATAGGCATATTGTTTCAGTGTTTACAAAGCCTTTTGATGCACATTGTAAGTGGGTCCTTACACATAGACTTGTGTTTTCATAGGGGGGCCAAATGATAGTACTTTTGTGTTGTACCATACTTTGATCTTTGCACATAAGGATGATGCCCTATAAAAAAGGTATGAAAGGTTGTATTATATCTTTTACAGTTGAGGAAACTGAGGCTCAGAGAATGTAACTGATTTATCAAATCATAAGATTAAAGCTGGAGGGGACCTTCAAGATCATAGAATCATAGAGTTAGAACTGAAAAGGACCTCAAAGATCATTTAGTACAATTCTCTATTTTTTCAGATGAGAAAACTGAAACACAGAGATGTTAAATGGCTTGACCCAGTCAGTCATGAGGCAAACAGAGGTTAAGTGACTTTCCCAGGATCACACTGCTAGGAAGTGTGAATTAGACATACATTGAATCTGGTGTTTATTTTATGATTTCAAATATTTTTCACTATGTTATATTCCCTTTGATTTTCTTTGTATTCAATGCTTGTATATGGTGTAGGTAAAGAAACAAACAAAAGAAATAGAATAAAATGGTAGAGTTGCAGAGTTGGAAGATAATTTAGACATCATCTAGGGCTGGATTTGAATTCAGGTCTTCCTGCCTCCAGGCTCTCTCCTTATGTCCTATAGCTGCTCTGTCAGAAGCAGGGTTGAGATGAGAACTGTGATCTTCTGACTCCAGATCCAGTAATCCTTCCACTATACCATACTGCTTCCCACTGCACATTGTAGTGTCTTAATAAATGTTACCCAAGTTCACACAATTATATCAGATTTGAATTCAGGTCTTCTAGTTCTTTGGCCAGTTCTCTTTGCAACACATCATGCTATTTTTCAATTAGCATACATACAACTGATTCTTTTAGTTAATTTGTATTTTCCAGGCAAGACTTGAACCTAAGCACTTTATACAGACTTACTTTCCTTTAACGTTAAGAGAAATTTTCCCCAGGGAACATAGAGAAAATTCAGTGCCGAATAATTCCACAACCACACCATAACTTGTGACATTAGAAACTCAAGGATTTGGGAGGAGGTATTAATGTCAACAATGAAGATTCTTCATCAAGTAAATGGTAAGGCCGTGATGAGGTGTACACAGAACTAACGGTCACACCCTCATTTGTCCTTCCACCTTCAGGCCAATATGTCTACCACTACCTTCCCTCAGCTCTCCAGCTATGTCAAAGATAAAAGAAACAAAGGAACTCTTAGAGCAATAGGGTCACTTCTCTAATCCTGGGGTTCATCATCCTGTTGTCACCAGTCCACCAGTATCCTCCAGCATCGTTTTCTTTCTGCCACCATATAACAGATACATCACATACCTAGTATTTGGGAAAGAAAAGCTGAGGAGAAAAGTAATTGGGACTATTGGATTGTCTAGACAGGAAGTTATGATTGTCATATTCCATAAGGAGTGTAAGACCTGAAGAGTTAATGTAGAGGCATGGGAGTCAATCAGCAGAAGAATATGATGGTCAGAACAGCAGAGAAATTACAAGATAGAAACCATATGAAAGAGGGCCTAATAATTCATGGAGCTCCTAGGGATTAGAGAACGATAGTCAGCTAAGGAAATTATCTGTAGGCAGAAAGCCAATTACACAGATCAGATATGGAATACCAAAGTTGGTGTCCATTTGTAAAACTGCTGAGGGGGGAGCCAGGTCAGGCAGGGGTGGAAGTGGGGGTGGAGTGTAGAATGTGGATGCTGAGATTGACAAAGCAAGTTAAAGCAGCGAGGAAGAAGTAATAATCACAGACCAGAAACAAGGCAATAGGTTGGCTTACCCATGCTCCTTGGTCCAGACCTTCTGAGATTTTAAGGCAGTTGGAACTAGGCTGGGATTATCAATCATGCTAATTCTCACAACTGTGAGGACAATTTAAGGGACTATCAGTCCTTGAAAGTCAGTGAGACTGGCACCCTTGGGAAGTTCCATTCAGAGCAGCAAAGATGGATGACACAGTTGATTTTCTTGGTGGAAAATCTTCGTGATTACTCTTTCTCCCTTGCCCATGGGAGCTTTCTCCAAATTAAAATCAGACTACAGGTTAGATGCCTTGGCCAATATACTTAAAGATGGCTTTTCAACAAATGCCTATCCATCTGACTTATCTTTACACTTGATAATACTGTTCTCTTATCAAGTAAATCAGTCAGCAGAGGTTTAAATCCAATGAGTTTATCCAGAGACAATGCATTACACAAATCACAGGCCCAAAGATCAGGAAGAAAGCAGCGGCCATGGGGTGGATGGCAGTATGAAAATGGCAGATTTATTGAGAGCAATAGACAACGTACACTCCTTGGATATGAAGCCAAGAAACCAGAATCCTAGCCCCATTCATTCTACTGCCTTGATAAGTTTTTGTTGAGAAAGGTCATTCTCATATCTCTTCCTGTGACGTGGAGTTGTTATTCAGTCGTTTTCTGTCATGTCCAACTCTCTGTGACCCCATTTTGGGGTTTTCTTGGCAAAGATACTAGAGTGGTTTGCCATTTCTTTTTCCAGATGATTAAGGCTGTTTACAAGCTAAGTGACTTGCCCAGGGTCACACAGCTAGTAAGTGTCTGAGGCCTGATTTGAACTCAGGAAGATGAGTCTTCCTGACTCCAGGCCTGGTGCTTTATCCACTGGGTCACCTAGCTGCCCTCTGACATGGGGACCTTAAACCAAATCCTATTTCCTCCCCCACCCTATGGATCTATTTCTTTGTGAATTTTTTCCTTATGGGTCTATTTGGTAATGAATTCCATAATATATAGGGTGAAAAGGATGAGTCTACACAAATGTAATCACTGATATCAACACAGATTTCACTGACAATTTTCTAGTTGAAATGGCAAGGCATCACCAGCTTCAGGCTCTTCCTGTAATACTATAAACCAACAAAGCCATTCCCTGTTGTACATAGAGTATACTCTCTCACTCTGGAATTTGTGGTGAGTACATTTTTGTCATGAGAGGATGGATGCCAATCTTACCTCCCCCCCCAATGCCCTTTCCATCCACCCATTCTTCAAGACCAATTGATTGAGAGAGAAGAACACCACCCTGACTTCATGAACTATCTGCCACAAAAGACATCAGCCCTATTGAAAAGCTATAATGGAATTGGGAGCAATTTTGTCCATTTCCCTGATTAATGATTTTTTATTCACAATTCTTGCCAGCCCCTGGGCACCTCCCCAAGTACACCTTGGCATTGAATTTTACCATCCCACTGCTATTTCCTAGTGTTCCTGGAAAATGCTGAAATGTTCCTCAATAAACACAGATGTCTCTAGATTCTTAGCCACAATCCAACCATCATGAGGTTTACAAAATAGCATTCCCCAGAACTAAGCAAGAAGCTATAGCCAACACAATTTCAGTTAGTTCTAGCCTATCTTGCCCAGAATTGGGAAAACCTGGCCTATGCTCAAAATTCAGTAACATTTACCAAGTGTCCCAATGAGACAGGTTACAATGAAAAATTACATTAGAAAAAAGGAATGGCCCTTACCCACTAGGAGCTTAGGCAACAAAGGAAAGATAACCAGACAAGGGACTTCAACAGTTTGCATTGAAAACTGCTTCCAAGGGAGTGTGGCCGGGCGGCTCGGACCGAGCAGAGTTTTCTCCACTG
>CM053581.1:141747298-141779161 GCA_028627135.1 Pseudochirops cupreus | reverse complement strand
AAAAGAAAACTGCTTCCAAGATCATTTTCTTATTCATTTATTTGTATATTCACGTATCATATTTAGGGCCCAAGCAAATAAGTTTCATATCTTCGATGTTCCATACTTCAGCCAAAGTCACATTTTAAGCTGTAAAACAAATCAGCTGCTAAAACAGGTTATCAACCATTTCATAATCAAAGCGAAATATTGCCTTAGCTCTTCCACCATTAAATTCTAACCTGTGCTCTGAATAATCCTCACATTTCACAAAAGTCAATTCCTTCTTCTTCCCTGTGGCCCTAAAATGGCAGTTACCATGTTTCTGACCATTCCTTATTCTCCGTATCTTTGAAGCCATCTTTTTAGCTCAGTTGATTAGAACACTGCACTAATGAGGTTCATGTTTTGGTTCCCATGCCCCAGATGAATCACTTAGCACTATAGATTGTACCCTGATGTCATTCCCAAACTCAATGACATTGGTATGCCATTGGTTATAAGGGAGGCTTGGTAAAAGTGTGGCTAGAGAGGTAAGTTTTGAACCCAGGACCTTACCTATTAATAAGAGTCTGCTTCTTCTTTTCAGCCACATAACTCATCATAAATAATATTTATATAATTCTTGAAGATCTACAATGAGTTTTAAATTACTTATCCCTTCTAGTCCTTACAATAACTTGTACGCAGGTGCTAGTGTTCCCACTTTACAGATAGAGAAACTAAGTCTTAACCATGTTGTGACTTGCCCATGGTCACACATCTGAGTTGGAAATGTCTGATCCCTAGTCCAGTATTCTATCTACTATACCACAATGGCTCTCCATTACTTCTCCCTTTACAAAATAAATTGCTCTGTAGGGAACTAAGATAGCATTAGAAGGTAGGGAAGAGAAGGTACATTATTACACGTCTATTTCAAAAAGCTAGTAACAGAGGTATAAACTGATTACTGTGGCAATAAGAATCTATTCTATCATTGTCACTATGACACTATGCAACTCCTTCGATCTCTTTTGGTCTCAGTTTCTTATACTATGAAATGAAAATATTTTGCAATATGTAGCCTCCAAAGTCTGTTCCAGCATTAATATCTATGAACAATGCAAAATGTGGGTACTGGTGCCGATTGTTTGCAGGACTAGCTTTAAAGAATCTTTCTTAATACTAAGACAAATACATTAACCTCTGACCCTTAAGAGGTAAGACTTTGGATATTGCCATTACTTGAATCACTTTGAACCTGTGTTCAAAAAAGTGTTTTTGAATATACAAAGAGAAGCCCAGAACCTGTGATTTTTCCCTGTTATCAGGTAAATAGTTACACAGGTAACTTCCTAAGATTTTTCTATTTACCATCTAATTGCTGCTATTTTCTGGGACTATATAGTAGAATTTTTTTTTCATTTTTATATTAAATTCTTCCTTTTTGAGGAAAGATTCTCATTCTCTCTCTCTGTTTCTCTCTGTCTCTGTCTTTCTCTGTCTCTCTCTGTCTCTGTCTGTCTCTCTGTATGTCTCTGTCTCTCTGTCTCTCTTTCTTTCTGTCTCTCTCTCTCTCAGTCTCTGTCTCTCTTTCTCCCTCTGTCTCTCTGTCTCTTTTTCTGTCTCTCTGTCTCTCTCTCACACCCCCCCTTTAAGGAATAAGGAAAGACTGATTACTGAGTGATGAGAGAGGAACTTTGTGCATCAGAGACAGCTCAAGCACACACATGATGTATTGGGTGAGCCTGTGGGAGTGGGGTAGGGGAGGTGACTACTGCTTTCTGAGACACTTTTTTGTTTCTTCAGAAGAGCCATGGGGAACTGCCAGTTTAGAGATGATGAGGTGAATACTAATAGAGTATTTTAAAGCTGCCAAAAGCCGTTGAGAGAGCACCTACCCAGAGAGTTCATATTCTCATTTCAATGTTTATTCAAGACCAAACACGGGGCTATCCAAGCAAATTTTTGCAGGAGTTAGAATTTTAGTAAACCTCATCCTAACCAAACTGGCCTCACCATTCCAGGGACATTAGCACTTCTTCAACCTGGATTCTTATCCTACCATTTTACAATAAGCTGCAATTTTTATTTTAAAATATTTTCATTCTGGGTCCAGTAGAAGGCAGTTATAAGGAAAGTACCAGGGGAGAGGATAAAGGAACCAAATGACTTGTCTTCCCAGGCTTCCCTGAAACTTCCCCTTTCGTTGTTTCTCAGGCTACAGTTGTATCTCAGTGGGACAGCTAGGTGGTACAGTGGATAGAGTGCTGGGTCTGGAGTCAGGAAGACCTGAGTTCAAATCTGGACTCGGACACTTACTAACTGTGTGACCCTGAGCAAGTCACTTGACCCTTCTTGCCTCACTTTCCTCATCTGTAAAATGAGCAAGAGAAGGAAACAGCAAACCACTCTAATATCTTTGCCAAGACAACCCCAAATGTGCCCCTGAAGTATTGGACACAACTGAGAAAACTAAACAACAACAAGTATCCCATTATATTAATATACTATTTTTAACAGCTGGAAGAGAGGTGGGAGGGAGAGAAAATAAATGCTTGTTAAAATAAACATTTCTTTTTTTAAAAAGGAGCAAAGTGATACAAGAGGACAATCTGAGAGGGAAAGAGAACTTTAATGAAAAATAAGAAATTGAATTAGACAGACTTCATAAATTTAATTAGACATCACAAATTTAGACCTGGGGGACCTCAAGACTCTCGTTTTATAAAAGATGAAAATGAGGCGAGGGAAGGATGGAGCTTGCCCAAGGTCCCAAAGGGAGGAAATGACAAAATCAGAATTTGAACACAAGCCCTCTGATTGCCAGTCTTATGTTCTTTCTACTGCAAAGTGAAACAGTAGAGACGGATAAAATAATTACCTAATTCAATAATTTTTAGTATCTATATCAGAATAATCAGCACCAATGGGTTGGCAGGAAAACAAGAGCATCTCAAAAATATATTTCAAAAGATAATAACAACAATTACTGTTGCTAATAGCAACAATAATAATAACAACAACAAATAATAACACACGATAATAACAAGAGCTGAGGCCGAGAGAGGTTACTTGCCCAGAGGCACACGGCTAGTAACTAGTGCAGGATTCAAATTCAGGCCTGCCTGCCTTTAAGTCACCTCCTTACTACACCATCTAATATCAGTATTCCCCTCACTAGTACAAATTGCAGCCCCTCCATTCATTTGTAGATCATATCGTGAATTGCTGGGGCCAAAAGACAATCAGCGGCTGACAGGCATCCTCTCAGCAACGAGCTTCTCCGAAGTGAGCCAGGCAGTTCTCAGATGGCAGACAGAGACTGCCACCCATCATGCCGAAAGCCTTTCCAACTTGGCCGAAGGTGCGAGAGCTGACATTCCATCGGCATAACTTCTGAAAAACGAAGGTCGCTTCTGTACTAGTATGAAGCATCCATGTAGGACTTTGTTAAACATTAAAAAATAGGAATGAGAAATTCTGAGAGTCTGGCAGAGTGGAATAAAATGGGAAAGAGTCTGAGACAAGATGAAAGACAGTAATCCAGAGAGAATGTGGCACCATAAATTAAATAGATAGATAGATAGATAGATAGATAGATAGATGGATAGATGGATGGATAGATGGATGGATGGATGGATGGATGGATAGATAGATAGATAGATAGATAGATAGATAGATAGATAGATGGATGGATAGATGGATGGATAGATGGATGGATGGATGGATAGATAGATAGACAGACAGACAGACAGATAGGTAGATAGATAGATGGATAGATGGATGGATGGATGGATAGATAGATAGACAGACAGACAGACAGATAGGTAGATAGATAGATAGATAGATAGATAGATAGATAGATAGATAGATAGACAGATAGATAGACAGATAAGTGAGTAAATGACCAAAAAAATAAATAGCTGGACAAATAAATGAGCAGATAAATCAAGCAAGCACTATCTGTGTGACCTTAGAAAAGACAATTTGCCTCTGTCAATAACTACATCAGTATAGATTTGAAAGACCTACAACTCCTTATATCAGCTGGAAAGTTGTGTGTTTAACAAAGTATCTGGCACATAGTAGGCGCTTTAATAAATTCTTATTGGCTGACTGACTGAAAAACACCTCAGCATGAGCCAGGGAAACCTTAGCTCCCTGACTTAGTTTTAGGCTGTTACTATGACAAGGGCCACTCCAAGGTTCAGAACAGTCCTACTACTATTCTGTGTTATCAGCTGACACTAGTTATACCTTCAGCAGCATTCACAGTCATTGTCTATAAGGTTCCATTGAAGAGTCTTTTAGCATGAGTGACTGTTGACATTGGCCGCTGTGGCTTTTCTAAGGAAGACTATGGGAAAACATTCCTCTGATGGCACTAAAGATTGTTCCCTTTGACTCCACTGTGCAGAAACAGTCAAGAGTGATAATGGATCCTTACCAATTCTCTTCTCTCACAGACAAGCTATAGTAGCATGTAAGAAATGGTACCTAACTCAAGCTTCAATTTGATTGTATGTGAAATGGGAAGAATATCATTTGAGTTGAGAGAGTGATTTGCTCAGTCAGTTAGCTAATAAATAGATGAGGCAGGATTCAAACTCATCCCTTTTCAGGATTGTTGTGAACATTAAATGATCTAGAAATTGCTTTATAATGTTAATAATACATATATTTAAAAGTGAGTGGAGGTTTTTTAGGTTTGTTGTCATTGTTGTTTTGCTTTGGGAGATTCAGACCTGTGATTTTATCAGTGTAAAGAAGTCTTGTTATTAAAACTCCCTCTACCCATTCAGACTGGCAGTCACTAGTCTTAAATAGATGTCCTTTGCACTGAGATGTTAAGTGAGTTGCCCAAGGTCACACAGCTAGTATGAATTTGACAGAAGACTTGACTCTAGGTCTTCTGTCTCCAGGGCCAACCCTCTGCCAAACATGCCCCATTGTCTCTCATATTTCTATTATTACAATAAAAAGGAGTATAGAGATACAATGAATACACTAGCTCTATCACTACCTAACCATGGAAGCATGGATATAAAAAGAATACATATTATTAGAAGAAACTAAAAGGGTAAAACAAGGTAAAATCAACCTGTTCTGAATGGGTAATTAAAGGAGCACTTTTAGTTTTGCTAAGAAATAGCACTATATTCAAGTTCTTTCAAAAGCATAGATCTGCTTTCTTGTAACACTTTTTTTTACCCCAAAAGAACTCAAAGCCTCCTGAATACCTTCTCCTCCATCTTCATAGATTTCATATTGCTTTTAATAAAATTATCATTCTCACAATGTTCCAGAATAGGCAAGTGTCGGGTACTCTCTCCCCAGTGATTCTGCAGCTATTTTGTTAGCCTTTTATCGAGCTCTACTGAGGAAAGCTTCTGAATAAACAACCTATTAAATCTTCCCAAAGTGGCAAACTCCATCTTTTCAGAAAGTTTTTTGTCAGTGTCAAAAGGACATCGCAAGGATATCTAAGGAGCATTTGAAAGGGGGGAACAAAACAGATCTTAAAAAGACCAACTTGGGAACCTCAGACGGCTCTCTATAAAGAAAAGCCAGCTTGTGATGGAATCTCCTTGTGTTTTTTCAATAGGCAGTAATAACCACTAGAACTTAGAAGATTCTGCTCAGTAAATGTTCTCTCTGAGCACAAACGCCCATCAGAAAGTGAAGGTTGAAAAGCTAATGGGTAAGAGAAGAATGGGGAAAAGTCTAACACCATCCCTCTTGACCTCAACCCAACCCATCATTTAAAAATTGCATTTCCTGCAAAGACAATACCCTTGCATTTTCAGCAAAATTAGCTTATTAGAAAACCAAGCTGACACATTCATTTTAATTAAATGGCACATGGTTTATACTTCCCTGCTTTTCCCAGGGAAATAAAATAATGTTTGATGACCCCTTTTCAAGTATGAAGGTGAAAATGAGGGAACTCATGTTGCCCCTGAAAAGCGTGAAAGGAAAGAGCAGCAACTGAAACTGGTGAGTCAGAGAGAAATGGGAAGGAAAGGAGGGACTAGAAGAATATAAAAATAGCTAGGCAAAAAATAAACACAAGCACAGTAGGAGCAGGGCTGAACAGAGCAACACAGAGAATATGATTCAGAGAAGGATAGGACTAAGCCCTGGCAACTTGACAGCAGGAATTTTTTTACCTACGTCCTGCCCCATGTTTGGAGACCTTGGATCATGTCTAGGTTTTTACATAGGGTAAAATAGGTTAACACCTATTCAATGTCATTTGCCTGGTGATGTAAGGCCCTTCATGTCTCCAAATATCTCACTTATGAGCTTAACTTTGGAGGAGGAATAAAATAAGACGACCACCTCTTTCTTTTTGGACTGCCTGCCTCTGTTAATTCAGCCTAAATCATACATCATTGTGTTAACTCATAATTAGTTTGGAGCCTATTGAGTTCCTGAAATCTTTTTCAGGTACGATACCATCTAGCCATGTTTGCCTCATCTTATAATTTCTTCACAACAAGTGAAGTTGACTTTTTAACCCAAGGATAAGGCATCTTTACAGACTAAAATGTTGGGCTGCATTTAATAAGTTGTAGAGTAGATTAATGTAAAGTCTTGTTATGAAATATTAAATTCTTACATTTCTAGCCTATCAAAATCTTTTAAGATCCTAATTTCATCATCCAACATCTTAGCTCTTTATTTCAGCTTGGTCATATGGCCAATAAGAAAGAGAAGCAGATGACTGAGAACCCAGAGATTTATAACAAGACCACGTTGACTTTAGATAAGGAATATAAACTTTGCCTGAAATAGGCCTGTGTGAAGTTCTCTTCCAAGGTTTTCAGGAGCAAGACTTGCCTTGTTTGCCATTACGACTTTCAGTCTTTACCTTGTTCCATTTGTATGAATGGAGATCAAATTAACTTCCTGCTGAAAGACAATCAGGAGCAAGATAGTGAAGTACCTGGAGGATTATGCGTTGGTGAAGCACAGAATTGATGAACTCTTTCATATTAACCCTCAACACTCTAACAAGATGCAACCTTTCTTCATTTCCCTTTCATTAGGGATATTTCATAACCTTATTAGGCATTCTTTCAGCCTTTAATAGCAGGGTAGTCAGGGCTATCTCACCTTTCTTCCCATGATATTTTTAGGGTTTCTACACCTATTCCATTTCCTGTTTTGAAATATTCCAAAACATCATGGAGAAATCTCAGAGTGCTATAGAAATTTTATAAGTATACCATCCATATGTCTTTATCCTAGTCATTGATTAAACTGTTAAACAGAATGGGTCTAAGACATCCTGAAGCATTACATTGGAGACATCCTTCCAAATTGGCATTGAACCATTGATGACTAATTTTTGGGTCTGACCATTCAGTCTATCCCAAACCTATCTAAGTATATTATTGTTTAGCCCAAATCTCTCCCTCATTTCCACAATAGCACAAAAGATTTTATCTGATGTTCTGCTGAAACCTCAGTAGACAACAATAGTCATCAATACAAGGAAGACAAGGAAAACATACACACCTAAATTGAGACTTAATAACAATATCATGAATAATGACTGAGTCAAAAAACAAAACACGAAAACAATAACAATGTGAAAGAGAATAAAATCAAATGTCTGAGATGTAGCTAAAATAATCCTTTGAGGGAAAAATGTGTATCTGAAAACATACATTAACAAAATAGAAAATGTTGCTGCTCAGTTGTATCTGACTCTTTTTGACCCCATTTGGGGTTTTCTTAGCAGAGATAATGGCATGGTTTGCCATTTCCTTCTCCAGCTCATTTTACTGATGAGGAAACTTAGGAAAATAGGGTTAAGTGACTTGTCAAGGGTCACACATCTACTAAGTGTCTGAAATCAGATTTGAACTCAGGATTATGGGTTTTTCTAACTTCAGGGCCAATATTTCATCCACTGTGACATCCACACTGGCTGCTCCAACAAAATAGTGGTTAATCAATTATGTGATTTCTTTTTCTTGTTGTTTGTTTGTTTGGAGGTACTGAGTTTCCTTGTACTAGAAGTACAACAGCAACTCACAGGACCGATCTGACTACTTATCAGCAAAGATTTAATCTGTCCCATTTCTGACATGGGCCAGTTCACCCTTCCTTAGGGAGCCAAGTGGTCCTCTGCTCTGAGGGGCTCACCATATTGATCCAGACAGTGTGACAGTGTGATTATCGATTCAGCTTTAGCTCTACTTCAGCCCAGAGCTGAAGAGATTTGCCGACCTCAGCCTGCTGCAATCACTGCTCTCACCTATGTCTCATTGAAGGCACCAAGTATCAAATTGTATCTTGATTTAAACTGAAGGATCTTATGTAGGGCAACCCAGATGTCTTGGGGCAGTTTAAATCTTTTAAAACTTAAATATGAATGAGAATTTTAGCTTTCAAAGTTTAAAACTGCAGTAAGACATTTGTGACACCCTGCATAATTTTCCATATACTTTTCTACTTCTATTTCATTATCCTGGTTGTTGGAATAACAAGATCTATAGTTTTTATGGTGGTCTTTTTTTTTTCAAAAATATATAATGGGATAATGAAATGCCTTATCAAATTATATTTTTTTGTCAGCTTTGGTAGCATGATAAAAACGAACTCTACCAATTCCTTTATTTGCCTCTCTAGTAATTAACTATGACCCATCCTTTCATTTAACTTCAACTTCTTTTTGTCTTTTTGTTTCAAATATAGTAAGATTGTAAAGATTGATGTGATTCAATTCATCTAGGGTTATGTCCATTCATTGGTCATTGAACAAGTATGTCACATTTATATAGCAGTGAAATTCATGTTTATAGATTATTTGAAATGGATGTGATTCTTTGTACCCTTGGTCCATCTTTCTATGTCCTGCCACCATCAAGGGAGAAGAAGAAAGTAGCTACATGGGACTGAGGACTATTTTTTATTTCATAGGTAGCATGATCAAAAAACTCTACATTAAGTGTCCAGTTTATTTCTACTCAACGAGTTCATTACTCAAAAATCAGACAGTCTATTACCCAGGACCATACTTAAAGTTTTTCCAACATGACAGAACTTGCAAGAGCTTGTGCTCCAAGATTACAGTCTTCAAGAACTCAACAGAATTTCTTTGACACAATGAGGCAATGGAGTAGAAGTTTGTGAAGATGACAACGGAAGCAAAACAACTTTTGAGCATCTTTGGCTTTGCTCTATCACCCATTACCATGAACCCATTCTTCTGCCTGACCAGAGGTCCCATTTTGTCTTTGAGTCACCTCTTTTTCTCAACATAACCTTAAAAAAACACAACTTTTTTTGTTGTCATTAGCTTTCCTCACCAGTTACAGCTCATTGTGAGCTTTAATGCTACTGACGCTTTTCTTACAGAACAATACTATCCTTTTAAAATTTCTCCTCCATTACATGTACTTGCTTTCATCATTGGTATTTCTTTATTTTGGCTTTTTGGAGGGGGGAAGGCAGAGCAATTGGGGTTAAGTGACTTGCCCAAGGTCACAAGACTAGTTAGTGTGAACTGTCTGAGGCCGGATTTAAACTCAGGTCCTCCTGACTCCAGAGCTGGTGCTCTATTAATTGTGCCACCTAGCCACCCCCATCATCTGTATGTTTTTTTTTTTATTTTAAGTTGGTTTTGAAGAGTATCTTACTTATCTAAATTTTTCTCTTTAGACTCCTTCTCCTTATTTTGCCTCATGGCACTTAGCATGTGCCTGGGACATATTTGGCAATTACTAAATGCTAGTTAACTAATTTTATCTTTGAGAGCATTTCATCCTTCCTGGGCTGCTTTTCCTATAGAACTGAAATTCATAAGATCCTATCTGTCTGAGTCCCCTAGAATCTACTCTCCAAAAATCTGAGTTGCATGTCATACTGTGACCATCTTCTTTTCTATCACAAATTCTGAGATGAAATGTTTCCTTCCTCTCTAGGTTCTCAATATTTCCACCACAACATTGGTTTTTCCTTGTTTGTAAGAAGTAGATACTGAATAAAGTTTTTTCTTTGTTGATTCTTCTACCCATGATTATGCAATCACAGATTTACAGCTGGAAGAAATCACAAAGATCACCTAGTTTATCCCTTCTTCTGCCTCCCTCACCACCCATATACATTCAATTTACATGAGAAAACTGAAGCCAGGAGTGGTGAAATGACTGATTAAAGATCACAAATGTAATAAGTAGCAAACTTGAGGTCTAAACCTGGTCCAATACTCTTCCAACTATAATATGTTGTCTCTTGATTGTTAAAATTATCAATAATAATCAGATACAGCTAGGTAGTACAGTGGATAGAGCACGGGACCTGCAAGACCTGAGTTTGGATGTAGCCTAAGGCACTTACAAGTTACATTGCCCCAGGCGAGTTACTTAGTAATTATTGTTAATGTTTGTAAAGCATTTTATACACCTCCAAGCACCGTATAAACGCTAGTTGTTGTTGTTGTTGCTGCTGCTGCTGTTAAAGTACATCATGAATTCATTTTTTACCCTCTCTGCTTTTGTCAGAGAGATCTCTAGTAAACAACTGGATAATTAAAGTCTCACATCACTAACAAAACATCCCTTCACGTAGCTTATTGATAAGTTTCCTGAATTCTTTATCCGTGTCCTCTTTCTGTCTAGGTGGTGTGTAGTATATTATAATGTAACTACTGATTCTGTTTATTCTTCTTCTGGTTTCTGCCTCCCAAATGTTTTCCACCAGGCTTCTTTTCTCTAATTTCTGAATTTTCTTATTTATGCAGTTTTAAATATATAAATATCCCATCCCCACTTTACCTATCCTGTTTCTTCTGAATAAGGTATTTGTTTTCAGGGCCATATTCTAATCATGGGCTTATCCCCATCAAATTTCCCATTAATAACACCTATCAGGCCAAATTTCTCTTGCGTTATAATCTCCAGTTCATCTTTGTTTCACACATGTTTTGTAGCTAGAGAAAGAGATGCTATCAATAAAGATAATTCTGAATAAATATTTTTTGTTGTTTCTTTCATCTAGGATTATATAATCATAGATTTAGAGCTAGAAGAAATCACAACAATCATCTAGTCTAGCCATTCTGGACAGAATAGCTAGAAGTTTGAATTCACTAAGGTGTTCATGCAAGGGCAAGTTAGTCAGTAAAGACTATTGTAGGGACAACTAGTTTGGTAACTATATAATGCATTTAAAAGACTCAGTCATGAGAAATTGCTAAAATATTCAGTGAATCAGAGATGAGGAATTCCATGAAACAATATTGGCCCTCTAACAATCAACAATGCACACTATTTTGATGAGGAAAGAAGTTAGGCCACAAAACTAAGGATACTTTGATAATGTTGATAGATCTATAAACTTGTGGGTTGTCTCTCCAATAATATAGATAGCAAATATCTGTATGCTTTCATAAGCAAACCAGCACACATTCACACAGGTTCTGAAGTAGCTAAGTTAAAGGGACCTTGGCATCTTGGATAACAAATTGTTGCAGGGGTGCTGACAGAGTTAACCACTCAGGCAGTTTGACATCTAAATACGGTGAGATACCAAGTTGTTTCTACAAAGACACAGGCAAACATGTATGCATGTCTGTGTGTGCATGCACACTGAGAGTGACTTAGATAGGGTAGTGGTTCCATTCACCTATCTGTGCAGAGTGCTGGCCTTTAAATATCAGCAAGGAGATTGATGATTAATATGTATACTGCCCCTGTCCCATATGTTGATGGTTAGTCCAGTGCATGGAATAAATCATGGGCCGAAAGATTTGACCTTGAGTGAGTTTCTTCCCCATTTAATAGTATTTTATTTTTTTCCAATTACATGTGAAGATAGTTTTCAACATTCACTTTTATAAGATTTTGAGTTCCAAATTTTCTCCCTCCCTCCACTCTCTTCCCCTCCTCCCGCCTCAAGACAGCAAGCAATCTGATATAGGTTATGCTGTGCAATCAAGTTAATCACATTAAACACACGTTATTCATGCTGTGAAAGAAGAACAAGAACAAAAGGGGAAAAAACCTCAAGAAAGAAAAAAAAGTGAAAATAGTATGCTTCAATCCACATTCAGACTCTATCATAGTTCTTTCTCTGGATGTTCACAGCATTTTCCATCACGCGTCTTCTGGAATTGTCTTAGGTCATTGTATTGCTGAGAAGAACTAAGTTAATCATAGCTGATCATTGCACAATGTTGCTGTCACTATATACGATATTCTGCTGGTTCTGCTCACTTCACTCATCATCAGTTCATGTAAGTCTTTCCAGGCTTTTCTGAAATCTGTCTGCTCATCATTTCTTATAGAACAATAGTATTCCATTACATTCATACACCACACCTTGTTCAGCCATTCCCCAATTGATGAGCATCCCATCAATTTTCAATTCTCTGCCACCACAAAAGGAGCTACTATAAATATTTTTGCATATGTGGATCCTTTTCCTTGGGTGAGTTTTTGAAGTCTGTAACAATGGAGCAAAAATTCTGAAAAATCTTACCAAGCTGGTATACTTTCAAGTATAGGTAAAATGATGAGATATAATAAGAGAACTGGGATTTGAACCATGGTCATCTCTGACTCCAAATCCAGCACTCTTTTAATTAAGTTATGCAAATTTTGTATGGGACCACCATGATTTTTCTTGTGAGAAACAACAGAAATACTAAAAATCTAGGTCAAATGGCTTGCAGTAGCTGGGCTTTTTATTTTGCCTCTTTACATTTATTGTGATTTCTAAACGATTTTCTGGTTGAAATAATTTCCCTTTTGATTCCCACCTCAATACTGATGCCAGAGCCAATGGGGATAAAAGAGGAAGAGGATTTGTAAAGATGCCTTGTTATCTAATTGCTATACCAAGTAAAGCTGTGCTTCACTGTCTCTCCCGAAAATTATTTTGGTTCCAGTGAACACCTTGAGAATAATAAGGATAATTATAAATATAGCTTTGATTCACAGTGACTTATCTCTGAAATACTTGAAACAAAAGGGAAAAAAGTTATGTGGGGAGGAATAAGGAAGCCTAAACTATATCTCTCCTCCCCCTGTGCAATTACAACTTTGACATATCTGCTGTTATTTTTATGTGGAACTCCTCATGCCTAATCACTCATGTGTCATTTTGTGGTGGTTCTCCTTTTGGCAATGATTGGACCTAGTTTCCATAACTCTAACTTGTAATTGAGAAAACCCCTTCAGTGCATATTCTGTGAGCATGGTTTGATAGAAAAAGTAAATGTTCAAGAAAAAAAAGAAACCCAGGAAGATTTTAGTTTGTACTTAGCCACTCCTCTCCACTCTGGCTAATGCAAATCAACAATTGAACATAACACTGCAGGGCTGGCATCCTATTTAACTTCTATTTTCAAATCAGGAAGGTAACCTCTAGTTGGAAGTATAGTTCTCACTAAACTTGGCCTTTATGGTCTCAGGTCTCAAAAGAGAACACAGGAGCATGTGGGCTTGAGCTGATAAGTATCTATTCCATGTTCTCCAATCACATTCCCTCAGGAGTGAGCAGGGCAAATGGCTAAAGGGCTGACATTACACCATCTAAAGGTCCCTTGGCAAACTAAACTAATTTTTGTTTTCCCCTCCAAAGGCTAGCTGGAAAGTATCATGACTGATTTCTAGAAGTATAACTAAATTGCAAGAGCTATGCTTCTAAAAAAAATTTTTCCTTGTGTATTTTCTATAGGACAGCTAAGGCCCTCTGGGCATCTTGCAGAATCTATAATAGTTCAGCGACTGCTTCATTCCAGCAAAAATAAGTATCATATTACAGGAGATTGTTTTTGCAGCTGACAGAGGGTATAGTTAGGGGAATATTTCATTCAATGGTTATAAATGGAGAGAGACTATGTTAGCAGGACAAAATACAATTTTGTATCACTTCTCGGGGAAGCAATTGTTTCCCTAGGGTAGCATTCCCAGAGGGTTTTCCTACTTCAGCAAAAGTCTGCCCTCTTTATCTGGCATGCTCAGCGTGTGAGAGTTGTTTTTAAGACAATTAAAAATAAAGATGTATGGTGAAAGCCATGCAATTGGGACCAATTCTTTAAGTCTTTCATTCCTGTACCTTCCTCTCTGCCTCTTCTCCCCTCCTCCCAAAAAACAACAACTATTGTGTGAAACAGGAAGAAAATCTCAACCTTAAAATATTGCTTGCCTTTAAAATGTTCTGACTGGTTACCAAAAACCAGGTTTAAGCTGTAGAAGTTAAGTTACATGTAGTGTCATTTCTTACAATTTGAATTTTGTTGCTTTCTTATTATCATTTCACCTATTTAGGGTTCCATTTTCAGTATGCAAGCATTTAGGTTCACATATAATCAGTTTTATTTTCTGTCTATTCGTTACTCCATCATCCCACAACTTGCCCACAGTTTCCATTAAGTAGCATGCTAATTTTACAAAGGAAGAAATTGAGGCTCAGAGAGGTGACCTTGGATGAATTCCTGAAAGCTATACCAATAGAGAACATGCTTTGGGAAGTTTTGCTAAGGGAGAAAGTCTTCAAATATAGGCCAAGTTATATGTTGTAATAAGTAGGAGAACGAACTTTTGAATCCAGAACCAGACCTTGACTCTGCCACCATCAGTCAGCTACCAGTCTTCCTCTGAGATTCCTTTTCTCCATCTCATTTGCTCCATATCTTTGTTACTGTGACCTATCAGCATTTAGGCCATGCTCTCCACTTTTGCTCTGCAAACCTCAATGTACTATTATAAATACTAGTCATTATCATTGCCAGTGACTATTGTTACAATCTCATAGTCTCCTATTTTCCCCTCTAGTTCAGCTGTCCTATGCCTATTCTTCCTGTCCTGCATTCTTCCCTGTTTTCCTGCCTCAACACTCTTGCTTGGGCTTCACTTTCCTGTAGTCTCGACCTTCTAACTAATCAATTTAGCTCCATTTTGTCTTCTACACTTGGCTCCCTTGTTTCTTTGTCCTATTCATAACTGGCCAGTCTCTTGGATCAGCCTCACCATATAGCTTTCCCTCTTTAAATTTCCAAGCTGATGGGAACAGTAACAAGTGGTATTCATATAACATTTTTAGGTTTGCAAAGCACTTTACATATTATCTCACTTGATCTTCTCAACATCCCTGTGAGAGGCTGGTGCTATTATTGCATTTTTACAGATAAAGAAACCAAGGCGAAGAGTCCCAGGGTCAACTAGCTATTGAGTGCCTCAGGAGAGATTTGAATGATGGTCTTTTTGACTCCAAATCCAGGATTCTATCATCTGTGCGATGTAGCCACCTCACATCTCTGTGTCAATTGAACCTGCCACAAATCGGTTTTCTCTCATTTGAACTGGGACCTAACATCATATAGTAAAACTTCTATTCTTCCTTCATTGACCTTTCACCCCCTCAATAGCTACTGTAAACTTTTTCTTCTTTCCACAAACCTTAAATCCCTCCCCATTTTCCTCTCTCTCATGACATATAATTGCATTCTGGGAATTTACTGGGAAATTAGAACCCATATGAATTCTCTCTTATCCCTTACTCCAAAGTTGAAGATCCTTCTCTCTCTTTACCCATCTTGGGTTTTTTTTCCCTTCTGTCTCAAAGAAGTGGATCTTTTCTTTTTTTGCCAAGATCAACCAGCCCCTTTAACTGTGCCACTGATTCCATCCCATACCAATTCCTCTTCAAAGGGATCATTCATCCATATCTCTCTCTCTCTCTTTTTCTCTCTCCCCCTCCCTCTCTCCCTCTCTCCTTCTCTCTCTCTTTCTCTCTGTCTCTCTCCCCTATTAATCCCCCCATCTGATTTCTCTTCACATTCACAAACCTACCCCTTCCTTAAAAAATTACAAAACCCTTTTTCTTGACCCCATCCCCCCTCAAACTATTGTCCTAGGTGTGTCTTCCTTTCACTACCAAATTTCAAGGAAAGATCATCTATTATAAACTCACCGTCTACCTCCTCACTACTTGCTTTTAAATACAACATAATTTCTCTTAACGGCTTTGCCATTAAACTATTCTCTCCAAAATTATCAGTGATCTCTTCACCGTGAAATCTAATGTCATTTTATTGGTCAATATCCTCCTTTTTCCCTCTCCATCTACTCTCTCCTCAGAAAGGTTGTTTCCTTAATTTTTTTTTGATGACACTGCATTTTCCTGGTTCTTCTCTTTTCTGCCCAATTGCACCTTCTTACTATCCGTTGCTGGATTATTATCTATCACTTGCCCATTCAGCATGGAATTTTCCAGGCTTCTGGCCTGGTCATCTTCTTTTCTCTCTCATTCTTGGAAACCAAATAAAATAGTATCTATGAGAGACTTAGCACCATGCCTAGAATATAGTAGGTTTATACAAATGTTTATTCCTGTCCTCTTCCACCTTGGAGAGCTCATTAGTGTCCATGGGTTACATTGTAATATGTGTGTGTGTGTGTGTGTGTGTGTGTGGTATATTACACATATGTATATTTTATATATTATTAAATATTATATATTTATATTATCATATAACATGACAGAGTTTATATGTAGATATATTTCTACATCTATATATCTGTCTATATGGATAGCTGTATGTATAGATAGATAGAGAGGGAATCCAAAGTCAATCAGTCAGTCAGTTGACAGGCATTTATTAAGTATATAATATGTTCCAGGCCCTGGAAATACAAAGGAAAGCAAAAACAAAGTCCCTTCCTTCAAGGAACTCAAGAGTTGCCTCCCATATGTGAGGTTTGAGTTGAGACTTGAAGAAAGTGAGGGAAATTACAAGGCAGAGGTGAAGATGGAGAGCACTCCAAGAACGACGGACTGTTAGTACAACGTTACAAAGATGGGAAATGGAATGGGGTGTGGTTGACTATGTACAAGGAATAGCAAGTGAGCCAGTATGACTAGATCACAGAGTCCATGGGCGGCAGTAAAGTCAAAGAAGAGGCCAGTTTAAGAAGAGTTTTAAATGCCAAACCCAGTACTAAACATTTGATCCAGAGACTCTATAAAGAGCCACCAGGATTTATTGATAGTGGGCTGACATATTCAGACTGAGCCTTTAAAGAAATCACTTTAAGTAGCTGAATGGAAAATGGGTTGGAATGGGGAGAAAGCTGACATAGGGAGGCCAATAAGAAAATCATTGCAATGGTCCAGGAGATATGTGATGAAGGCTTAAACTAGGGTGGCCGCTGTGAGAGGAGAGAAGAGGATCTACTTCGTGAAGGTAGAAAAAACCAGATTTGGCTATGGATTGGTACGTGCAGTGAACGAGAAGCAGAAGTTGAAGATGACCTGAAAGTCATGACCTGGGTGACTGGGACGATGGTAGCACCTCTTCTTCTCCCTCGTGACTACGGAAATGCACAAGAGGACGGAATTTGGGGGAAAAGATAATAAGATTTGTTTTAAGTATGTTTAGTACAAGATATCCACAAGGCCTCCAATTTGAGATGTCTGTCTACTGAGGGAGCCAGTCAAACTGGGCCACTGCTTGTTCCCCAGACTGGACACTCCATTTCCCCATTCTGTACATTTGTAGAAGCCATCCCCCCGTCTCTGGAATATATTTCACCTCAGATTTTCAGCATTCTTATCTTCCTTCAAGGCTCAGTTCAGGTGCCACCAACTACATGAAGCCTTCCCTGATCCCCTCTATCCCTGAAGTGCTCATGCTTTCCCCTCCTCAATTTTAGACTATATTTATTTGTTTATATTATAATCCACCCCTTGCCCCCTAAAGAACATAAATAAAACACAGGCAGTGCCTGTTTTCAGTCTTTTCATCCCCAGTGCCTTGCACACAGTAAGAACTTCTTAAATGTTTATTAAATTGAATTGAATGTGGCCTGACTAGAATCAATCATTCATTAAGCCCCCACTTACAGGCTGGATGCTCTTCTGGACACTGGGGACAGAAATATAAAGAATGAAACAATCTCTTCCATGGGGGAGAGAATATGTCCATAAAAAAGTATGTGCAAAACAAAAACTAAATACAAGGTAGTTAAATATAGTATTGGGGGGAGGGAATGGAATGATTGGGAGCAATGGATCAGGAAAATATTTGGGGAGAAGGTAGTATTTAAACTAGTTCTTGAACTAAGCAAAGTAGTGAATGAGGTAGGAGTAAAGAAGCTTGGAAGATCAAAGAGAAGGGGCCAATCTGCTGGAGAAGACAGGAGGGAGTAAGATCCAGGTCATACATTGGAGGCATTCACCTCTAATGAGGAGGTCACCTCATTTCAGAGAGTGGAATAAAGGGGGAAGACTGGGGGATGGGGCCAAGACCTGGTTCTGAGATGAAGAGAAGCTGAGAAGAGGGACCCAGCTCATTGCATATTGCCTGAGCTTTCTAACAGAGAAGTAGCAAGTGGATCTTAAAGCAGCTAGACAGTTCAATGAAAACAGCACAGAACTTGGAGTCAGGAAGACCTGAGTTTGAATCCTGCCTTGGACACTAGCTGTATGATCTTGGGCAAGTCACTGGGCTCAATTGGGCATAAAAGAGGTCATCCATCACCATCTTCCTTTTAGGAATATGTGTGTATGCATGCATGTGTGAGCATGTGTATGTGTGTGTCTTATAACTTTAAGGGTTTTATAAATGTAATGAAAGACACCCTGAAAATTCTGAGTACTCTTGTCAATTTTTTTCCTTCCTTTCTCTTTGTCTCTTTTTTTTCCTTCCTTCTTTCCTTCCTTCCTTTTTCCCTTTCTTTTTTCTCTTCCTCTGTCTTTCTCCTTCTTCCTCTTTCTGCTATCCTCCTTTCTTTTTTTTTTCTGTTTTGCTGTTGTTGGTTTTTTCTTTTTAACTGGATCTCTCTGGTTTATCTGGCCTGAAAGTCTAGTAGACATTCAAAATCTCAACTCTGCCATTCATTGGTTTGGAGCTTCGATCTGACTCTGCTCCTTGGGGGCTCACCATATTGATACCAGACTTTATGTGAACACCTTATAGGTCCATTGTAGTTCGGAACACCCAAGAACAAGTGCTCCACCAGCCTCAGCCTCCCCAGCAGCAGAGACTACAGGAGTGCATCACCAAACCTGTATCTCACTAATTTTCCTAAGCTATTTGGGGTAATCAGTCCTTTTTATATGTGTGTACCATTCATAAGGCAAAAATCAACCAATTAAAAGCAGTATAAATAACAAGAGAATCAAGTAGTCAAATCAGCCTCTGCCCCCATATGCAAATGAATGCAACTCCTTAAAGTATCCAGGTAGATTATGATCTAATCATCACAATGATGGCAGCTAGATGGCTTGATAGATAGGGCATGGAATCTGCAGAAAGGAAGACCTAAGTTCAAATCCAGCCTCAGACACTTACTAGCTATGTGGCTCTGGGCAACCTTTGTCTTCCTCAGTTTCCTCACTTGAAAAATGGACATAATAGAAGCACTTACTTCACAAGGTTGTTAAGAGGATCAGGTGAGGTAATATTTATAAAGTGCCTAGTATTTAATAGGCATATATAAGGCACTTAACAAATGCTTGTTCCCTTCCCTCCTACCCCCCACGTCCCTCAAAGGAGGGCCTCATCTGCCCCCAAGAGTTCTGCGAAAGATTCTCAGGCCAGGTTGGCCATCTGTTAAAACTGCTTGACTTGGTTCTGAGGTAATCAAGATTCTGCTGAGGTCCCTGGCTTGAGGATGCTATAGCCATACCCTCTATTTCCTTCCAGTCCCTCCTCTCCAACCACATGCCTCTTCTGCCTTTATTCATCCTAGAAACCCTTACTTCATTTCTTAAACTCTCCATTCTTTTGCTTTGTGTTCCTGCTGCCTAGTATATAGTTCCTGGCACATAGTAGGTATTTTTTAAATGTATGTTAATTGGCTGATTTTTTTTTTACTAGAAAATTATGGATTTGAGGGGTTGCATTCTTATTAACAGGTTCTCAGTTAAGAAAGACAGGTTATATCTTTAACAATCAAGTTGAATGACAATAGTGCATAAATCTATGCTTATGATTGCTCTTTCTCCATGTCAGACCTGGGCTAGGCCCAACTGCCTACATATCTCTAGCATATAAAATCTTCCATTGCCTGAATTAGAGCCCCTGGGGATCCATTCAAGCCTGGAGCTATCCTGTGTGCAGACTATAAAAACCATACAGGACAGCCTATCCCAGGAGTCAGCAAAAGAAGAATTCAGCATGGCATCTCTCTTTAGTGCCACCAGCACAAAAGCTGGGCTGACACCATCCCCAGGGGTATGATTGTGTGTTGGAAGGGAGGAAAGGAAATGTCCCTTCCTATAAGGCCTGAGGAGAGGGACCTTTTCTTGAATGACAATGTCTCCTGGCTATCATTCACTTAAGGCAGTAAGCAACCTTACTCTTCTGAACTATAAAAAGAACGAATGTATTTCTAAGAAACCAGAATAATTCCCTGAGTTAAAGAACATTAAGCCTCACTATAATCTTTCCAACATGACAAAGCAAGGGGACTTATTCATGGATGTCAGGCTTGACACATTTGACATCATTAAGCCAACCCAGCACATTTGATTTAAGAGATTATTCACATAGCACTGTCTCAGTTAAGGAAGGTTAGAAGGGAAAACCTTATAGAAGCCCAGAGCCTGGAATTAATCACTGGAAAAAGCTTGCTTGAGGCAATCACATGAGCCCCTTCTACATGCACACAGACATGCAGATACAATGCACACAATCCACATGCATACACACAATATACATACATACATACATACATGCATACATGGGATAAGGATAAGAGCCAGGCCTGTGCTTTCAGTGATGTAGTAATTCCCAGGTGAGAACATTCTTTCTACCACTACAGAGCTGCATACTCTCTGCAACTGAGTCTTAGAGAGCTGCTTGGGATACTGAAGGGTTAAGTGACTTTCCCAGTCAGTCAAGTAGCATTTATTAAGAGTTATGTTGAGCACACGTTATAAGTGCTAGGAATAAAAATACAAGTAGAAAGACAGTCTCTGCCCTGGAGGAGCTTGTATCCTAATGAAGACAGCACATAAAAGGAAGCTGAAAAGAGGAGGGAGTATACAGGCCAGCACATGGTAGAAGAGGTCCACAGTACATCTGGGAGAGAGACAAGGCTTGGCTGACCTGGGGGCCCTCTTTAAATGGAAGAATGTTCCATTCACAGGGACATGCTACAGGGCACAGGGTGCTTCCAATGTTTGAATTTCAGGGCTAGAATGAGGCTTCAGGATGAAGAGTTGGGACATGGTAAGGTGGCTTTCAGGATGGTAGAAAAGTACAGCCTAGAGAGGAATGAGGGTCACATCATAGGTCAGGCTATGTGTTTGTGTGTGTGTGTGTGTATATATGTATATTTGTACACATAGAGAATAGGAGAGTGCAAGAGAATAAGTGTGTGCACACACATGCATGAGACGGAGACAGTAGAGAATTTACAGTTCCTTGATACAAATAGCTACTCTTCTGTTTACTCAGGAAATAAAGTTTGCAACTTAACAGTGAAATTTTCCTTTGAAATTCAGCCCTGGTCAGCAAAAGTTCAGAATCAAGCCATTAGACACTTCTCCCAGTCCTCAGATTCAGCTCTGGGCCTGTAAATGAGAACAAGAACTTTACACATTCTCTAAGATAGCAGTTCTCAAAGTGTGGTCTGTGGACCTCTGCAGCTCCCTAAACCCTTTCAGGAAGTCTGTAGGGTCAATATTATTTTCATAATAATACTATGGGTTATTTGCCTTTCTCAATCTCATTCTTTCTCAAGAGTAGAGTTTCCTAGAGGCTTCCTGGCCTGTTAATTAAAGATTTAGTTGCAAACATGAAGAATGAATTAATACCTTTTCTGCAAAATTATACTTTTGCATAACAAATGGACAAATTCACAGACATGCCTGGACTTAATGCTTTGCTTCTATTTGTCCAATATTAGCACCAGATAATCACGGAAGAAGTTCATCTTTTATGTGACTGCTTGGCCACAAACACAAGTGGTGCCACAACATTCAGTGCTGAATAACTCTTTTGAATTGCATGATTTATCCTGAAACAATTGTGTTGACATTTGCAGTGATGGCACAAAAGCATTGAGGAGGGGGTGGGATGGAGTGTGAAACTAATGGTGCCTTAGCATGAATCAGGCCAAACACCAAACTTAGTAGAAGCCATTGTACTCTTCACTGCCACATAAGTGCAGCAATAGCTAGATAGATAGATAGATAAATAGATGGATAGATGGATGGATGGATGGATATCAAGATATAAAAATAGCTGACAGAGATAGATCAATATATTTAAAGACAGATAATAATGATAGATTAATATAGATATACAGATATAGATCATCATAGACATACAGATAAATTCCTTCTCACTTATGAATGTCTTTAACAAAGCAATAAAAATTATTAATTCTATTGAATCTTAATCCTTGAGTACATGTATTTTTAATATTCTGTATGATGAAATGGGAAATATGCATAAAGCTTGTTTTGAGAAAAAGTACTTATGTGATCATTTAAGTTTTAAGCTGAACCAGCTGCTTTTTTCATGGAACACAATTTTTAATAGAAAAAATGACAAACTGCTGTTATTCCAACTTGGATATATGGTAGAGATTTTCTTGAAAATAAATTAAATGTACCTATCACTTCAAGGAAAACAACTGATTGTTGCCAATTATAAAAATTCAAGTTTTTAAGTGAAAAATATAATATTGGAAAACTTGTGTCTGCCACCAGGAATTTGACAGCTTCCTAGTAATTAAAACTTTTTCATGATGAGATTAATGGTGATATTAATGATTGGGTTTTTTAATAGTATAATAAATTTGTCAACATTTAGAAGATCTGCATAACTCAGCGAGCAATATTTTCAAAGTGACCAATGCATGACATTATTAAATCATGCATGTGCAAAAGATTCATTCAAAGTATAAGGCATACCTATAGATTTTAATGTCACAGAGTACAAGAAATTTATTGATAGTTTTCGATGCCTCATTGCAACTAACCCTTACGATACTACCACTTGTTGAGTACTAGTGTAATATAAAAAGAAAACTATTCACAGTTATCCAAAAAGGTTACTAAAATATCCTTCTCTTTTCCAGCTATATAGCTGTGTGAAGCCAAATTTTCTTTATATCCTTCAAGCAAAACAACATATCCCAATGGACTCAAAGCATAAGTATATAGGAGAATCCACTTGTCTTCTATTAAAAAAGACATTAAAGAGACTTGCAGAAATGTAAAATAATGCAACTGTTATCACTAATTTTTTGGTAGGGAATACGGCTATTTTTCATAAAATATTTACATTAACATGTAATGAGTTTATTAATGTTATTTTAGACAAGTTAATAGATAAATATTTTGAATTATGAGTTACAAATCCTAATATGATAAAATATATAACTCACAAAAACAGAAGTTCTTCGGAATCCTCAATAATTTTTAAGAGGAGTTGTGAGACGAAAAGTTTCAAAATTGATATGATGCTCTAGGACAGTGGTTCTCAACCTTCCTAATGCCGTGATACTTGTATGTGGGCGTATCTGGGTGTATCTGCAGACCCACCTGGAGACGGATAGAGGAGTGGTATCTCGGTTCCTAAGACCATCAGAATTCACAGTTTTCCAATGGTCTTAGGTGACCCCTGTGAAAGGGTCATTTGACCCCCGAAGGGGTCGTGACCCACAGGTTGAGAACTGCTGCTCTAGGACAAAGCCAGAAATCTCTGAGATGTGGAGCCCTTAGCCTAATGTCACTCTGACTGTGTTTTTGATGAGTGGAGCCCCATGAAGGGCTGGACTACCTGGAGCTATGGTAAGATAGCATCGCATAATATGATGCAGAAATGTGTGCAATGAAAGCAGAAGAAGGGGAGAATCATGGGGGTTGAAGAGAGATGAAGAGGCTTCATGGAGGACATCAATTACATGAAATAAACTTTGCACACGACCGTTGTGCATATATGTGACTTTTTTTATGATGAAAGCAACTAGAACTACAGCATGAGTTAATGGAAAGCAAATTGCCTTGGAGGTTGTGAGGCCCGGGCTTTCATTCCATTTCTGTCCCAACCTAGCAATATGACATAAGTGACTCAGTTTCCTTATCTTTAAAATAAGGATGTTAGACTAGATAATCTCCAAATTTACTTCCCCGAATTCTACTGTTATCAAACTAGTATTACTTTGAAGCAGGGTAAAAACAACAATTTAAAAAAATATCTCTACTGAAATAATTCTTTCCAGTAAAGGCCCCAAGATACTAATATGCTAACCTATTTTGGCTCTATACCCTTCTTTCTTTATTGTTCTCTCTGAGACATTGAAAACTACCAATATGTTTATGGACCAATCACATCAAGACCATTAGTAAAGCTAAAGGTCAGAAAAAGAAATAGCATAGTGCATCCATGAGACATTGAGAAGGTCATTCTGGCTGGAATGGAGGATTCATTCTGAGGAATAGTAGAAAGCAAGCTTGAAAAGGTAGATTGAGAAAATATTCTGACAGGCCTCAAATAACTAAGGATAGCTAATTGTGGTGGGACTTGAATGACTAAGAATAACTAGAGAGTTCTGCCCTTTAATTGATAGAGAATGACCAGTTTAGAGTGGTTTCTGTTGTTTTGGGGGTTTTTTTTTCTGTTTATTCATTTTATTATTCTTAAGCGTTTCCTACTTGCCCTTGCTGTGCTAGGCAAAAAGAGAGAAAAATGAAACGCCATAATATTATAAATGCATTTCTTTACTTGTCTGGCCCTAAACAGACTGAACATTTATGAGCATTTTAAAAATGTTAACTGCAATAGAGATTCTTTTACGGGTCAGGCTAAATTAGCACTCAGGGGCATTCCAGCACTGAAATTCTATAATTCTGTGGTTGTGTCAGTGTGGAATGGAAGTCTCTGATACAAGCTTGGTCTGTAAAAAGACTACAAAAGAAGGGTAAAACAAACCCACCTCAATGCTCTACAGCAGTATTCTTTGTACCTAAAGTGCTTAGCAAAAGGGTCTCAAGGTTGCATGCACCATACACTCAGTTCATAACTCCCTAAATCACTTCCTACAGATCATCTTTCTCTGAAAGTAATTGCTTAGAAACTTCTGGAAAAACATATCTTTGGGGAAGAGAGTGGGAGGAAGGAGAGGAAGGATTTCTGGCCTACTTTAGAATGCCAGTCTCTTCCACAGTACTCCCTTGCCCTACTTCACCAATGGCTTCTTTTCAGCTGATTTCTAGGGGTAGTTTGTACCCTTTTACATTAAAAAAATATTTTAATTGAATGCATAAATAGGTAACCCTGGGGCACAGGAGGATTTTTCTTGGGTTAGCAAAAGCCTGTTATTCATAACTTCAAAAGATTTTTTTAATGCACTGTTTTCTAATAGGCTGATTTATGAAGCCAACTGTGAAAGTACATGAAGGCCTAGATTATTACTCTCCTTACTAAGCATGATTTAACAAGAGTGGAGCAGATGTATGAGTCAGAAATTCCAGACATCTTCCTTGATGTGATATTGAGCAAGTGACTTAACCTAATCCTTCAATGCCTGCCTTTTTAGATCTATTAAATGAAGAGGACAGTCCCCTCTGTCTACCTGGGTGGTAAGGAAATTGGAAGCATCCATCAATTAACACTTTGGAAATGCTTTGAAACACTTTTTGGAAATGTCCCATGGAAATTATTTTTATTTATGGTGTGCCTTCTCAAATATAGATTGAGCTACAACCATTAAGCTACTGAGGCAAAAAGGAAATTTCATTTTTAGATTTCAGAACACAAGTAATTCTTTTTTTATAATTTGTGTATGAAAATAGTGTAGATTTAATGAATATCTCAAAGTCAAATCTTGGTTCCATTTGGCCAACGTAGAATATAGTGTCTCTTATTTGAAATCATAGTATTTTATCTTTTCAGCAAACAAAAACAAAATTCAAGATCCATGTGCTATTCATTCTCCTGTTTTTACATAATATTTGGACGTAGAAGAGGAAATGTGATGGCTGTGTTCAAGTATGTGAAGGACTGTCATGGAGGAAGGATTGGACTTGTTCTGTTTGACCAGAGGACAGAATTAGGGATACAGGAAGGAAGACGGAAGGAGGAAGTTTTAGACAAGACACCATGACAAACTTCTTAACCATTGGAGATGTCCAAAGTAGAATGGGTTACATCAAGGAGTGGTTTCCCTCTCCTTGAAGGGCTTTGGATAGAGACTACTTTTGGAAGAGCACTTTTCAGGTGACATAGTAAGAATTGTTGGTTTAAAAAAAGAAGAAAGAGGAAAATCCCCTTGTCCCAAAAACTGAGTTCAAATCCAACCTCAAATACTTACTAGGTGTATGACCTTGCGCAGGTCACTTAAGCCTCTGTTTGCCTCAATTTCCCCAATCGTAAAATGGGCATAACAATACCTTGTAGGGTTGTTGTGAGGATTAAATGAGATGTTTATAAAAACATCCAGCAGAATGCTCAGTACATGGTAGGAGATATATAAATATTTATTCCTTTTCTGCTTTACTTTTTGTACCTACAAAAGCACCCAGAGTTCATGGAGAGGAGGGGGCACAAAATTAAGGTATATGACAGTGAAGTACATGGGTAGGATCCACTGGAGGCAAATTGTGATACCTGATGGTGTTTTAGGGACCAGAAGTCCCTTTCTGATTCCATAACTAGCATTCTTCTCTGGTGCAAGAGGGGGTCATACTCCTTGGAGTGGCCTCCTTTCTTGGTTGACCAGCTTTCCACGTCCATTTATTCTCAGCTTATCACTCCATTATTCCTTCCATCAGAGATACTTTTATATAATTACAGACAGCCATTTAGGTCCTTTCCAGTTCTCAGATTCTCTGATTCTGAGATATGAAAAAGGAGTTAGTTGGGGATTAATTTTTAAAAATTTATCACACATATGCTTAGGAGTGGCAGAGGGTATCCATAAGCTAACATGAACTTTTATTAGAATTAATAAAATCACTTGCTGTTTTGGAGTTTTCATAGATCTTAATAGACGATGCAGCAGAAATGAGTGTGGAGGGGGTGGAGGGAAAGGAACACCCCTTCCTTTAAGCTGCTGTTATGAAACTTGATAGATAACACTTCTGATGTATCCTGAGAAGCCACTTACAAACTGATTTTTAACTCTTGACATTTAGAATGGATTTTCAAGTATCACATAATGGAGAGAAACCTAAATCCCAAATTAAACTAAATTATTTTTCAGCTTTGTCCTACATGTCTACTGCTAACTGACAAGAAAATCTATTTTAGACTACAATCAATTGACAAAACTCAAGGTATCTCAACTACAGTAACTAATATTCTTATTACCTCAGAAGAGGCATAGAGTTATAAGCTTAGTGTCCTATACCATGTCTATAGCCTGATAACTTGCAGAGGTATACACTAAATTAATATCATTTCTTTCAATCTCATTGATGTGGACCAATGGTGTCAAATTCAAACGAAATGGATTCCTGTGGGCCACATATTGACTTAGAAAAACACAAATTAACATTATCTATGTTTTATTGTATTTTCATTTATTTTGTTAAAAAATTTCTCAGTTACATTTTAATCTGGTTCAGGCCACTCTCAGGAATTTTTCAGGCCACAAATTTGACCCCTCTGATTATTATAACAGAATTATAACATTATAACTGAAAGCATTGATGGAAGTTCTTGCAGCTGAAATGAGACTCGTTGTAGTGGCACAGTTAATATGATGATGAGTAGGACTCCTACTTAGAAGTGTTAATTAGATTCACAAATGAAATGACAACATTGCATCTTTTCTCCAGGTATTGTACTAAATGCTTTATAAATATTAACTCATTTGAACCTCACAACATCCTGTAAAGTAGGTGTTTTTATTATCCCCATTTTACAGATGAGGAAATTGAGGTAGGCAAAGACAGAGTGACTGGCCAAGGGTCACACAGCTAGTGTTTGAAGCTGTATTTGAACTCAGGTCTTCCTGATTCTAGGTCCAGTACTCTATCCACTGTGCTACCTATCTGCTTCCTATGTCTAAATTCTCTCCTGATAAGCTCATCTCCTTCCATGGGTTTAATTATCATTTCTATTCAGATGAATCATAGATTTATATAGACAATATGAGTCTCTCCCTTGAGCCCCATCAACTAACTGCATACTGGACATTTCAAACTGCATGTACCATAGGCACCACAAATTCAACATGTCAAAACAGAATTTATTCTTTCCCCTGAAACCCATCACTCATATTCACTCATTGGCCAGATCTTGCTACATCTACTTCCACTCCCTCTTTTCCATCCTACTCCTTCTCTCTCTACTCTTCCACAGCCTACACCTTAGTTCAGGACCCCTTCCCTTTCACTTAACCTTTAGGGACAACCTCCTACTTGATCTCCTGTAAAGCCAAGCTCTTTCTCCAGTTTCTCATCTAGTTCCCATTCCATATTGAAGCTCACAGCAATCCAGTCTACCTCAAGTCCTTCACAGTTTCTGTTTCTGGGAAGACAAAGCTTAACAGAGCCAAAACAACATTCATGCACATTGCCGGCACCATCATCAATTCACTATCTGCCTGTGAAATCAACACAGTCCCACCAACAAGGTATGTGAACTCAACACAAATCATAAGTATGGTCCCAGGACCTCTGAAACCCTTCTCCAGGACTTCTGTAAACTGGCAACAAGAAAATCCTCTTTCAGGGCTTCCAGTAAGGTCCCAGGGCTTCTGTACAAAATATCACAAACACAAATCAACACAGACAGAGTGTCGAGACACCACAAGTTTTCTCCTTCTCAGCTCTGCTCAGTCCCAACTATGCTTAAGCTTTTTAATTTGTCATTAGCTCACCCCTGTTCCACCCACCTCTTCTGTCCTTCCTGTTCCTGTCTTTGGCAAGTCCCTCTCACTGTGGGATTCCCAGCTTCTGTTTCTTAACAAAGACTGGATATAATCAGGGCAAGGCTCAAAAACACTTGAACTGAAACAAGGTGCTAAATAATTAAATAGCTGGAACAAGGTGCTAAGTACTTCTTTGCTTGCCATGACATCTCCCTTATACCAGTATCTCTCTTTAATTCCTTCCTACTGCCAAAAAAATCATCCTAAGGCACAGATCTGACCCCGACTTCCCTTGTTTAAAAATCTTCAGGCATGATCTCTTCGGTCCCAGATTTAAGGCTGTCTACAATCTGGTCCCTACCCACATGTCCCAAATGTCTTTAAGAAACTTCACCAACTTTATGTTCTACTAAAATTGAAAGGACATTTCCTTGAACCCACTTCTCATCTCTTGTCTCCATGCATTCACATAAGCTATTCCCCACACCTGGCTAGGTGTCACAGTGGATAAAGTCAGAAGACTCATCTTCCTGAGTTCAAATCTGGCCTCAGACACTACTGTGTGGCCCTGAGCAAGTCACTTAACCCTGTTTGCCTCATCTCCCCCACCTGTAAAATGAGCTAGAGAAGGAAATGGCAAACCATACCAATTTCTTTGCCAAGAAAACCCCAAATGATTGTCATGAAGAGCTAGACACAGCTAAAACAACCAAACAACAACAGATCCCCAGACCTGGAAATGCACTGTCTCATCTCATCTCTGAGCCCTTCCTAAGGCCCAGTTTGTTAAGGTGTAGGGGTGCAACACAGATCCTGCCTCAAATGAATTCAACTCAAGCCATCTTTTAGACAAAGACAAAGTTTATCAGAACAGCATTTGGGGGGTGAGATTTTAAGAATCTACCCTGTTGTGACGTTTGCATTGACAAGCAGGCCAGACGGAATCTGAGCCATTGACCAGGCTCTTTTTGTTTCTTTTCCATTTTTTTTATTTGAAAAAAAATAACAAAAGTCAACTTTTTTTTTAATCAATTGTTTCATTTCCCTAGATCCCTAATTCTCTCACTGTCCTGTCACTGCCACGCCCCTTCCCCCCATGACTGCTCTTCCTGGGATAGGCAAGGGGACCTCAAACCACATTTAAGTACAGACATCTGTTTCCTTCGGGGACATGGAAGTGGGGTGGGTTGTGTACAGAGGAGAGGCTTCGGCTGTCTGAAGTGGGCTGTCTGAAATGCCCAATTCCTGGCACCTGAGGAGGTAAAGTCCTATTTCCCACCCTACCCCATACCCACACCCCCAAGGCAGCCAGCCTGATGCTCCCTTTCTTGGGAAGGCTTCTGCACAGCTCAAAAGAGAAGCCAAGCCTAGGCCAGCCAGCTGCCATCTATCTGACCCCCCCAAAACTATCCACCGGACCTTCATTCTGTCCATTTCATTCTAACTTAGACCAACATTCCAAGGCCTAGACTGGGTTCAAGGAATAGTAGTGGGACACACAGGAGAAGGGAAAGAAAGGAAGTCCCCTCAGGGAATTAATTAATTAATGCCCCTAATCCCTTCCTCCTTCACCAGGCAGGCAGGTGGGCAGGGAATGGGAGAGGAGAAAAGAGCAAGGGAGGGAGAGAGAGATTGGAGGAGATGAGAAAGGAGCAAGGAAAGAAGGAAGCTAAGTTAGAGAAGTCTTTCCCACCTGCCAGACATCATTGCTGGCCTCACAATCCAGCCTCCCTCCCTACCTCCCCCCCCCCCCACCACATACACGGCGGGGGGCGGCACCCAGGCCTGGAAAGCAGAAGGCCAGAGTAGACAACAGAGAACTCTTCCCCTCCCTCCCCTTCCCCCCTTCTTTTCCCTCCTCCCTCCTCCTTCTCCTCACCTCTGGATGGAGATAAAAAGCAGAAGGAGAGAAAGGAGTTCTGAAGGCCAGAGATGGGTCTTGGATGGGTAGGCTGTCCCCCAGGTCCCAAATCCATCTATGCATCTCTGCAGGGATTCCCCCAGGCGTATGGTATCAGTCAGTCACATACCCCCTGAACTCCCTGGCAGGCCTGGCTTGGAGAGGTGCAGAAGACCTGATAAGGTCTTGGCCTGGTCACCCAGATCTTATGCCTCATGTCTCTCTCTTCAATCACAGGTAAAGTGGTGGAGGATGAACCCTGTTCCAAGGCACCATCTGAGGCACTGGGGGTGGGATGGGGTGTCATCCTTGATGAACCAGTTCCAATCAGGGTGCCGGTGCCCCAAAGAGAGGGAGTGGAGTGTTAGAAGGCAACAGGACAGTCAGGCCTCCTCCCTTCCCCATGCCCCTCCCTCTGGCTTGGGCTAGGAATCCATTCTCAAGGAATCTGACCAATTTAATGGGGGGCAAGATGGACCTTATGTACAGAAACACTGTGGGAAGGAAGTGGCCAAGTAGTCTGAGGTGACTGGGAGTTAACAGAGAAGGACCTGGAAGGGCTGGGTGCCCTGGGAAAACATCAAGGACCTGGGCCACATGGAAGGGCTCTAGATGGAATCAAGTAGTGGTGGTCTAGGGTGGGGCCAAATTCAGGCAATGAGGTCTGGGCTGGGTTAGCCATAACAGAATTGGAGACTGGGGCAAAGCAAGACCTGGGAAGACAAGTTGAAAGGATTATACTGAGATAAACCTCAGGTGAACACTAGGTAGGACCAGGTGGGGGTTGCCAGGGCCTGTACCCCATCAAACTCAGGTGCCAAACTCCTCTTCTGAAAAGCTTGCCCCACTCAGGTCATAAATACTATCTTCTCTACTCAGTTTTCCTTGAATAACATTCATTTATGTGTGCATTATATCCCACAAAATAGAATGCAAAGACTCTTTGAGTCCTGGACCTATTATTTTTTCATTCTATTTTGGTAGATAAAACATAGAGGCAACAAGGTGGTACAATGGGTAGGGTGCTGGGCCTGGATTTAGACCTCAATTCAAATTTGACCTCAGATGCTTACTAGATCTGTGATCCCAAGCAATTTACCTTCATATAAATGAAATATATGTGAATATATAATTAAACCTTATCTATGAAATAAATTCTTATTATATTTGTTAATAGGAAATTCATAATATAATTAAAAT
>CM053581.1:141720286-141746798 GCA_028627135.1 Pseudochirops cupreus | reverse complement strand
TATATATTCAGCCTTCCCTCATTCACATCAAAATCCACTGCAAGTTATGTCATTACCTCCCAGATGTCATGGTCCTCTTTGAGAATAAAGGACAAACACACATACAATACGTCTATAAATTTATATATATATGTATATATATATATACACACATATATACACACATATATATGTATTCATATAGTAATAATAATCATCCTATATCGTATTTCTGAAGCACATTCGAGTTTATGAAGTCCTCTGCTTTCACAATCTCGTTTGATCCTCACAACAACCCTGGGAAAATGATACCATTAGTAACTGAATTTTTGCAGGCTCAGGCAGAATGACTTGCCCTGGATCACACGGCTAGTGAGGGTCTGAGGTAAGATTTGAATCTAGACCTTCCTGAATCCAAGTCCAAGGTACTTGTGTCACTTCTGTTCAGTGAAGAATTCATATTTGCTCAATCAAATGAAAAACTCAAGGTCTCATTCTAGAAACAAAGTGTAAAGCACGTGACATACATCCTGAGGATCCCCTGCCTTTTCTCTACTGATCCCTTCTCAAAGGTCCTCTAGCAGAGTCTCCTCAGCCTGTATCTTTTTCACCTTGGGCCCTCAAATGCATGACATCCTCACTATTTCTCAGCAGCATTTAGTGTTCTTGATCTCCCTTTGTAGTTAGTAAATAAGAATTTGTGAAGTACTTGCTATGTGCTGAGATTGGCATAAGCACCAGAAATATAGAAGAAAAGCATAAACGTGGTCTCTGCCTTTGAGGAGCTCACATTCTAATGGGGATGTAACTTGTAAACAACTACATACATATGTACATGCAAGAAATACGGAGTGTAAGTGGGAAATGATCTCAGAGGAAAGGCACTGAGGGCAAGGCAGGGATGTGCATCCTTCAGAAGCGAAGATCTAAGTTGTATTTTGAAGGAAAGCAGGAAATCCAGGAGGCAGAGATGAGGATAGAGAGGATTCCAGGCACTGGCAAAGCCTAAGAAAAGGCAGGGTTGGGATACTGAGTGTCTCGTTTGAGGAACAGCAAGAAGGCCAGCGTTGCTAGAATCATAGAGTAGGTGGAAGGGAGAAAGAAGCATGAGAAGACTGGAAAGGAAGGAAGGGGTCAATTTACAAAGGGCCTTACAAGCCAAATGGGAAGAGAACATTTATATCTGAACCTGGAAGTACTAGGGAGCCACGGGAGTATCCTGAGTAGGCTTGTGCTTTGGGTAGACCCTCTGGCAGCTGAATAGAGGATGGGCTCTTTCAGCTCTTTTGACACTGTAGAATTCCATGAGTCACAGTCATACAATACCATCTGAAAAATACATTGTTTTTTTAAAAAGCAGGCCTTTGTTTCAGGGAGAAGCTTGAAGTCATTAAAATAAATGCTATCTCCTAAAGCCAGCTCAGCCCACTCCTGTTCTTCTCTGGGCCCTGCTCATTATTCATTTGCGTTGTCTGTCTAAGATAGATGTACTGATGGTTGAGATCAATAGGATGTCTATCCAACTGCATATTGACATCTGGACAAGAGGCAGGACTTTTTTTCAGTCTACTTGACTTTCCCTGTGGGGATAGTTATACTGAACTCTTTTAAGTTGTTATGGATCTCATTTAGGAGACTCTACAGTATTCTTTTCTGCCAATTTTAGATTTTTTCTTTTTCTCCCTCTGTCCTTGATCTTCTTTTTGATAGATAACAAATAATAATATCTCTGGATCAAAGAGTATGATTTGTATGATTTAGTGACCTCTTCTGCTTAGCTCCAATTTGTTTTCCAGAATTGCACAAATAATTTGCAGCTCCAGGGTAGGGAAGGAGGAGAATAGGAGAATAAGCATTTATATAATACTTTTTATATGTCAAGCACTTCACAAGTATCTTATTTGCTCCTCATAACAACCCTGCAAGGTAGACACCATTATTATTCTATTTCACAGTTGAAAAAATTGAGCCAACAGAGGTTCAGTGACTTGCTCAGTCACACAGTTTAAGCATCGGAGGCTGGATTTGAACTTAGCTTCCTGACTTATATACTCTATCCAACATACCACCTGTCTGCTCCACCAACAGCACTTTAGTGTGCCTGCTTTTCCACAACCCCTCCAACAATTTCTGTTATCCTCTTTTGCCGTCTCTGTCATGCGGACATGAAACACCACAGTAAACCTCCATGTTCATTTCAGTCCCAGGTTGGGTCGCTGTGCTCTACTTTCTTTTGTCTTCTTAACTCAATATTGCCCACCCTTCACCTTGTGGTGATCTCTACCTAAGTTCCCCTCTACCAATTCTCCAGTAGAAGAAGAGTTAGGTTTAAAATTGTCCCCTCACCCTACAGGACCTGAAATAAGCACAGAACAAAGTTTTCTAAAGGTTCTCACCACCACCACCACCACCACCCACTCACCCACTCTCCATTAATAACTACAGAGAAAAAGACTGGAATTTAATGTAACAAATGAAAGAAGAAAGATAGAAGGTTAAAAGAAGTCTTAAAAGCTCACTGTGGTTTCCAATGAAAAAATGTAAACGCAACAAATTCACATCTTTTGTAGTTCCTTCTTTGGCACTGACCCATTCTTTTAGTTTGTGTCCCCAGAGTTAGTCTTTCTATTTCAACTGTGTTGGAGCAGAGACCAAGTTGGAGCCACCTAGCCTAGGGCAAATTCAGGTCAGCAAAGCAGCTAGGTTTTTCAGCCCAGTTCTAGAAAGTGCTTCCTAGCCTTATTTTCAGGTAGGGGGAAAGGCTGAAAAAAGACACTTTCTTCTCTGCGCCAACATACAGCCTTTCTCCCACTCTCCCAGCTGTTTTCTCATCATCCTTCATTTATAATCTCCTCCTTTAGCCATCCCAGAAGTTTCTGAGTCTAAATTTGAAAACCTTGAATTAAAAAAAAAGCTTAGGAGGGATATGATAGTTTTCTTCAAATATCTAAAAGGCTATGACATGGAAAGGATATGATCTGATGGTCTTTGTATTGGAGGCTCCCCTGACTAGAAAGTCATTTCCCTGGCTGGTCCCAGAGAATCCTCATTGGGACTTCTGACCATCAGGAGACCTGATATTTGGCATTTTCACCCTTTCTTAGAGGTTTCAATGACTTAAGCGCCAGAATGGACTATTTCACTTTTGACTTATTTTTCACTGACCTCACTGAAACAAATTCACTGGCCAGTAAAAGCTTGTTTTACTCTTACTAGATTCAGTTCCTTCACCTATTCTTCTCCACTATCATCTGGTCTTAGCAAACAAGAGGTGACAGGCACCATCAGTCCCCGGGCCCCGGGCCCTCTCAGCAATAAATAGGTTCTTTAAAATGCCAGGAACAGATGAGCATCTCTTTCAGTTTCAAAATCTTCGCACTCTGTTAAATGTCACTGTTTATTGGCAGATGTATACTGATAGTTCTTGGCTCATTTGCATAAAAGATGATTAACATGCCCTAAGTTTAAAGGTTCAAACCTATCCCAGCTCAGCTTCATAGAATCACTAAAGTTAGAACGAAAAGGACTTTAATAGCCATCTGTTCTAACCCATACACAAAAGTGTTACCTACTGTAACATACCTGGAAAATGGTCATCCATTCTCTACTTAAACCCCCTCCAGGAGGGGGAAATTTATACCTTTCCTACCCATCCATCAGAAACCCTTTAATCCCATTGACCTCCTTGCTACTCCATCTAGTTCTTTCCATTTTGGGGGCCTGTCCCCAGTGTTTGAAGTGCTCTCCCTTTCCCCTTATCTATACTGCCTGGCTTCCCTAGCTTCCTCCCAACTAAAACCCCATCTAGTCTCTTTTGCAAGAATTCTTTCCTGATCTCCTTTAATTCTAGTGTCTCCTTCTATTCATTATTTCCAATATATCCTATATGTACCTTTTTTGTACATAGCTATTTGCATGGGGTACCCTTCATTAGACATGAGCCTGAGAGCAAGGACTATCTTTTACCTTTCTTTGGATCCCCATGCTTAGACATTGTCATGGTACATAGCAGGCATTGTACCAGTCTAAATGACCATGACTCAATCAATGACCTCTTGAGGCAGCCCTTGAAACTTTTAAAGTTTTAGCTCATATAAAGCCTAAATTCATCTCTTAGCAACTTCTACTCATTGCTTTTGAGTTTGTCCCTTAAGGTCAAGAGAACAAGCTATATTCTTCCTCCCCCTCATACAGTTATCCTATCTCTTTGAGCCTTCACTTCCAATTGCTCTTATAATCCAACTATCCGACATTTTCTGTATCCATCTAAATGTATTATTATCTAATTCATATATCTCCAAATTCTTCAAAGAATAGCATGAAATATTTTATTAGAAGTTTGGCTAAAATATAGTTAAGCTACAACAATAGTATTTCCCACAAGTCAAAAAAGGAAATTAAGTTAGTCTGAAAAGATTTTTTCTTGATGAAACTATACTTGCTCTTTGTTATCATCAGTCCGTTTTCTAAATGTTTGCCAACCATTTCTTTAATGGTCTATTCTAAAATTAACCCAGCAATCAAAATCAAGTTCACTGGCCTTTAATTAGAGACTCAATTCTCCCCCTTTTGGGGAGGAAAATTTGGACATAATTTGTCCTTCTCCAAACTTGCGTAACCTCTCCTATTTTCCATTATTTCTTTCTAATATCTCCGAGAGTCTTAGAAATCACATCTCCCAGTTCTTTCAGTACCTGAGGGTATTCTGCATCTGGGTCAGATAACTTGATTTCATCAGGGGCAACCAAGAGCTCTCTTACTACCTCCTTACTTATCTTGAGTATCAATTTTGTTAGTGGTTTTTGTTTTCTCCTTTCTGGTGCAGAGGTCATTCTCCTTAGCAGAAAAAACAGAAACACAATAAGAATTAAATAAATCTGTCTTCTGTGTTATCAGTCATCATAGCCATATTCAATCCAAGCAAAAGTCCTATACATTCTTTGATCCCCATGTTCTTCCAAAAAGGCTAAAAAATCCTTTTTGTTGTCTTTAACTTCCCTTGACAGTCTCAGCTCATTATGATTGTAAGCATTCCTGTTGCTCTTTATACAAGATGAGGATACACTTATATTCATCCTTTGTTAGCTGACCTTGCTTCTGTCTTCCAGATATACATCCATTTTGGTTTCCAGACAAGCTCGTTTTTTTTTTCTCCTCATTAGAAATTTCTTTTTGTGCTTTCAAAATTTTATTCTTTTTTTAAAAAATTATTTTTATTTTAATGATCTTTTTAAAAAATTGAGTTCCAAATTCTCTCCCTCCCTCTAATCCCTACTCTATTCATTGAAAAGCAATATGGTATCAATCATACAAGTGAAATCATGCAAAACGAATTTCCATATTGGTCATGTTGCAAAAAAAAAAGCAATAAAAATAAAGTGAAAAAATTATACTTCAATTTGTACTCAGAATTCACCAGTTCTCTCTTAAAACTGATAGCATTTTTTTTTATCATAAGTCTTTTCAAATTCTCTTGGGTGATTGCATTGATCAGAATAGCTAAGTCTTTCACAGTTGATCATCTTTATCATTTTTCTCTTACTATTTACAATGATCTCCTGGTTCTGTTCACTTCACTCCGTTTTGATTCATGTAAGTCTTTCCAGTTTTTCCTGAAACCATCTCCCTCATCATTTTTATAGCACATTAGTATTCCATCATAATCATATACCAAAATTTATTTAGCCATTCCCCAATTAATGGTCATTTTCTCAGTTTCTAACTCTTTGCCACCACAAAAAGAACTGCTTTAAATATTTTTGTACATATAGATTCTAATGTCTTTGGGGAAGTGTACTATACCAATAGCTGGTAGTGGTATTCCAGGGACAAAGAATCACTAGCAGACAATATGATGACATACTTAGAGAAACCTAGAGAATGAACTAAAAAACTAGTTGAAACAATGAACAACTTTAGCAACGTTGCAGGATATAAAACCCATACAAAATCATCAGCATTGCAAGATACTACTAACAAGATATAGCAGGATACACAGTATTATAGCCCTTTGGAAATCATTCCAAATTGTTCTTCAGAATGGTTGGAGAAGTTTACTTCTCCACCAAGAGTGTGTTAGTTTCCCTATTTTTCTACCAACCACCTAGTTTCCCTCCAACATTTGTTATTTTCCTTTTCTTTTGTGTTAGCCAATCTGATATGTGTAAGGTGGAACCTCAGTTGTTTTCATTTGCATGTCTCTAATTGATAGTGACTTAGAGCATTTTTTCATATAATTATTTATATAGCTTTGATTTCTTCCTCTGGAAAAAAAATGCCTTTTCATATCCCTTGACCATTTATCAATTGGGGAATGGCTCTTATTTTTATAAATTTGACTCAGTTCCCAACATATTTGAGAAATAAGGCCATTATCAGATAAATATACTAAAAAATTTTCCCCTAGTTTCCTCTTTTCCTTATAATTTTGCCTGCATTGGTTTTGTTTCTGTAAAAAACTTTATAATTTAATGTAATTTTAAAAACTATTCATTTTATTTACCATGATCCTCTCCATCTCTTATTTGGTAATAAACTCTTCCTATAGATCTGACAGGTAAAATTTTCCATGTTCCCTTAATTTGCTTACGATATCACCTTTAATGTCTAAATTAAGAGCGGAGAACCTGTGGCCTTGAGGCAACATGTGGCTTTCTAGATGCCCAAGCGTGGCCTTTTGACTGAATCCAAACTTCACAGAAAACATCCCCTTAATAAAAGGATTTGTTCTGTAAAACTTGGACTCAGTCAAAAGGCTGCCCCCAAGGGCCTAGAAGACCACATGTGACTTTGAGGCCCCAGATTCCCCTCTCCTGGTCATGTACTCATTTTGACCTTACCTTGGTACGCAGTGTGAGATGTTGGTCTGTGCCTAGTTTCTTCTAAACTACTTTCCGGTTTTATCAGCAATCTTTGTCAAATAGTGAGTTCTTACTCCCAAAGCTTGGGTCTTCAAGTTTGTCAAACATTATATTACAGTGGTCATTTACTCTTGTGTATTGTAAACCTAATCTATTCCTGACTCGCTACTCTATTTCTTAGCCGATTCCAGACTGTTTTGATCATTACGAATTTAACATAGTGTGAAATCTGGAACTGCTAGGGGGCCTTCCTTATTTTTTTTTCATTGCCTCCCTTGATATTCTTGATCCTTTATTCTTGCAGATGAATTTTGTTATTTTTTTCTTGTTCTATAAAATAAATCTTTGGTAGCTTGATGGGTATAGTATTGAAAAAGTAAATTAATTAAGGTAGAATTGTCATTTCTATTAAATTGTCCCAGCCTACCCATGATCTATTTCTGTTTCTCCAGTTGTTTAGATCTGTCTTTATTTTTGTGAGAGTGTTTTGTAATTGTGTTCACATATAGTTCCTGGACTTGTCTAGGTTCCAAGTATTTTATATTGTCTGCAGTTATTTTTGATGTAATTTCTCTTTCTATTTCTTCCAGCTAAAATTTTTTGTATCTAGCAATGTTGATGATTTTGTATGGGTTTTATATCCTGCAACATTGCTAAAGTTGTTCATTGTTTCAACTAGTTTTGTAGTTCATTCTCTAGGTTTCTCTAAGTATATCATCATATTGTCTGCTAGTGATATTTTGTTTCCCCATTGCCTTTTGTATTATTTCAATTTATTTTTCTTGTCTTATTACTATAGCTAACATTTCTAGTACAGTATTGAATGAAAATGGAGATAATGGACATTTGAAACAATGGAATAACTCCTGGGTCTTTTGGATTCTGTCTGCTATAAACTGCTATTCCACTCTCTGTGGTATCAAATTGGGACATAAAAATAGGCAATATTCTCCCTTTCCTATATACTTTAAGCATCAAGCCCTTTTGATTAGATTTGCAAGACAACCTGGAAATACATTTTTACTAACCTTTGTTAAATATACTCAGTCTCTGGCCAGGATTCTGACTATAAAACTATGGCCCACAAGTCTTATTCTCATATACCACCTTCTTAACTAGATGTTCCCTTTCCAAATTATTCTTTTTCCTTTTCTGTATCCCTTGCCTTTAATTGCCATAGTGAGAAATTACACAACCTGTGCTTCTGGGGTCTTCAGTTTAAAAGTCAAGACTTCATAAGAGTAGAAAATACTTTTTAGATTACTTATGTACTCATTTGTGCCTATGTCAACTATCAGAAGAGAGTAGTTGTGATCTATTTTGTTTAGTCTTGGGATATGCTGTAAATACATGCCCTGGGAAGACAACTAACCTCTCTATTGTTACTATTAGGGCACTAAATACCTCTGAACAAGGAATCGCTAATTACACTTACTCTTTGTTCCTTCACTCTTAGAAGATGATTTTTTGCTTTCTGTGGTTCTACTATGTCATACTTGGGAAAGCAAGCACTTTCTTCCTCCTCAGAGAATACAACTCCCTTGCCCTTTGGAATAGTGAGTCCCAAATATATTTTTAAGCTCTAATCATCTAGTTGTCCCTTTCTCTGCATACCATTCTTCTATTCTTTTAGCAGTGGATAGAGCACTGAACCTGGAGTCAGGAAGACCTGAGTTCAAATCTAGCCTCAGACACTTACTGTGTGACCCTGGGCAAGTCACAACCTCAGTATGCCTCAGTTTCCTCAATTTCAAAATGTGGACATAAAAATAACATCTATTCTGAGTGTTATTATGAGGGCCACATGAGATTATATTTGTAAAGCACTTAGCATAGTACTTGACTCTTAATAATAGGCTCTTAATAAATGCTTGTTCCTTCCTTTCTTCAATATTATAAGGAGGGACATCTTCCCTTTTTTGCCTCTTTCTGCCCCCACTTTTTCCATCCTTTTTCCCCCAACTGAAGCCTTCTGTTTCCCTTGAGAATGCTTCATTCTCTCTAATAACCTGAAATTTGAGGAAGCATTTTTTGAGTCCTTTTACCTTCTTCTCACCTTGGAACTCAGATTTCAGTTTCCATCACACTTTGGATGAAAGTCACTGAACAATTTCCCCTACTATCTATCCATCCTAGATGAGATTTTCAGCTTTTATTAAAACTCCTGTGGGCGTGTTTACACCTCAACCCTAAGCACAGCCAATTATCATCACTCAGGATGAAGATGCCATTAGGTAAACTTCTTTTGGAGGCAAAGGGGCAGAAGAAGATGGGAAACCATTAGCTGCTTAATGACTGAGGAAATGAAAGGTGAAAAGGTCTATTATTAGGCTGTTTCCTTCACTCATTGGGCATTTTCTTCCTTTCCCTGCAATGTCTGTTTAATCCCTAAGTAAGTAAATGCCTAGTAGCAGTTTCTAGGAAAGGAATTTAGGTCAGAGTCATGCTGTAGGCCTAATAGTCTGTGTCTCTTAATGAGTATTGGTCCATTCTGAGAATGTGAAAGAATTGTTTACATTAAATAAAAAACAAAAAGCCCAGAATTCTAAACAAACAAAAATGTATTTGTTGTTTCTTTTTTTATAGTCACAGACAATAATTTATGTTATGTTATAGGTTTCTCTATCTGCAAAGAAGGCAATATATAGAATCTTCTCAATACGTAAAACTTACAAACTAGATCAAGGAGCAATTGTTCACTTTGGAAAAGGATTCTTCATTTTACAAAAGGATTAGCTGCAAGGTTCCCCTAGAGAACAGTCTCCCTTATTCTATGTAAATCACACAATATGATTTATAACTTGCCTGGAACGTATTTCTTGCTCAAGATGAGGTACATCTGGGTTTTATCATCTAGATTTTTAAAACGTTAATTTCCTTCTCCCCAAAGGCCTGATAGTTTACCTCCAAAACTACAGTAGGATAGTAGATGCATCTTGAACCTGGAGGGAGTTGTGGCATTTTGTGCCTGGATGAGATTACCTGGAGTATGTAGAAATTAAACATAGCGCAGAGTGCCCTGGGCAAAACCTGAAGAAGGATAGCACCAGAGAGAGAAAGGAAGTGACAGTTTCTTAGTGGAGAGAGACCTCAGAGCCAAAATAGTCTAACCCCTACCTAAAACATGAATACCTTCTATGGCATCCCTGACCGATGGTAATATAGCTTCTACTTAATGACAGACATCCAGCGATGGAAAATTCACAATCTCTTATTGTCTCCCCTCACCACCATGCCCGAAAAAGTAGACCTTTCAAGTTTGAGTCAGTTCTAAGTATTAGGCAGTTTTACCTTTCAGTGAACTGAAATCTGAATAATAATAATAATAACAACTTCAAAGCACAATCCATTGTCCATGCTGTGTTATGAAGGGGGACAGGAGGGAGTAGAGAGAGGCAGTTTAGGGATAGCAAAGTGTGGAATACCAGTCAGCCAGGACAATGTGAAGCATGCACTGAGATTACTATGGTATCTGTAAAGGCCTAGAGTAGGAAACCTAACATGACAGTGAACCAAGCTCTGGTGATACTACTTGTTGTATTAGCACTTCAGTTAAAGTGCTACAAATGTTCTTAGAAGTCAAAGACATACAATAGCATATGGTTGAAGGTTGGCCCTACTTGTACCCATCATGAAGATCAACTTGACATAGAAAACAGAGGAACTAGTTATATTTCTTCATGTGTGACAAGAAGGCAAGATGCACTGGAACTAATCAGAAATATCAACATCTCATCTGCTCGAAATGCTTCAATGCACATGGCACTGACTACTAACAAGGGGAAAAAACAGCATACTTGAAATGGACTAAATATATGAGTATTTTCATCATGCACCAGGACTGTAGCATAATGAAATTGGAAACAGATTGCATTAATAATAAGCAAGGTATATGTGTCTGTGAAGTGTCTGTGTGTGTAAGTGTATATGTATGTACAGAAAAAGACATGAACACGCATAAGTATGTGTCTGTACATATTATATAGACATACATACCATTTCTTTGTCAACAGTACCCTCAATTTCAAGTTACACAATATAATTCAGATTAATAGCTTTAATAGATGTCAATATACCAAATCCTCAAAATCTCCAAACAATGTAGAGTTAAAATCTCTCAAAATATAAAGAGCTTGGTAGAAAAAAATCCAAGCCAGGCGGGTATAGGATGAGGCATTTATTGTCCCCATCTTCCTGCCTGCAACTAGAGTTGTCCTGAAGATACTTCCAGTGAAGTTTATAGAATCCAGTGAGCTTATAGAATCTGAACTGACATCTCAATACATTTATTCTATTACAAAAAGCAGCCGTTTTATTCACCTCCATAACAGCCTGCAAAACATGAAATATAGAAAAATAGGAGAGCAATGTGTCCCCACATTGTTTCCATCTGAACTCCTTTGAAAAGATGAAATATGAGATAACAGTGATAATGACATCTAACATTTATAGAGCTCTCTGAGGTCTGTAGAACACTTTACATATGTGATCTCATTTGATTCTCATTTCCATTCAATGGTCCTAGTTCTCTTCTCAGGGGCCAAGTAGAATAAATTTAATTCATCTTCCACAGAACAGCCATAGAAGCATAGATTTGAATATACCTGTTATTTAACTCTTAAAATTTCTCTTCTCTGACCTAAACATCCTGATGCTTATAGGGCTAAAAAATAAAAATAAAAAATTACTTTCCAAGTGAGACAATTCAGTACAGTTCATTGCTGTATTAAGAACTGGCTTTGAGACCCAGACTGAAAAACTTGACTAGGAAAATGGATTAAATACATTTCTAGGGGTGGGTAGGTGGCATAGTAAATAAAGCACTGGTCCTGGAGTCAGGAGGACCTGAGTTCAAATCCGGCCTCAGACACATAGCACTTACTAGCCATGTGATCTTGGACAAGTCACTTAACCCCAATTGCCCTGCCTTTCCCCCTCCAAAAAGAAAAAAAAGGAAAAAGAAATATGTTTCTAATTATAGATAAAGAGGGGGAAAGTACCATTTAATTTAATCCAGTTCAATCCCCTTGTTTTATAGATAAGGAACTGAGGCCAAAGAGAGTGAGTTACCCAAGGTTGTGCGCAGAATACATGGCAGCTCTGGATTTGAACCCAGATCATCAGACTCCAATTCTAGCCATTCTTTCCATTGGACCAAGTCCCCAAACTATACAGGGAGTCCCAAAAGTCTTAGTGAAGTACTAAAGCTTCATCTTTACTAAGACTTTTGGGACATCCTGTATAGAGCACTGAGTTATCAATCTGCTACGAGTGTCATCAACGATAAACATACCAGTGGCATCTCTCCATTAGTTGTAAATGTCAAGCATGGGACTTTGAGCGAGGAAGATCTGAGTTCAAATCCTGTCTCAGACACTTTCTAGCTATGTGATCCTGGACAAGTCACTTAACTTCTGTCTTCCTTAGTTTGCTCAACTGTAAGGGTTGTTGGAAGGACAAAATGAGATATTTGTAAAGTTCTTTGTAGAACTTAAAGTGTAAGTCATTGACAGTTGTTGTCACATAATTCTTGCTATTATTGTTACTATTACATGTCTTCCTTTATTTCAAAATAATGGTTTTCAACATCACTGTGATTCATCAGTGCTTACAAATCAAGATACTTCACGCTTTCTCCATTGTCTTCTTGTTTATATTTAAGCAAAACAATTTTCTGTCTTGCCACTATCATGGTGAACAGATCTAAAAAGCACTGAATTTGTGTTCCTTGGTCTTTTCTATCAAAGAATAAAGTAAATGCCTTTAGCCATTATCACATCAAAGCCTAAACTGCATCATCTTAGTTCATTAAAAGTAAACCTATAGGCAATATATCCCTAAGTATTCACTAATATCAAAGTTACATTAGAAGAAAGAAAAAATATTTGCTTGGAATCTAATTAATATTTGTTGCTTAGAAGTTATGCCCAAACCCTGAGAATTATCCATTTTCTAAAATGTTGAAAAGTAATAAAAGTAACATTAGGAAAGAAAAAAAGGGGTTTTTTTTGTGTTTCTTTGCAGAGCCATAATTATTATAATGCATAGAAAATAGAGGGTAATGAAGGGAGTGAAAATAAATGAGAAATAAATGACAGAAAATAAAATAATTTCTAAAATGTTTCAAATTGCATAAGAAAATCTAGGGCATAGAAAGGGACAACCTACCCTCTGGTCAGTTCTCAGAACTTTCATTTTTTAGGAAAGTACCCAGTCCAGGCATGTTTCCATTTTTCTCCAGGGTTAGGGAACCTGAAGCCTCAAGGTCATATGTGGCCCTCCAGGTCCTCAAGTGTGGCTCTCTGACTGAATCCAAACTTCACAGAACACATCCCCTTAATAAAAGGATTTTTTCAGTAAAACTTGGACTAAGTCAAAAGGCTGTACCCACGGACCAGGTTCCTCTCCTCTGCTAGACTCTCCACACTTTCTTCAGATGCCACAGATGTCTTCTCACCCTTCTCAAACTGTCTCTAAAGTCTTAAGCCAGAAGATCAATCTCTGGATTCCCTCCCTACTTCATCTGTCCCATTTCCATTCTTTAGCCTCTTTTCCTGTGCTGTGCTCCCCCATTAGAATGTAAGCTCCCTGAAAGCAGAGACTAATCTGTCCCAATTTTTATTTGTGTTCCCAACATGGCACATAGGAAATTATTAATAATAGCTTGTTGATACCCATCAGATTGGCTAATACGTCAAAAAAGAAAGAAAATTATAAATGTTGAAGGGGATATGTGAAAATTTTATCATCAGTGGAGTTGTGAACTGATCCAACCCCTCTGGAGAGCAATTTGGAACTTTGGCCAAAGGGCAATCAAATTGTGTATACCCTTTGACCCAGAAATACCACTACTAAGTCTGCATCCCAAATAGATTAAAAAAAAAAAAAAGAGGGGAGGGGAAGAATCCGTTTTTACAAAAGTATTTATAGCAGCTCTTTTTGTGGTGGCTAAGAATTGGACATTGAGGTGATGCCCACCAACTGGGGAATGGCTGAATAAGTTGTGAAATATGATAATATGGAATATTATTGTGCCATAAGAAATTACAAACAGGATGATTCCGGGAAAACCATACTAATAGCAACATTGTTCAATGAACAACTGTGAAAGACATAGCTATTCCCAAGCAATACATTGATCCAAAACAATCCCAAAGGACTCATGATAAAAAACTGTTTTCCACTTCCTGAGAAACAACTGCTATTGTCTGAATACAGACCCAAGCATACTATTTTTCCCTTTCTTTTTTTTTGTTCGAGTTTTCTCGCAAAAAATGACTGATATGGAAATGTTTTACATGATTGCACATGTATGACCTATATCAGATTGCTTACTTTCTCAGGGAATGGGGAAAAAAGGGAGGGGGGTAGAATTTAGAACTCAAAACTTTAAAAAATGTTAAAAATTGTTTTTACATGTAATTGGAGGAAAATAAAATATTTTAAAAATAGCTTGTTGAACTGACTGTTGATTGAAGGACATTCAGGGTGCTGGACTAAAAGTTGAAAGACCTGGGTTCAAGTCTTAACCAATGTTTGACTCAATCATTCAAATCATTCAACATCTAAAAGTTTCAGTTTTCTTACCTATAAAAAGAAGCTAATAATAATTGTACCACCTATGTCATAGGGATATTGTTAGGAAAGTACTTTATACATCTTACATAGGGATAGGGGTTTAGGGAACTGGACCTGAGATTTTATTAGTAAAGAGAACAGCTGACTGAGGAACCTCCTGAAGGCCCACATCTTTGTGCAACTTCCAGGCTTAGAGCAGGGCTTCTTCACCCCTTTTTGTGCCAAGGACCCCTATGGAACCCTTATGAAAATGCTGTCTTTAAATGCATAAAATTCACAAGATTACACAGGAAACAAAAGACTTTTTTCCTATTCAAGTGAAAGTATCCCCTCAAGTCTATCCATGAACCCCCAGGTAATGAACTTCTATCTTAGAAAATTGCCTACACTCAGTTGGGTATAGAAATCTATAGGAGAAGTGAATAAAAGAAGGGGGGTAAGGCTGATAGAAGGGAAGACAGATTAGAGGAGGCAGTAGTCAGATGCAAAACATTTTTGAGGAGGGACAGGGTGAAAGGAGAGAAAATAAAACAAACGGGGGAAATGGGATGGAGGGAAATACAGTTAGCAATCCTAACAAAAAAAATTTTTGGAGCAAGTTTCTCTGATAAAGACTTCATTTATCAAATACATAGAGAACTGAGTAAAATTTATAAAAATAAGACCCATTCCCCAATTGATAGATGGTCAAAAATCATGAGTAGTCACTTTGCAGACAAAGTAATTAAAGCTATCTATAGCCATATAAAAATGCTCTAAATAACTATTGAGTGGAGAAATGAAAATTAAAACAATACTGAGGTACCACCTCCCATCTGTTAGATTGGCTAATAGGTGAAAAAAGGAAAATGAAAAATGTTGGAGGGAATATGGGAAAATTGAGACACTAATGCATTATTGGCGGAGTTGTGAATGATTTAACCATTATGTAGAGCAATTTGAAACTGCCCAAAGGGCTATAAAACCAAGCATACCCTTTGACACTGTATCAAAACACTGTATCCCAAAAGAGATTTTAAAAAAGGGAAAAGGACCTAGAATACAAAAATATTTATAGCAGCTTTTTCTGGTAGCAAAGAATTAGAAATTAAGGGGATGCCAATCAATTGGGGAATGGTTGAACAAGTTGTGGTATATGATTGTGTTGGAATACTATTGTGCTATAAGAAATGATGAGTGGGATGTTCTCAGAGAAACCTGGAAAGACTTACATGAACTTGAGGCAGCTAGATGGCAGAGTGAATAGAGCACCAGCTCTGGAGTCAGGAGTACCAGAGTTCAAATCTGGATTCAGACACTTGACACATGTACTAGCTGTGTGATCTTGGGCAAGTCACTTAACCCCAATTGCCCTGCCTTCTCCCCTCTAAAAAATAAGACTTACATGAACTAATGCTAAGTGAGATGAGTAGAACCAGGAGAACATAATATTTTAAGATGTTCAGCTGTGAATGACTTAGCTATTCTCAGCAATACAACGATCTAAGACAACTCTGAAGGACTTAATGATGAAAAATGTTATACACTCGAAAAACTGATGTAGTCTGAATACAGATTGAAGCATACTCTTTAAAACTTTATTTTTCTTGGGAGTTTTTGGGTCTGTTTTATTTTACAATGTGACCAATATGGAAATATGTTTTGCATAACTATATAACCTATATTAAATTGCTTGCCTTCTCAATGAGGGAAGTGAGGAAAGAGGGAGAGAATTTGGAATTCAAAATTTTTTAAATGAATGTTAAAATTATTTTTATATGTAATTGAGGAAAAACAAAATACTAAATAAATAATAAGAAAGTTGCTTAGAGTGCAAATAACTTGCCCAGGGTCTCAGAGCCAAGATGTTCCTGAGGGAATATTTAAGTGGCTAAATAAGCTAAGTGGCACAATGAATAGAGCCCTAGACTTGAAATCAGGAAGACTTGAGTTCACATTTGGCCTCAGGCACTTACTAACTATGTGACCCTAAGCCAGACACTCAACCTCTGCCTGCCTCAGTTTTCCCATCTGCAAAATGGGGAAAATAATAATAGCACCTCTTGCCCAGTGTTATTTTAAGGCAAAATGAAATAACATTTATAAATGCTTTGTAAACCTTAAAGCACTATATAAATACTGGTTATTGTTCTTAATAAGGTGCAGAATATAAATAATGAGTTTGCAAAAGAGAGGGAGAAGGATTAGTCAGACAACAAGGAAGACAACCATAGCAGAAAGGTATCATGTAAAACAAAGATGTCAAACACATGCCCTGTGGGCCTTAGGCAACCCCCCAATATTCCCAAACGCAAACTGAACCAGATTAAAATGTTTCTCTCTAATTTTAGTGAATTGATGTGTTAATAAAAAAGAAATATATAAACAAGTGTGGTTTTCTAAGACAATGTGTGGCCCGTAGGGATTCTTATGTACAGTTTAGTGGTGATTATTTCTATTTTGGGTTTGACATCACTGGTGTAACTCCAGGGAAGAGAATATCCAAGATAGAGCAGTCAATAGAGTTGAACTTGGAGGAGAAGTCAATAGAGGTTAGAACTAGTTGCGGGGAAAGGCAATGGATTTAGAATGAAAACATCACCTTGGTGAGAGCAGTTTCAGTTATGTGACGAGAACAGAACCCAGACTGCAAGAGACTGAGGAGTGAAAGTGCAGAAACTGGAAGGAATTCTTTTCTAGGGGTCTGGATATAAAAGATGAGGGAGATATATGGGAATAACTTGAGATGATGGGTTAAATTGAAATGAATGGTTTTGTTTATGTTTTTAGGATAGGGGAGATCTGGGCATGTTTTTAAGTAGAAAGAAAGAAGTGAGTAGATAAAGAGAGATTGAAAGAGACAATATGGAGGAGATGGGAGAGGATAGGATCAAGAGAACAAGTAGAGGGATAGGCATGAGCAAGGAGAAGGGCCACTGCATCCTCTGAGACTAGAACAAAAGAGTAGAGGATGGGGAATGATGCTATACTTATTTGACAGTAGAATTGCTACCAATGAATGGTCTTAATGGCCAGTCAAAACAGAAGTGATTCATGGAGGTAGCACTGTATGTGAAAACAGAGGAGAAGGTTTGTGGAGATCATCACATGAATATGAATTATTGCTTGAAAATGCCAGTAAAATGAAATTGGAGCATTCTCTGCTCTCCTCTTCCATATCATTATTATTTAAATACACTGAGGCATCTTTGCTGAAACTGAAGAAAGCACAGCACTTATTAGAGGAGCCTCCAGACAGCTGTAGCATCTCTGTGCAAGTTTCTGCATAATGAACTCTTGTTTTACCAGAAATCCCAGTCTTGAAAGGCAGAGTCTTGCCAGATCAAATATTTTAAAAATGGTTTGTGGACTAGGAGTGGTGGGTAGTGCTGAGCTTTTCAGAAAATCAATCTGGAGAGACTGCAGCATCTCTATCTGAATTTATCACAAAAGAAAATTTTTTTTAAAATAAGAAAATATTATATAGATTACAAAAGAGAAGACAGCAGTTAGGAATGATTTGGACTAATCAATGAACAAAGGAATTAAGCAAATAGAAGTCAGGTGTATAATAACCAGTTAACATAACATAAACTAATCCCTACATTTAACCCATTTGGACTTTTTGGTTCTCAACTACAAAGTCTGTTTAGTTAAGTGATGGCTATTATATTCACTAGAAGTGACAATTTTCTTTTAACTCAGAAAAATGTTAATGTTTATTTACTATGCTTCACTGGGACTTAAAAAAAAAATGTTGGCTTCCTGAGAGGCTCTATTAAGGTCAGTTAAACAACCAAACCATGAGATTTGAGAATTGAGATGTCAACAAAAGCTCAGCCTATTAATTATGGAGTCTTTATTACTTTTAGCAGCAATAGTGGTAATAGCCAAGCTTTATAGAACATGGTCACTAATCCATGCTACCATCTTCATCATTCTTTTCTAACTTTCCTTAAATGTGGAACCCAGAACTGAGCACGATACTCCAAATGTGGTATGAGGAGAGCACAGTATGGGAGACTATCTCTTCCTTTATTCTAAATGTTTTATCTCTATTAAAGGAGGCTTCTTTCCTCTGATAATGCCACCATAATTGCTGGCCCTGATTACCTTATGCTTAGATTATTGTAATAGCTTGTTTCTCCCCACGTCAGTCTAGCTGCCAAAATAATCTTCCTAAAGCACAGATCTGACTATGTCATCCCGCACAATAAACTCCAAGGGTTCCCTATCACTTCTGAGATCAAATATGAAATTCTCTGCCCTTCATAACCTACCCCTCCCACCTTTCCAATCTTCTCTCACCTTAGACCCTCCAACTATATAATCTACAATCCAGTAACACTGGCCTCCTTACTGTTCTTCATATAAAGCACTCCATCTTTCAGCTTTGGTCATTATCACTTGTTTTCTCTCATGATTGGTGAGATCTTCCTCCTCTTCTCCTCTACCTGACTTCCTTGGCTTCCTTCAAGTCCCAGATAAAATCTCACCATCTATCGGAAGCTGTTCTAATTCCCCCTTAAATCTAATGCCTTTCCAAAGTAGAAAATCAGGAAAGAATTCTTACAACCAGTGTCTCTGATAAAGGCTTCATTTCTAAAATATACAAAGAATTGAGTCAAATCTATAAGAATACAAGTCACTCCACAATTGATAAATGGTCAAAGGATATGAACAGACAGTTTTCAGAAGATGAAATTAAAGATTTCTATAAGCATATGAGTAAATGTTCCAAATCACTAGTGATTAGAGAAATACAAATAAAAACAACTCTGAGGTACCACATCTCGCCGGCCAGATTGGCTAAGATGACAAAACAGGAAAATGATAAATGCTGGAGAGGATATGGAAAAATTGGAACACTAATGCATTGTTGGTGAAGCTGTGAACTGATCCAGCCTTCTGAAGAGCAATCTGGAACTATGCCCAAAGGGGTATAAATAAGTGCCCTTTGACCCAGCAACACCACTTCTAGAGAACAGAGAAGTGGGAAGAGGACTCATATGTACAAAAATATTTATAGCAGCTCTTTTTGTAGTGGTGAAGAATTGGAAAACAAGGGGATGCCCATCAATTGGGGAATCGCTGAACAAGTTGTGGTATATAAAAGTAATGGAATACTACCGTGCTATAATATAAGAAATGAGGAGCAGACAGACTTCATAATAACCTGGAGAGACTTATACAAACTGATGCTGAGCAAGAAGAGCAGAACCAGGAAAAATTTGTACACAATCACAAACACAATGTATATGTGATGATTAACCTTAATAGACTAGGCTCCTCTCAGCAATGTAAGGTTATAAGACAACTCCAAAAGACTCATGATTGAAAGAGACATCCACATCCAGAGAAAGAGATGAGGAGTCTGAATGCAGATTGAAACAAACTACTTGCTATGTCTCTTTTTCTTGTTTTATTTTGTTTCCTCTTTCCCACTGATCATTCCATCAGTTATAATCCTTCTTTACAAACTGACTAATGATTAATATGAAGATATTTGTACATCCTATAATTGAGTACATGCCACCATGATGAGGGTAGGGAGAGGAAGGGGGAGAAAATCTGAAACTCAAGGGACTGTGGATCTGAATGTTGTAAACTAAAAGTAAATAAACCAATTTAAATTTAAAAAAATCTAATGCCTTTCCTCTGTTGATTATCTCCAATTTATCCTGAACATAGCTTGGTTGTACAGAGTTGTTTGCATGTGGTCTCCCCCATTAGTCTGTGAGCTCCTGGAGGTCAGAGTCGTTTGCCTTTTGTATATCCGCAGTACTTACCACCATTCCTGGTATATTAATAAATGTTTATTGTGGCATATAGTTAATGATTTTAAATGTTTGTTGACTGTCTGACTGATACTGCATCAACTTTTGTGACTAACAAATGTTGAACAGTAGAAGGCCAAGAAGAAATTCCTTTGGTTCTTCACTAGAGATATTTCCATTCAATAACCCATTAATAACTACCATTCAGTTCTGATCATTTGGCCAGTTCCAAGTTAACCTTGTTGCTACTCATCTAACCACATAGCCATCTTGTCCATAAGAAGAGTTGGCAACAGGACAAGGAATTCAAGGGTGGAGAACGGTACATAGTTGAACTAGTGAATTCTAGGGTGAAATTTAGACTTCTTAAAAGGCAAAGATTATTTTGTTTTTGTACACCCATAGCCTAGTACAGTGCCTTGCATTCAGTAGATACTTAATAACTACTAAGTTAAAGGGAGAAAACATGAATGGAGGAAATTTAGATTGGAACAGGAAGCAGTTGAGGAACTAGAAATCACAGTGAGAACAAAAAATAAGTTTAAGAAGAGTTAGACAGAAAGAGAGGTAGAATAGGATAGGATCGGAATTGATAACCATAGAGGACCATTTCAGAATTCAAGATCATGGAAGTGGTAGTTTCAGATGATATTGTGGTCTAAGGGGTGACCATTCCTTTGAGCATCTTAGAATGGAGTCATGTATGGGGAACCAGTTATGGGGAGCCCTGCTGCTCCCAAGTAGGGCTGAGAAAGAATCACTGAACCAGAGGTTGCTAGTGGGTGCATAAAAAGAGACGGGACTCCTGGAATAGTGAAAATAGAGAGCCCATGTTTATTCTTCCAGGCACAAGCTTTATAGAGCCATAATCCTCCTCCCTAATTGTTTTCCCCTGAGGACATTGTGCACTTCTCTGTTCCCAGGTCAAGGGTGTAAATGCCACTCTTATTTTGGGAACCTAATCCTCACACCTGTGTGTTTGAGCTCTTTCCTGGGGAATGGGGAAACTGATCCAGGCCCATCAGCAGGCCAAACACCTTAGAGGGCTTGTTCAGCCATCAGGGTCAGAGCCCCACTGGCCTGTGGTCCTTTACAGTCATGGGAATTGAGGAGGTTGATGAACTAGAAAACAGAGAAAGGGTCATAGAGATCACAAAGTATGCTGATGTCTCTTAGCCCAGCATAGGGGTTGGGGGGAGAGAGAGAGAAGAGGAAAAGCTCCATGAAAGCAGGAAGACTGAAGGAGTGTGAGAAGAAACTATTTGGAATGAAGGAGAATTTGCTAAGGATAGAACTGGAATTCTCACCATCTGGTAGCTTCCTATTTTATCTCACTCTTGCTAACTCAGTGCTAGGTTCAGTTGTCTCTATTTCAAGGCACCCTAAGAGAGAGACAGAAGGTAGCATGAGCCAGACAAGTCAAAGCACCACTACCATATTGGCCACCATCTCCCCTCATACCTTAATGGAAACAGCCAAGATCACTGAGCCCAAGAGCCATGGGAATAGCAATGTACTCCAAACCACTTGATTTGCTTCTGACCCAGACTTGTTGAACGTGTTGTTGAGGGGATTTGTGTTCAGGTAAGAGTTAGACAAAATGGCATCTCACACTCTATGATTCTCGAAAATCAATTTTGCTCTGAGAATTTCATACGTTGAGATAAGCATCAAGTAGGATATATTATTCAAAGTAAGCAATCAATTAAAGTTTGTCAAACATGATAATGGAAGTGATAATTAGAAATATAATTACATTACAAAAGGGGTCAACTGGCCAGGTTAAGAATGAATGATTTGAAGAGTGTCTCATCAGGTTCATTTCTTAAGATAAAGTATCTGGAGCATTTAGAGACTATGAAAAAATTATTACTTATTGAGTGCCTATTATGTTCAGGACATCCTTCTAAGGTCTTTGACTGTCAGTGCCTGAGTTAGAATTATGAAGTGGTGGAAATGGCTTCCATGATGAACTAACAGGCCTAGAGACATGTATTGAAGAATATATAGGATCAAATGAAAAGCAACAGAACCTTAACACTAAGTGCCACAATAAACATTTATTAAGTGCCTATCATTGGCAGGCATGGTGCTAAGTGCTGGGGATACAAAGAAAGGCTGTCTTTTGATACTGTTATCTTCATGAACTCACAGTCTAATGGGAAGGCCTCATTTAGAGCACTAAATCTCAGTTTCTTGGACTTTGAAATATTCTACAGGCTCTGGTAATTAGAAGGTACATGGCAACAAGAGGGACATTGCTCTAATACAGACCAGGTCATAGACCCTGTCAGGAGATTGATTTTTGTACCCCTAAAGGATGGCTGGATGGAAAAATTCTGACAATGGCTTCACAATTTATCTGCTGCGTTAGTCTTATACAAGGCACTTTAAGCTGGAAGAAATGTGAGTTGAGAAAACCCAAACAAGCAGGAAAGCAAAATACAAGACACGAAGGCTCTGATCATGTATGTTATCTCTTTGGGGTATTTGCCTACCACTAAAATGTCAGGTCAAAGTAGAAGAACATTTTAGTCACTATCATTGGCATAATTCTAAATTGCTTTCCAGAATGGTTGTACCAATTCAGAACTCTATCAGACATTCAAATAACAATTAATTCTGATATTATAAAACATTTTGCAAAATTATGAAAAAAGAGATCCTACCAAACTCCTTCTATGATACAAATGTGGTCTTAATACCTAAACCACAGAGGAACAAAGCAGGAAAAGAAAATAATAAATACATTTGCCTAGCAAATATGGATGAAATTTTTTTAAAGAAAATATTAGCAAAGAGGCCACAAAAACACATTTAAAATATCCTACACTATGGCCGAGTTATATTTATACCCAGGAAATCAGGTTCCTTTAATATGAGGAAAACCATTAACATAAAAATTAAAATCATGCAATTATATCGATAGGTGCAGAATTTTTTTTACAAAATACAACACTCAAGAGTCTAATAAAAATTCAAAACCAAGAATAAATGGACCTTTCTTTAATATAAAGAATAGTGTCTATCTAACATAAAAAGGCAATATTTTATATAATAGAAAAATGCTGCAGGTCTTTCTAATAGGATCAGAAATAAAACAAGGATGCGGTTTGTCACCATTATAATTTAATATAATGCTAGAAATGATAACTTGAGAAATAAACAAGAAAAAAGAAATTGAGAAAATAAGCATAGGCAATGTGGCAATAAAATTATTACCTTTTTGCAGATGATATGATTTATATTTAGAGAAACCTACAAAATCAACTAAATGTAATTGAAATAATAAATTCAGCAAAGCTATAGGATATAAGATAAATTCCCACAAATCATCAGCATTGCTATTTATAACCAACAAAACTCAGCAGAAAGACCTAGAAATAGAAATTCCATTCAAAATAGCTTCAGAAGCCATACAGTATTTGAAAGAATATCTACCAAGATTCACCCAGGGACTATATGAATCTAACTATCAATACTTTCTGAAAAAAAAAGACAGAAGTAAATAATTGTCAAAACATTAATTGTTCATAAGTAAATTGAACCAATATAATAAAAATGATGCTATATAAATCAATTTACTTATTCAGTTTTTTTTTTACCAATTTCCCAAAAGAATATTTCATAAACCTAGAAAAAATAATGACAAAATTCATGTGGAAGAGCAAAAGGTCAAGAGTCATAAGAGTAATAATAAAAAGAAGTAGAAAGGAAGGTGATCAGTACCAGATCTAAAACCGTACTAACAAAGCAATAATCATTAGAACAATTTCTGTGCTTGTTAAAAAAAAAAAAAGGTAGACCAATCAATGGAACAGATCAGGTATGTAGCATAGGCTAGCAAAGAAACACAGAGGCCTAGTTTTATTTTAAAAAAAACAACTCACATAAACAGGGGCAGATAGCTGGCACAGTGAATAAAGCACCAGCCCTGGAGTCAGGAGCGCAGGAGTTCAAATCCAAACTCAGACACTTGACACTTAAGTAGCTGTGTGACTTTGGGCAAATCACTTAACCCCAATTGTCTTGCCTTTTCCCCTCTAAAAAAAATCACATAAATTAGAACAAGATAAAAATTAACTTTGAAATCTATGAATAAGGCAAAAATACGTAACTTAAATCATAGGAATCATACAAAAAGAAATAGAAAGACTCAAGTTACTGAGGGAAGGACTCATTATCTGACAAAAATTTCTGGGAATATTTGAAAGTAATCTGGCAGAAATTAAGTTGGGACCAACCCCCCCCACACACACACACCATATATCAATAAAAATTTCAAATGGATACATAAACTAGATATAAAAGGTCGCATAAGCAAATTAGAATCCAAAAAAAAACCTTTCAAATCCATGAAGAGTCTATGTCTTAAACAAATAGAGATCACACAAAATAAAATTATATAAAAATTTAAAAGTTTTTGTATAAATAAGTCTAATGTAATCAAAATTAGAGGAAAATGATAACTGAAGAAAAAACTTTGCAACAAGCTTCTCTGATAAAAAGTCTTGAGGAACTAATACAGATTTATGAGACTGAGTCAAAAATTTTCAAAAGAAGGAATTCAAGATATCAACAACCACAGGAAAAATGTTCTAAATCACTAATTATTAGAGAAACTTAAAACAACTTAGAAGTTCTATTTCGTGCTTTTGACAAAGTCGACAAATGTTAAATCACAAATGTTGGAAGGGCTGTAGGAAAACAAGTACATCTGTACACTGTTGAAGGGCTGGTAATGACTAAACAAATTGTGATATATGAATGTAATAGAATATTATTATTCCATAAGAAATGATGAAATAGACAAGTTAAGAGGAAACTTGAAGACCCTTATGAATAGATACAGAGCAATTGAAGAGACCTAGGAGAACAATTTACATAATGATAATTACATTATGGAGAGAAATAACTTAGAATGATTTAAGAACTCTGCTAGGCACAATCAAACACAGCGCTCATCTCCTGACAGAGAGATGATGAACTTAAAATGAAGAAAGGGACATGTATTTTTGGACATGACTAATGTAGGCATTTGTTTTAACAGACTAGGCAGCTATATATTGAAGGATATTTTTTGTTTTTATTTTTTAATTTTCTAAATTAATGCAGGGGAAAGTAAAGTGGGAAGAGCAGATTAAAAAATATTTGTTTCTTGAAAAATAAAAATAAACTATTCAAAAAAAGGCAGTCTAACACAACAAATATAGTGTTTGATAAACCCAGGCACTCTTAATTCCTAAGGTAAGGATTCACCATTCAACAAAAAAGAAAAAATCTAGAATGCAATATGGCAGAAATTAATTTTAATCTGGCAATTTACACCATATATCATAAACTCCAAATGAATATCTGACCTACATATAATAAAGGTTATATTAAAACAAATTAGAGAAACAAAGAAGATAACTTTCATAATTATGGAAAATAAAAGAGTTGTTGACCAAACAAAGGATGGAGAGAATCCATGGGAGATAAAACGGACGTTTTAATTATATGAAATTGAAAAGTTTTTGTGAAGACAGAATTAATGCAGATAGAATTAGAAAGAAAACAGTTAACTGAAAAAAAAAACTCTGGAAAAAATTACCCTAATAAATGTATATTTTCCAGTATACGTAAGGAATTTATACAAATGTGTAAGAATAAGAGCTATTCCAAGTAGATAAATTGTGGGGGAAAAGAGTAAGAACAAATGATATTAAGGAACACAGATCCAGGCCTTTATGAAAAGAAGAGAGGAGAGGAAGACGGGCATCAGGTAATTCTTTTTTTTTTTAATGAATTAATTTATTTTTAGTTCTCAACATTCATTTCCGCAAGATTTTGAGTTACAATTGTTTCTCCTCATCTTTCTCCTACCCTCCACCCCAAAATAGCAATCCCAAGCGAATACCCCTTTTCCCAATCTGTTCTCTCCTATACCTTCCCCTATCCCGCCCCCCTAACTTTCTAGCAGGGCAAGATGGACCTCTACACCCCAGTGCTTGTAGATCTTATTTCCCAGTTGCATGTAAAAAAAAAAAAACCACTTTTTAAAAAAAAATTTGTTTTTAAAATTTTGAGTTCCAGAATTTTTCCATTCCTCCCTCCTCACCCACCCCAACTGGGAAGACAAACAATTTAATATAGGTTGTACACGTGCAGTTACCCAAATCATTTCCATAGTTGTCATATTTTGAAAGACCAACTATATTTCCCTCCATCCTATCCTGCCCCTCACTTATTTTATTTTCTCCTTTGACCCTATCCCTTTTCAAAAATGTTTGCTTCTAACTACCCTCTCCCCCAATTTGCCCTCCCTTCTATCATTCCCCTCTCCTATCCCCTAACCCC